>CM044546.2:32243204-32490704 GCA_024416835.2 Perccottus glenii | reverse complement strand
CAGTCACTTTTAATCAGTCAGTTTTGCTATGGACAAGCTACTCACAAACGTAGGCATTTGCTTTTACGTAGATGTAGCATTTGGTGAGCATTTAATGACAATCTAAATGTTTGTAGATGGACACAGACTTTTAATTGACAGCTCCAAACCTTACACTTGGACATCGGCAGCATTGGAAAAAAAGGCATATCTTGACTGGGAAGTTTTCTAAAACACAATATTTTTCCTGCATAATAATACATAATAAATACGTATATTTATCTCAATCACAGCATTAAAGAGGTTTGAAGTTATAATTGTGCCTTTATTTATATCAGACAACTTGTACAAGAACATAGCAATGCAACATTCAGCACAAACCTAGCCATTAGCAATACGTGGCACTTACCTTGGCAAAAGCTTGACATTTCAGTTTGCTTCAGGCTACAGAAAAGTAAAGTATTGTTCCCAATCACTGCATAACATACACCTCCACTTAGTGAATGTAATTTGTGTAAATATTCATTTTCATGTTCCAAACTATACAGTTTTAAAACAGTTTAAAATGAGACCACTTTTGACATTATTAGGGACTGCAGTGTATTGCCAGGTGTTAGGAATTGCATTGTGTAATCCAAAAATTGCTTACTGCCCACATTAAGGGGAAAAACAAAATGTCACTGTATAAAACAAGATATATTAACCTCTGTTTTTGCCTGTACAGCACAGACGCTGAAATGTTCCAGTATATGACCCCATATTGTCCATTAGCTATTTAACAACACTGCTAGTTACATCTGATGTTGACTCTAGTGCTTCTTGTGAGCATTTTGTTTGTTCTTTCACAATGTCTGCTGGATTTCATAGCTGCCTTAATGAGTTACCAGTTAATTAGGTCTGTGCTGGTTATTTTGAGACATGCACTTTGTAAACACCCTCATGTTCTTCAAACACTTTTAAGGAAACATTTTACAAGAAGTACACATTATTTTTGTCAGGTTTCTAAATTTCTTTTGATCACAACATCACAGCTGAGTGAAAGGAAAAACACATACATCGAAAAAGGCCTATACAGCAGTGTAAGCGTCTGTTTTCTGCCCCCACCCAAATATCCTCTCTTCAAACAATCTTTCTAATCGCTCTATGAGAAAAAAAGCAGCAGCCAGACTTCAAACAACATCAGAGAGCAAAACATTACGCAGCGGGCGGGGAAAGGTCACTTTGAAAACAAGTGGGAACACAAGCGTATCAACGGAAAACACACAAAAAACCCTTAGTCTCCTACAATATGTTTTTTTTTTAAATTTTTTTTTAAACTATTTTAAAGCAGATGCTATTTGCTGCATGCTTTTATCAAACACTCCTAAAAGCAACAGGAAGTATCCAGAACTTACCTACATGTTTCTGTAATATTCATTTGTGGTCATAAACTGGTCGTCTGAAAATTGTCATTAACTTACAAGAAAGTGTGGAGCCATGCCAAAGGTACAGGTAAGTTAAAAAGTAGATATAGCAGACAACAATACATTTTCAGTAAATATATAATATCATGGTTTTATTAAACGGCAACATGTTATATTTGTGCTGTCAGTAAGTGGCTTGATATTCAGCCGATCTATTGAGCTTAATGAGCAATCAGGCTACACCAACTAAGCTAAGCTACTAGCTACTAGTCACTAAATAATTAGGACTGTGTTATTCTGGACTTGTACAGAGCATCACAACCCTGTCTCAAGTGGTTGCGGTTAATAATGACAGATCAGGTAAAAAATAAGGTTTGAGCTAAACTAAATATATATGAATGAAACCAAACTGAACCAAATTCCCTGGTAAGAAAATATTTTAAATGGGGAGGGTAGAAGTCTGTATAATTTTTGGTAGTGTTTAGTGTGAAAGTAGAAAGTGTGTGTGTAGTGTTGTAGAGAACAGAACAACAAATAAGACCAAACTGAGCATTAATTATCTGAAAAGAAACCTAACCCAAACCAACAATTAACAAAAAATAAACCAAACCAAAGATGGACTCGAAGTAACGTTTAGTAAATTAAATAAAAACAATCAACTTCTGGTGTGATCTCTTCTATGAGTTCTGTTCACAACAAGCCTAAATAAAGTGGAAAAAAGTGCAACATATAATTGAACCTAAAAAGCACAATAGTGTGACACAAATGTTGTACTGCTATGCCTTCACTTAATCTGTCATTGATTTCCCATAACTTTGAGCAGTCCCATTTATACTCAGTCTTATTTCCATCGCCGTAAGGTCCTTAGTCCTACCTACCTACCTGAGTATCTTTCAGGATGAGGTGAAGACATAAGAAAGACAGGTACAGTATATCCCACAGCAAAAAGCATAAAAAGGGCTATTGTTTATTGTCTTGTTGCTTAAGTGGCTCCACCCATGGTCTCATTTGCAGGAGTTAAATTCATAAAAGGCATTCAATGAAACACCCTTGACCTGAAGTGTGGATGAAAATGTTCCGGCGCACAGTGCTAAAAATGTTAATGTATATAATTTTATGCCGTTTGTTTAAATATGGCCTTGCTGACTTCCTTTTTGCATATTCTACGTCTTTGGGTTATTTCCAGGTATGATGTTGAATTCCATTTAGGCACAGCCCATATTTTTTCTTTGAAGCGTTCCTCCACTTTTCTCAGATGAATTTATGTTTCTGTAATGAAGAAAAATGAAAGAGAATTTGTAGAGAAGGTGCAGAATCGACTAAAGCTGTACATATTTCATTCAGAATGAATGTGCTGGCCCACAGTAAATCTGTGTTCATACATCAGCAGAGCATTTTTACTTGCTGTTTTCATTGCAGTTTTTTTGCACCAGTGGTTTCTGGACCAGTGTAGTAAGGGTGTTTTACAGCTGCTGTATTTAATTCCTAATATTGTTTTTGCTTTGTGTTGGTCTTAACCATAGTGACAAGTATGAAACATAAGCAGACAGTTGTTCAAATAGTTAAAAAAAAAAAAAGTGGTTGTTCACATTTAAGTTCAAAGTTTAGAGTTAGATTTGTCTTTTGCACATCTGAATGTAGTCCTGGGACAAGCAATGGAATGTTTTTCCTAATTATACATGGTTGTTACTGTTAGATACTGCTATATCATATTTCCAGGATCATTAAAAACCTTCACACCACAACTTAGGCTCAAATCTTGTTTATCGTCATGAGCTCTGGGTAAATGTGGGCAAAATCAGTTTTCTCCACAGAATGGCAAAAGTGTTGCAAGCATCTAAAGTGACATAAGCAAATGGGAGTTATAATTTACATTTTGACAGGGAGCGGCAAACTTTGTGTATAGTAAACAATATATACAGCAACCTGAGCGTAGATTTGAGTTGAGCATTGTTTAACTTCATGCAAATGAGGAGCAACATTACCAATAACCAACAACAGAGCCAGATTTGATGATAAGAACAGAGATGAGTGATTTTCTTGATACTGGTGTCAATCATTAGGATACCTCTGTGTGAGAAGGTGTTCCAGGTATGTCTCATTCAGTGAAGTGATATGTCTCTAGCCTGGTAACTCTTAAATATATTCTTCCAGCAGAGCTGAACAAAGAGTCTGTTGAGAGAAGAGTCTGGGCATGTGTGCTCAGTTGCCAAGAGAATGGAACTGGTGGAAAATGGATCAATGGAGAGTCTAACCATGACACATGCCTGGTCATAGTGTTTCTGTGTTTAGATTACATATTATTATTTCTATAAAATGAAGACCTGAAATTATCAATATATGCATATGTTACAGAAGATAAATATAAGTTGTATAATGTTTATTGCAGTAGTGGGCTCAGAGACCTAACCTAAATGTACCAAACATGGAGGATCATGTTTCTACTCTTTACAATTTCAAATATATTCAAGAATAGTATCAAAAATGTATCTTTAAAATTCATTTAAAATCAACTATCATAATCTTCAAGCAGAAACATAAACCCTGAACTGCGAAATGGTAAAATAAACCTGAAAGCGACTGATTACAGAGAGCCTTAGAACCTTGTTACATTTTACACTTTTATGTAAGAAAATCTCAAAATTGTTACACTGTCCTCTTTGATAAACGGTTCATCCTTTTCGACACATTAATCTTCAAAATCTTTCAGCCTTTCAAGTCACTGTCAATCAAAGCTGTGTATTCCTGACAGCCTCCTCATTCTTGTTAACTTCAGGTTTTAGGACTGTTCTTTCAGTGCAGAGCTGAGAGTTACTAAAAGGAAAAGTCTGCGTAGAGAAAAAGCATTGTAATAATCCAACAAATGTGTACAAGATGGAGCTTAAAAGAGGAAAATTACTAAAATGGAGGAAAATATCAGAAAATTTTAGGATGCAGTCAGATCTAATGGCATGCTCTTAAATCTGATTGGACCATCAAATCTGTCCCGAAGCATCATTTCCCCGAGCTACATGTGCTCTCTGCCGCAGATGAATGGGAATAATTGCGACTGGCTCCCGTTTTAAATGTGAAGTGAGAAGACTGGATGTGCCTCGCGGCAGAAATTTCAAAGGGAACTCAAAATATAACTCAAGCTGCAGGTGATGTCGATGGAAAAAAAACAACAATAAACAACATCACGTCTGACGCAGGCCTAAGATTGTAATATGATCAAGATAAATTTTACTTTTAAAGTATATGGACAGAACATAAAGCAAAAACTGTCCGCTATCATCACATCTTTTCAGATAAAGTCAAGAAGTAAAATATGAAGACAAATGTTACAAACAGTCATGAATGGCATCATCATTGCTATTTGTAGGAATGCCACATTATGCAGACACATACACTCTATATCAAGAGGGCAATTATATTTACACACCCACATTTGTTCTAAAACCATTGAAATATCGCTATGACAGCTTTAGAATAAATATTTACAGTTTGGAGCATATCGTATAAAGGAATCAACTGATCACTGCAGAAGATTGAAGGCAAACGAATATATGCAGGGTTTAATTATCAAGAAATTATTAGTAAATGTGTGGCATTATATCACCTGCCTCTGTATTTCAGACTTTAAATGGACAAACACTACTGCAGTGGGTCACTTCAATTAAACTAGAACAACAATACATAATAAAAAAACAACCAATTATTAATAAACAGTGGTGGAAAAAGTTTTTGGACATCCCAAATATTGCAATTAGAATCCCTCTTCAAGTCTTCAAGACTACTAAATATTAATTAGATGATGTAATGGTTTCATTTTTTGTTCAGTTTTAAACACATTCTCTGTTATTTGTTGACTTTGATATCAACAATTGTTGAGAACTGACATTTTAAAACTGTCAAGAATTTAGTTTTATTAGTTCTTCTTGTAAACAATAATAAATAATACATGTTATTTGTATTTGTTTGTGTCTGTCAAATGCGGCCACACCTTTTGAAACACAATAAATATTTTTCCACAAATTTTTGATGATAAATAGATTTCCACGACTGTATTTATATAGTGTTACTTGAGCTTATATTCGATTAAAATGTTACTTTGCTTCTTCAATCAGACAGTTCTCCCCCCAAAAAATACAATCCATGTTATGAGAGTTAGGACGTAACAAGATGAGAATAAAGCTGTAACTCTATATTATAATTGCTGCTTGCCTTGACCTTGTACACTATTGATATGTTCAGAGTGAGGCTCAGTCATTGTTATGAGGACGGTTATACTTCACAACCCTTCTGTTTTCATTTGGTGTGGCTCTAATGTGCTGTTGTCTATGTTTGCCCTTCATCAGGACAGAGACAGGTTTAATGGCACAAACCCAATATCTCCTCTTTTCAGGTCTTCTGTCTGTACAAACACAGCCCAGGTTTGTCTCCCCCACCACAGCATCTGGTCACACAACTATCTGTGAAATGACAATGATAATCCGCTACCTTCCTTGAAATGCACCAGAGGACAGGAGTGTTTTTCTCACTATGACAATGTGAAGTCAGGGGAAAGAAATAAAAAATATATGGATAGTCCAACACAGTTTAAGTCTCACACAACAATGCCCATCAGCTAATATCAAGCAACTTCCTGCTCCAATTAAAATAGAACAGATATCTATAACTCACACAGCATTTTACTCTTTAAACATATGATTATCATTTCCAGTGTACATTTATTATGATTGAAACAGAAAAAAATTAAGCATATTTTAACAATACAAACACTAGAAGCCAATTTTTAAAAATAGTTTAAAATTATACAAGCCACAAGACAATGGTCTATCCCCAGTTGGCTCTCATAGTTGTATTTTTCACGCTGTGGCTGCCCATTGTCCTGCACATTATCCTTTTGGTGTGCTTTTTCATTCGACCCATCGTGGTGGTGGAAAATGACGAGGCATGTATAGCTCAGCTGTTTAGTCATTCTTCTCGACAAAAAGGGGATTAGCTCCTGGTCGTGTTTACAGCAGCTGAAGTGGTTGGGAGGCCTATCGACTGAGCGATAAGTGCAGATGCATCAAAAGCCCCGCAAATGGAAACATTGAAATGATCCTATTGAAAAGCAGCGGACAAAGGCTGAAGAGTCTGAGCAGCATCACGACCTGCTGAATGGAAACATCAGCGGGAACACAGCACTTTAAAAATACAATAGCAGTAAAAAAAAAAACACTTCAAAGGATGGTTGTTTACTATGTTCTAAAAAATAAACTGCAGTTAATGAAAAGTAGGAAAAAAGTGAACCGAAACTCCCATAAACAGCAGTAGAAGAAGCATTTATTTATAAGATGGGATCATTATACTTCAAAAATAAATTCAGTTTTAAAAATTAATTTCTGGTTCAAGACTTTAAATTCAATACTTTACATGAAATTGTGAAGAAAATCTATCAGCAGTCATTAGCTGGAGATAAAGATTAATTTAAATATTTTTATCCATAGGGTTCCTCAAAACTCAAACACCACCATTGCATTCTCTTGACAATAAATGTTTATCATATACTATTGGGTATAAATAGATGGACTGCGTTTTGTGCTAGCTCAAGGAAAAACAAGTTCCACTTCTGCTGTAGTCTTTTCTACTTTTTTGAATTGTAAAATATAAGGACAATATATTAACAACATTCATCTTCCTGTTCAAAGACACACTGTTTGGCTTCTATGAACAAAATCAATATTATATTGTAATTTTTTTATAGTAAAATATATTATATTTTACATACATTAAAGTAATTTTCATTCACAACATTTTAATAATCACAAAGCCATCAAGCCTTTACAGTTATTGATTTGTTTAATTTGTAAACATGTATCTTATTGATATTCCACCGGCAATTCGTCCTTTTCTCTTTTTGTTTTTTTTCTTTTTGTTGTATTGGCTAATATTTATATTGTGTTATAATTTATATATCCTTTATTTATTATTCATTGTACTGTTCTCTTTATAATAATAAAAAATAGCAGGGACATGCTGTTGTCCATTAACAAACTGTTTAGACATGAGTCTGATGGTGATTAAAACGGTTTAGTTCATAAAGGCCCCCTAAACTTTAATGCAAGAATGTGTGCGCATGTTTACATCCCATTTAGCAGTGCTCAGTTTGTCCTCTTTGGGCAGCTGTAGGAACTGGAAGAAAATTTCACTGGGTTTTAAGAAACTTTAAAACATGTCAAAGTTGCAACTTTCTGTAAAGTTTTTTAAAGTGAAACAACCACGTTAAAACTATTTGATTACATCTAATAAAATACAACTTAATGAATGTTGTAAATATAACACAATCCAGTCATGTTGGATGAACTATGACTACAATTGTGTGTTAAAAATAATTTTATCCCATTCAGCATTTACATATAGGCCCTATCAATCAATCATGTAATAATTTATTTATATAGCTCCTTCCTACAACCAAGGTGCTGTACAACATTAACAATGAATAAACATAATTACAAATAGGTTTAAAAACACATTTACACAATAAAAACAGAGCAGTGTCACAGAGCCACTAAGTGCAACTCAATGGGCAAAGAGTTCCAGAGTTTAGGACCGGCCACTGCAAAAGAACCATCGCCCACTGTTTGAACCGGGACCGGGGCACCTTCAGCAGATGTTGTCCAGCAGAACGTAGAGCTCTGCTGGGTTTGTGAGGAGTCAGAATCTCACACAAATAAGAAGGTGCAAGGCCCCTGAGTGCATTAAAAACAAACATTAAGATTTTAAAATTAATTCTAAACTGGACAGGGAGCCAGTGCAGGGAGTACAGGACAGGTGTTATGTGCTCGTGTTTATGACTGTTAGTTAGCAGTCGGGCAGCAGCGTTTTGCACAAGCTGCAAACGGTGAAGTCCAGTTTGGTTAACTCCCACATAGAGCACATTGCAGTAGTCTATGCAGGAGCTAATAAAAACATGGATGGCTTTCTCCAGGTCAGTGTGACTGAAGAAGGGTTTAACCTTTGAAAGGAGGCGAAGCTGAAAAAAGCTTGCCCTAACCACAGAATCTATTTGTTTGTCAAATTTTAGACTGCTGTCTAGTTTCACTAGAGTAAGTGTTATATTTGGACTCAAATATGGGTTCCAAGTGGATTTATCTGCTCAGTTCAGAAGTGAGCAAGAAGTAAACTGTAACTATGCCAGTTAATATAATTTTTTTTAAATTTAATTATTGATCAGAGAATGTGAGTGACATCAAAAGAGAGGAGAAAAGGATTCTTTATTTTGACATAAAATAATATAACATAATTTTGACATAAATTATAATTTAGTTCAGTGAACATGTTCAGGCAACATTCAGGACATATACATTTCAGTTTGAGGCTCTACAAGTTTCAGACTTATGAGAAACATTGTTGTTAAAAGTAATATCACATGTTTTTTTAAAAAAAAACATTATTTAAACGTGTATAAAATTGTGTTATATATACACAACATTAATTAAATTGTATTTAATTAGATACAAATATTTCCGTTGATTTAGTCATGTAAAACCATTTTATTTTTTTGAACAGTGATGGGTCCTTGTCCCTCTGATGCTAATGGGCTACAACAATATTTACAGGATTTCTAACAGTAAACAAACAACTTGAATTACATTTTGTTCCTCTCCTAAAACATTTTCTGTACATGAGCAGAACGAGAGACCTTGAATGTTAAAACAAATGTCTCATCAACTTGATTGAACACTTTAATACCAAATCAATATTGTAATCTATAAAACAGAGCATGCATAAAAAATGGGGAAAATGGCAACCTTTAAAATCTTTGACCCTTGAACCTTGGGAAGATATGCTTCATATAATTTACTGCTATACTTTAGCAGTTGTCCCCATCCAATTACAGTTCTTGGCCAGTGAACTGTGACGGACCATTGAGGCTATGGCAGAACTCACAAGTTCAAACTGAATTATGTTTATTATTAAGGCAAACTGGTGCAAAAATGGCACGGCTGGTTACCTTCCTGACACTAAAAAATCAAAGAATATCTTTAATTTATATTTGCCCTGAGTCTGCTCTGTGGAAATATCCAGGATGGAGACATCTGCTGACAGAGTTTTAACCAAAAGCTAATCATCACATTACTTAATATTTTATTTTTATTTTTTATTATTTATTTTTTATTGTTATTATTTTGAGGTGCAGCGGCTCTACTCCGAGGTCCATTCTGCATGTGACCAAGCTCCTCACCCTTTCTCAGGGAAAGGTGAAAGTAGATTGTTGGTAAATTGAGACAACCCTCTAAAGATAGCTCCTCTTCAGTGCTCAAGGTTGTTTAAAGCATTCCTGCATCAAGTGGATATCTTGTTTATGAGTATGTGGAAGGATGGAAGTGAAGTTTGCATCATGCACCTTGAATATGTGAAGAAAAGGTTAAAAAACAGGATTTACAGCTACAAAATCTAAAGTGATCATGGCTGACAGCAATTTGTGAAGAAACTGATACGAGAGCTCAACTCAGAATTGATTGAAGTCTCTTGATATAAGAGAAGAAACGTCTTCACCTTGAAAACCAAGTCCAGTTCAGATACCTTTGATTTAACCTTTTTATCAAGATGACCTGGACGACCGAGAACCTTCACAGACACCTTAAACATTTGTATAGTCATTATACAGTATATAAAAATTGCTGCTTCTTTTCCAAAAAATGTGTAGAGTTTAAACTTAAATGCAAGGATTGTTTTACCATGGTTTAAATGCATTTACACAATACCTATACTGTTATCTTTAGTATTTTTATAGCGTTATAGTGCAATTCTGTAAAGTAAGCATGACTCTCCTAAGGTATAAACCTGCAGCATGTTTTGAAGGCTATTGTTCTGGGTAGATCTCTGGATTATCTGTTCTCCCAGCTCGCTGCAGTGCTCCTCACATCCTCAGTGTACAGTAACGGCTGACAGCAGCGATACATCATGTTTGTGGATTTGATAAAGGCCCCGTTGGTGTTGAAAGAGGAGACTCCTGATGGTATTCAGCCTTGGTTATCAGATGTTACGGCTGCTCTTTCTGGCTGTGTGTGCGCTCGTGAGAGACATTTAGACACAACATTTAGGTGTTAAATCCTGGCTTTCTCCTGCGCTCTCATCTCTCCACCCCCAGCCCATCTTTAGTGTCTCTGGGTGAAGCGCTGAGTGGGTGGTTTCCTCTCACAGCAGACCCTTCTAACCTGCTCTCAGTAAATGCAGTGTCATTTTCCTCTGCTGCTCTTTTGAGTTACCCTCATTTGATTTTCCATTTTGCTCTGGAACATTTCACCTGCTTTGAACAGTGAAAGTTAAAGAAATGTTAACTTTTGTACATTTTAAACTGAGTTTCTTTAATTACTTTTGTTTCAACAGTCAAATGTAATCATGTTAATCATCATCAAAGAGATAATCATCAAAGCCACATGTAGTTTCTTTTTTCTGGTTCAAGCTGGGCTAAACTTCAAGACAGCTGCAAAAGAGCCTCTTCAGTACAATGAAAAATACACAATGCTCCACTTTACATTTCTGATGTACTGGGGACATTTTCCCTATAGATCTAACTCTGATTCCTGCAGCTTCAAGTTGTTATTTGTGCTCAGTCAGATGCCAATTACCTGCAGCTAAGCTTAGCATGGCATGATGCTAACTCACTAATGACACACGCCTTTGGGTGTTTTCACCTGGAACCTACACACCTATGAAACTTGGTTGTGCATTTATTAAGGTTTGCTAATGGTTTGGGGGAAAAAGATGTGTCATTAAGTGGCAGGTAATTTGCTAAATGTAAGCAGAGGACTTGACCATTTTACCTCATTGAATAAGAGTTTGACAATTAACACAGCTTGACATCTCTATCCTTTTGTCCCATCCTAACTGCACAGTACTTAACATTTTCTTTTTCTTTAATGACTCCACATTTTGAATTTGATCTCACAGAACCTCATTAACCCTCAGCCCATTTACCGTTCACCAAATGTCTTTACTTTTTGGGAGAATATGAGATGCCAAGCACGCACCAATTTTCCACTTGTAACTTTCCAAAGACTAAATGGTATTAAGTTTAGCTGGGTTGTGTTTCTTTGAATGTACTTTGCGTCCACACCAAGAGTTAAGGGCATAAGAGGTCAGCTTTTAACTCAAGAGGATCATTATGTTTACTAGTGTTGTTTGATTATAGAGACTGGTTTGAGCCTAGTTTAAGACTAGAGTTGATTTTTTTTTTTTTTTTTGTAGTGCTGTGTTTACCTTTTAAATGTTTCATCTCAGAGTCAGTGTTTGCCCCAGTGCTCTGGATATAAATGTAGTTATAGTGTTTAACTTGTTACATCATAATATGGACACTAAAATCTATTTAAAGTCACAAATTCAGTTTGATTGGTTTCTTGACATTAAACAGGAAGAGGAAAAATATAATACCTCACTTGACACATCACAATGTCCCACGTAACTGTGGGTTTTGAGCTATAGCTACTTTCCCATGAGAACACATTGTGAGGCAAAACAAAGGACATCAACAAAAATGAAAAATAAAATACATTTATTGAACTCCAAACAGTGTTCATTTTATGGCATGAGGTGTGTGTAAGAGGCATTTTGTTCTGTTCTTCTCTGAAAACTTATCCCAGTTAAGAAAAATACATTTAAAAGCCAAAAATATTAATTGGTGAGAAAAAAAGAAATGAAAGAATAAAAGCTTCATAAATGAGGCTGTTGTTCATTTCTGGTTTGTAAATCCCTTTCTGGCCTCAATGCTAACTCACTAAACCTCCATAGATTTGTCATTGGATTTTTCATTTGTTCCCTGGTGTCTTCCTCCAATATGCACTGGTCTGGTTTTTATAAACTGGGGCATGATTTGGTTTTGGTTAATTTGGTCCTAACAGTAATTACCATTTCACCAATGCCATTTTTTTTAAACTTTTTATATCAATTTAGTTATTAAATCCAAAAGGTAACCCTGGGGGAATGATGTAATGCTATTTGCAGTCTTGATTAGCCGTATGTGCTGAAACAATGTCTCTGCAGCCGGTTGCGCTGCAGGGAATTCTTGAAGCCACATTTGGAGACAGTGACATAAATTATGAGCCGAGGCTGGAGCGTGCTGCGGACACCAGAGGAGGTAAACTGCAGAAAAAGAAAAACATCTATCATAAGTCCATCTGTGAGTCTCTCCTTCTGAGTAACATATGTCTCTGCAAACACATTTGAAACACTCAGTCACAGAATAACTAATAATTACAATAATTTTAATTTCACTCTTGACTATGTTTTCATATAATTTCTAGCGACTTGCCTAGTTTCTTTTTATTATATAATTTATTAAATCATGGATGGCTGAGAATCTGATCAAATATGTTGACACTCATTTTGGAAAAGATACCCTTTAGTTGGTACTTGACTATCCTAAGACTGCTAACAAACCAAACGACAGGAATCCTCTTGAGGCTAGCGTTAAATCTATTTGAACAAATCTATTTTTCTTAACCTTTATATTATAAGATGACTAGGATGAATCAAAATGCATGTTACCACCAGTATTGTATTTAACAGTCAAGCTGCTTAAGATATTTAGGCTATATTGAAACTGAAACTTAAAACTACACAACACTGGTGAAATATCCACTTGTCTGAACACTCCTCGAAGCCTCGGATGGACACTGTGGAGGCTGTGATTTGACTGAAACGCATCGGGCAAAAGGGCAGTTATCGGTCTATAACAAGAGCAGCCGACTCAGCAGGCTCTGACTACACAATTGTATATTTGCTCCACTCTCTGTAATGTCTGGGTCAAGAGGTCGATTGGCTTCAGGGCGGCGCTGATAGAATCAAGATAAACCTGTGGCAGAGCAGCTCCTGTGACTCGGTGGTATTAACAATGAGGTAACAGCAGGTATTGGCTGTCATAGAGAATTCAATAGTGCTATTGAACTCAATACCAGCCTTTGTCTGATTTTTTATTTTTAACATTGTCTTTTCCACATCAATATTAGGATTTTATTAAAACTATTGTAGAAACAACCAAAAAAAAACACTACACCCACATTAGTGATCAGTCTAGAGCAACCTTGTTTTTAAGAAAATGGATTTGTTCTGCTTGACTGCTGTTTGAAGCTAAGCCTACAGTTTTAAAAGCAGTACACAATAAGTCAGCCTTTTAACTTTGGGAGAATTATATTTTCAGTATTAAATTGTTTAGTATTTAAGAGTCCCTCTTATTGTGGATGGCATTAAACTGCACTTGGACTGTGTATTTTGGATTCCATTCTTTTTGTAGTACTAAAGTACTAAACTTGAGAGTGTTATCTTTTTAAAGGTATTGATCTCATCTTGGGTAAACTTAATTCTACACATTTTTATTAAACATGGTTTATTTATCCACATCACTTTTCTGATTGGATGAAAACTAAAATTTGGTTCTATATAATAAACTATCCACTTAACTCTGCCACCATCACTAAACACTAACCCTTTTATGAGTTAATCCAAGACTGAACTGGTATAATTCACTGGTCTTGATCTTGACTAGATCTCAATACTCGATTCTCAGTCATGACCTGGTCTCTTGTTGTTGCGGCCTTGACTACAACACTATCTCTTCCCATGCATTCTACTCATGGTCTTGCTTTGGTCTTGTCTTGGTCTACTGTGTTCTTGATCATAATCTAGTTGCAGTTATTAGGCTGCATTTCAAAGCACTTCCTCCCCGAAACATGTTTTGTTCCTCACAGTTTGTTGGGTACAAGCTCCACCATCTGCTTTCCTTAATAGACTCTGACTCTTATTTGATGTGTCAGTGAAATTGGCAATTTGCCTGGCGAAACATCTGAGTGGAGGGGTCGATTCATTTCACCTCCCGTTCAGCGGCTGATGGAGTTGCACCACACTTTGTGAAGCTGCGATTGGCTGGAGATTGAGGAGAGAAGATTGTTAGTCAATTAAGCGGTGGGTCTAGGAACTGAGTCTGCAGGGCTTTATTAAGACAAACACTTTATGGTCTGACAGAGACGTTTTATTTTCATAATGAATAAAGGAAGACATCACTCATAATCATGATTGAGCTTTTTAAAAAGCAGAATCAATTTGGGTTTGTTCCTATAGGTACAATGACAATTCAGTAATTCAAGCTATGCAGTTCCTAAAATCATTGTATATCAAATTAAAACACTGTATTTTACTTAACCTGGTCTTGGGGCTGCTTGGCTTGATCATCACTTTTAATGTAAATTCAGCAGTCTTTTCAATAAAAAGCAGTTGTTGCTCTAAGAAATAATCTTGAGATTTAATTAAAAATGTTATGTCAACTTGTTCCACATAACTGCTTTAAGTATTTGCTAAACTACTTGATTTCTTAATATAGACTTGAGGAAGTTGATTGATTTATATGTAATAGTGTTCAATATAGATTACTCAACTTTATTATGTTATTTTTACTCAGTCAAGCTGTGTTTTAAGTGTTAGAAACCAGCCTTAAACAAAGATAAGAGTGAGTGGATCTGAGACATGAGTGACAGTCACAGAGACCAGACAGAGATGGACTTTATATTTCAGTCATTTTTACTGGAGACTCAGACAGAATCTGTTACTGAGACACTGTCTTGAGACTGGAGTTTTACATAATGAAGTTGAGTAATCTATATTGAACTCTATTACATATAAATCAATCAACTTCCTCAAGTCAGTATATTTAGAAATCAAAAAGCTTAGCAATTACTTAAAGCAGTTACGTGGAACAAGTTGACATAACATTTTTAATTAAAACTCAAGTGTATTTCTTAGAGTGTGTTACCTTGCAGCAACACAACTGATCCAAAGATGGTAGGATCTGTATGGAAATTAAAAGTTTAATGGTAAATTGAGTAGCCATTCTGTCCATTGCTGTCTCTAAATGTCATCCCTGTGACTAACCGGCCATTGGTGTACCCCACCTCAGGCTTACTGGGTACGTCACAATTCTCTTTGACTTGCTTGAGATAGAAGTTATATTATTTGTGTAATTTTTTACCGCTGGAGCAATCTATGCAAAAGTCAAACTCACAGCAGGGAAGTAAAAAAAACAATGCCACCCAATACCAGGTACTGTTCGAAGGAAAGAACATGCTTAAAACTCATCTCTCCTTAATCCTCTGTTCTCTCATCGTTCCTTTCTTTGTCTCTTCTGAGATTTGGACTAAAGAGAGGATGTGAATGAAGGAAACAGTGACGCAAAATATTTACACATTTAAAAAAACATTTTCTCAGACAGAAGAAAATATTTGCATGTTTATGTTACTTGTTGTTGACTCCTGTAAGGAGGTCTGTAGCTATACTGCTAGACTTTTTATATACGCATTGCAATACAACAAAGCCTAGCCCCTTTAACTGGTATTTATTAAAGTTTGCATGTATATTAAATTCAAAAAATCAATTGTAACCTATTTTATTAAATGAGATTCAATTGTACTGCCTTGGAGCCAAAACAAATGGGGATTCAATATGGATTTTCATTTCAATTTGTCAAATGAAATTAGTCAGACATTTTGAAGAGCTGTCAATGTCACTTATGAATGGAACAATAGACAAGTCAAGGTCAGATACCAGCGGTGTTTAGTTATACTGTGACCCAAGGGAGTAACTAATTGATAACTAAATTAACTAAATAAAATACCACTTATTTTGTTTTTTTCATGCTCACAATGGGTTGGTGTTTACTGTGGATGCTTCATCACTAGAACAATACATTCAAAAACAAACATGGCAAATTCATCCACAGTGCTGCAATAAAATGTGCTGTAGAGACATGAATATTTTAGAGTCCCTCTGACAGACTCAGGACAAGCATAAAAATAAAGCAAAGCGATCAGAATATAACAGTGGAGACAAATACTGAAGTTACAAAAACACAACGGTCTCTCAGCATTGGTTCATACACTCACTGCTTTAACAAATCCACTGTCAGGGTCACGCTTTGTGTGACTCGTACAAAATTCATTCTTACATTGTTTCTTGGTCCCAGAAAACATTTGAGATTAAAAATATCATGGTATATACTCATTTTTAACATCCTTATAGCTTTTTACAAAATCTGTCAGCAGTTATAAAGAAGGCTTAATTCTTGTTGCTTTTGTTACTCATACTCTTAGACGTCAGTTCTACCAAAGTCTGTGGCTGATGTGTTATTAGCCAAATGAGTAAAAATTGTTAAGACGCTAGAGCTTTTATGTATTTGTTTTGAGTGCTGAGGCTGTTCAATGCATGGGACTTTACCCAAACTACAGATATATTCTCTAAGAGAGGTGTGTGTGTGCTAAGCTCATCAGGCAGATCTTACTTTAACAGTCTATGATGTGGAAACACAGGTCCTAAAAACATTTGTAACTCTGACTATTCTATCTTTTGGCATTTGGTATTCTTTATAAGTCTACAGATAACAAAGCCATTCAGTGAAGTGTAGCTTGTAGTCTTAAGCTAATGTGCCCTAAATGCTTGTATAAAAACGACTGGACTCAGTTTTCAAGGTGAAGAGAGGTTGAAGTAAAAGACATCCAGATGCTTTTACTTCAATGTCCTGGATGATTAAGAACCTTCACAGACTTGTATAAAAACTGAAAACTTAATCACTTCCTAATGCTCTATGCACTCAACAACAGATAGAACTGCTTCAAAGAACATAGTCTGATTACCCGAGTTAGGAAACTCCCAAATCTCGCAAGAATCCACCTGCAGCGCAAGGTTACAAAAGCACACCTGTCGCCAAATCCAGGGTTTGAGTTTGAAAAAGTATTATTGCCTGATTTCTGCTTAACTTACATACATACAGCTCATGTTTTCTACAAACAGTACTTTGTGTATCCAATAATATCACTTAAAAAAGAAAAAGATAAAGATTACTTTATTTGTCACATACCAAATTACATACAGCATATATAATCAGCAGTGAAATGTGAGAGGGTGGTGCAACCTATTACCTATTACTATTACTTGCTTTCTATTCTAATAATAATAAAAATGCTTTTATTTATTATAGTATATGCCAACACAGCTTTTATTTTATACATGAGAATCATACAAAAATGTCTACAGGAAACAGGGAGCTATACTTTCTTCTCTTATTGCTGTTGCAGAAGCAGTACTGTGCTATAGCAGTGGTGTTAGATCTCTGCAGCTGCATAATTTTATATCTGTGCAGCCTGGTGGCTCTGCTTCAATTAGTTTTACACCAGTGTCATTACTAAAAACCAATAACAATAAAACTATACTGACACATAAAGGCCAAAGCAAATCAGACAAATTCTCTAAAACAAGCAAAAAATAAAACTTGGGAATTGAAGTGCTGAAGTGTTTGTCGCGTCTTTCTTCAAAGAACACTGTACCTGGAGGAACAGTGTCAAAGAGTTTGTGCTGTTGCTGCAGAAGAAAATGAAATAATAAAACAAACCTTAGCATCTCTGTTTCACTGCTTGTCGTTTCATCCTCGAAGCTGTACGGAGGAACAGCATGTGTTGTGCCTCGCTGTTGGAGCAAGACACGGTGCTTCTTGCGTCAATGTCAGCTCAAATTTAAATATATAGTGTCATTTTTTAAGGTTGGTAGTATTGTATGGAGGTTAGGTTTGTGGTGAGAAACCTATCTCCAGAGTTACAATAAAGCAACACAATATTAACAAAGATTTTTTTTTGTTATTTAGGGTATGGTAGTTACGTAGCCTGTTTTCAGAAAGTGATATACCGGCCTGAGGATGGTCTGTTTTGGTAAATATGTTATTTCAAGTACACGTGTAGACTATGAGAATCCATTTAGAAACTGGGCCAAAGCATGAGACTGAGGCCAGACATAAGGAGCCATGGAAGGTGACACTCCACAATGAACTGCATGAGTCTGAGACACTGATCAGTCTCGAAAAGGTACATACATATAGCTATTGTGGCTATAATGGAAATTTTTATAATGTGTAAGATGTGTTTTAAGTTGACTCTCTGTGCTTGAATGAAGTGCTGCTGCTCTTATGGCTCACAGTTAGTTATCTCACTATACATACTGTATCATCCAAACATCCTGAATGAAATGTTAGTTTACTTTTAAACCTATACCCTGGCATATTTCACTGCCCTTATTTCTCTTCACAGTTTGGTTTTATTTGACTTGGAATTACTGTGCTGTGTTGCATTGTGGGATTGAAGCAGCAGTGGGTGCTGTTGCTCTCCGTTGCATCAGATGAGAATCAGTGATATTTAGAGAAACTGAGAAGAACTCACTGTAGATGGAGACTTTAACTGAGGAGCAGAAAACACTGGGAAGACTGACGTTTCAAGAATGGAGGACATTAAAAAGAAGAAGAAGGTCAAAGGAAAGATACAGGAACAAAAGAAGAGACCATAGGAAAGAATTGACTGTTGCCATTTTAGTTTAAGGTCTTTCTCCACACCTCAAATGGATTATACAGCCTGATTAACTGATAACTTTGAATTTTATGCAGGATTTACACTATCCTGCATTCCCGTGTCTTTTTCCGTGCACATCACACACTCAGTACAAGTCAGATCAGAGATTAAATCAGGTATAAAGTATTAAAACAATCTGGTTTATAGATTATTTGTGATAAATGATGATATGCATCCAACCGGATACATGCCACTTAAACTTTGGGAGACAATGCAAACCTCACCTAAAAAAAAGCCATAGCCTAACCAGGGATCAAAAGTGCTTGCTTTTAGGTGACAGCACTAACTACTTAGATTCTATATTAATGGGAACAGTTTTTGATCTCTGTGCACATTAAGTAGCTTTTGGCTTATCCACTCAGGGAGTAGATCGCATAGGTAGCTTGGCTTTTTTTTTAAAACCGGATGACCTTCCTGACTCTCTCCATTTTCACCAACCTCCGATCTCCTGCACCAAAGGCGGGTGCACTATCCTCTTCAACATAGTGGAGCTTTAATCTCTGTACACATGTCGCTGTCCTGTTTTTGAAACATTATTGTTCAAGTGAAGTGATTACATTTGTGTATATGGCGTCATTGACATAGCATTTTTCTACCAACATTGGCACTCAAACCACTTTAAGTAAGCAACCTTTGACCTATTTGTTCTCACAAACTCTCTTGTTCATTCACCACTCAGTTCAGTATCATGCCCAAGGTCACGTTGACAATGGAAATGGTAGGAGCTGGGATCTAACCACCAGATATTGAACAACTTGCTCAACCTCCTGAGCCTTTATTGCCCGCGGTGGGTGAAAAGTGTTGGGGGTCTCCATGTACAAACATAGCTCAATACCCTTTAGGTGAATTTGACTTCTAAAGGACATAAGATGGTTGTCTGTAATGCACCTTGAGATTTGGAGGGGCTGGCTCATTATGCTTTCTTACATGTTGTTGTATCTGTGAGCGTGATTCCAGTCACATTGTACTATGTTAATTGTTTAGCTTTTGAAAGTGTGCAGTGTTTGTCCATAGTGTTGTCTGAGCTTTAGTCTGTCTACAAAAGATGAAATCATGAGGCTTTATGTGACTTTGGTTGTGTTTGAATCAAACTCCCAAGTGTTTTTAGAAAACAAAAAACTGCATAAATGTACATACCTGTTGTTGTTTTCTCACTCCCACCATATCACAAAAAATTTGAATTTTGAAGGAATGCACAGTCTGGAGAGATGTTTTGTTACTAGTTTTTATTCATTTCCTGATTTACCAAAAAGGGCAACACTGTCAGTCTCAGAAACAAGATAAGCGTTTTCAAACAGCAGAAAGAGAAACTTTTTCTGAAAAGAAATAAAAATACAGTGCCTTTGCGAAGGTATTCGGTCCCCCTGAACTTTGCGACCTTTTGCCACATTTCAGGCTTCAAACATAAATATATGAAACTGCAATTTTTTTGTGAAGAATCAACAACAAGTGGGATACAATCATAAAGTGGAACGAAATTTATTGGATATTTCAAACTTTTTTAACAAATAAAAAACTGAAAAATTGGGCATTTAACTTAACTTAATACTTTGTAGTGCCACCTTTTGCTGCGATTACAGCTGTAAGTCGCTTGGCGTGTGTCTCAGTTTTGCACATCGAGAGACTGAAATTTTTGCCCATTCCTCCTTGCAAAACAGCTCGAGCTCAGTGAGGTTGGATGGAGAGCATTTGTGAACAGCAGTTTTCAGTTCTTTCCACAGATTCTCGATTGGATTCAGGTCTGGACTTTGACTTGACCATTCTAACACCTGGATATGTTTATTTGTGAACCATTCCATTGTAGATTTTGCTTTATGTTTTGGATCATTGTCTTGTTGGAAGACAAATCTCCGTCCCAGTCTCAGGTCTTTTGCAGACTCCATCAGGTTTTCTTCCAGAATGGTCCTGTATTTGGCTCCATCCATCTTCCCATAAATTTTAACCATCTTCCCTGTCCCTGCTGAAGAAAAGCAGGCCCAAACCATGATGCTGCCACCACCATGTTTGACAGTGGGGATGGTGTGTGCAGGGTGATGAGCTGTGTTGCTTTTACGCCAAACATAACGTTTGCATTGTTGCCAAAAAGTTCGATTTTGGTTTCATCTGACCAGAGCACCTTCTTCCACATGTTTGGTGTGTCTCCCAGGTGGCTTTAAACAACACTTTTTATGGATATCTTTAAGAAATGGCTTTCTTCTTGCCACTCTTCCATAAAGGCCAGATTTGTGCAGTATACGACTGATTGTTGTCCTATGAACAGAGTCTCCCACCTCAGCTGTAGATCTCTGCAGTTCATCCAGAGTGATCATGGGCCTCTTGGCTGCATCTCTGATCAGTCTTCTCGTTGTATGAGCTGAAAGTTTAGAGGGACGGCCAGGTCTTGGTAGATTTGCAGTGGTCTGATACGCCTTCCATTTCAATATTATCGCTTGCACAGTGCTCCTTGGGATGTTTAAAGCTTGGGAAATCTTTTTGTATCCAGATCCGGCTTTAAACTTCTCCACAACAGTATCTCAGACCTGCCTGGTGTGTTCCTTGTTCTTCATGATGCTCTCTGCACTTTAAACGGACCTCTGAGACTATCACAGTGCAGGTGCATTTATACGGAGACTTGATTACACACAGGTGGATTCCATTTATCATCATTAGTCATTTAGGTCAACATTGGATCATTCAGAGATCCTCACTGAACTTCTGGAGATAGTTTGCTGCACTGAAAGTAAAGGGGCTGAATAATTTTACACGCCCAATTTTTCAGTTTTTTAAAAAAGTTTGAAATATCCAATAAATTTCGTTCCACTTCATGATTGTGTCCCACTTGTTGATTCTTCACAAAAAATTGCAGTTTCATATCTTTATGTTTGAAGCCTGAAATGTGGCAAAAGGTCGCAAAGTTCAAGGGGGCCGAATACTTTCGCAAGGCACTGTACGTAGGCTTCAGTTGTGTATATTATATTATAGCATATTTTACAATTGGACAGATGCTTAAAAACTGGCTTTATAAATGGCCAGCAACGTTTATATTTGAAAATAAACCTTTGACAGTGGCAGGGCCTCACTTTACCATTGAGACAGACAGACATCCTTTCACACTCACATTCACCGTCTTTGAACAGTGGGAGAAAGCTGGAGTACACTGAGAACCCACAGTTCCTCAGGGAAAATGTGCAGAATTCACACACATTGTTGAAGGTGACTCAGCAATTTTTGTGTCCATGTCAACTTTAAGACCTCAGTGTTTGAGTCCAAATCTCCAAAGACTAGTCTGAGTCAAGTCATCATCACTTGAAGTGCAACTTCAAGTCCAAATTTAAGTCACAAAGATAATTTAAAGTCATGTCCAAGTTGTACGCTGCAGCTGGCTCCTCACAATGTAAAAGAGCAGCACCTCTACTCTGAGCTCCCCCTTGAGTGGCCGAGCACCTCACCCTATGTCTGCGGAGGAAAACTTATTTTGGCCGTCTGTATCTGAGATCTTGTTCTTTCAGTCATAACCCCATGGCAATAAACTTTGAATACACCTTGAATAGACCTAAAAAATAATCTTTATGCAGAAGAGCTGATTGCTAATGTAGAGTGAGTTTAGTTAAGTTTGAAGATATGCAAATTGACGTTCTTCCTTTTGCTCTTCTTCCTGTCAATTATTTATCACTTCCTCTTGTCTGGTAATAATCCGTGAGCCTGTGTTAAGACACTGACTGAGACTCAGCTCCTAATGGTGCACTTAAGGCATTTTAACCCTGTGCTGATATCGATTCCCAGACGAGCTGCAAGAGTTATACCTGGAATAAACTATAATTAGATTTGTCCACTGCACTCAATAACTGTGTTGCTTTAAATCATTGAATGTGTTTCTCTGATTGAGAACAGGCAATATTACAGATTTATCCTTTTCCATTACACCAAATACAATTATTAATGGATGTTGTTTTGGATATTTTTGCTCTGAAAACACAAGATTGATGGCTTTTCTTCAAATGCGACAAATTTTTTCGTTTTTGGTCTGTAATTTTCCTATAAATATTGAAAACATTCTGCTCCTCTAACAGTAAATCTCTCACTGAAAGATTGATTATACAACATTAAAAATTACATGGAAGACTTGTAATGACCCCTCTTGGCAAATAACAGGAACTGCATTTCAGACCTGCAGCATGGATCTGCAACAGAGTTTAGGAGACACTTGTGGTGTACTCTGACAGATGAAGAGACAAACTGCTTTAACTTTTGACTCATTAGAAGAATAGCAGTGTTTCAAAAAAAAAAAAAAAACAGCCTTAACCATGTGACTGCCACTCCACCCCATCTATTTACAAAGAATGGGCTGACTCAGTCCCTCACCCCTCTCACTGCACTGGGCTGCCCAACACAGCTTCAGACACGACACAACAGTTTTTTTTTTCTTTTTCCATTATCATGTAGACAATGTAGACTGCCATAATACTGTCTTTCTCTTTAAGCTATCTTATTCCGTCTTTACAAACTAAGGTAAGCTAGCATAAGGGATTTTTCATGAGTGTGACTTAATAGCAGTTTGCAAATTATTACATGATGACATCATTGATCAAACTTGGCCCACTACATTTTCCAGGTTATTGTTTGTGACTGTTTAATGACCATCTTAATTTTATGATGCATTGTGGGAAACTGGAGGACACTACATTTTGAGTTTTAAACATTGGGCAACTCCTAAAAATTAGCCTAACACAGTAAAAATAGCATAATATAGTAATGATGGATTGATTTTGGATGCAACAATCAAATCCTTCAAATGCAGGTTTTGTCTTTTTAAATACAGTCATTTGTTTAGTTTTATCAATTCGACTGTAATCTACAAAAAGCTAATCTAAGCTGATTAGATGTTGTTTAGATCAATACTTTTTGTGTTGTGTTTCTGATCACTTGCAGGCCAGGACTTATTGCCAGAATGCTTTCTAGTCAAGTAAGATGTTCACGTTGTAAATCAGTAAATATAAACTGACATAACTAGGCTATATAATCTACAAACATGAAAAGAACTCATATGAAAAATGATAGTTTAGCTTTATAGCCAGATATATTCATCTGTTCATTTAAATTTCCAGTGACTCACTTAGACTCAGCAGTCAGCTTTTATCCTTTCCCTTAATGTTTGACTGATGACGTCACAGAAAAGAGGCAGAAACTAAGCCTTGTTCTCCGTTCCCATTGGCTGTAGACCTTATTTGGTGTCCTAATATCTGAGTCTAATGTGATTCAGTTTGAGACGAGATCTGAAGCTATGGCCTAGATTCAAGAGACACAGAAATAAAGACATGCTCTCACAAAGCAGCAAAACATAAATATCATGAATGAGAAGGTGGTTAGAGAGTGCATAGACCTTTTACATGTTTGTATCTATGAACACTAAGCCTCTCCACAGAGATTAGCACTCATTTACATTTCTGCCAAAATAGAAAAAGGGAGACCAGGAAAGGCAAAAAAAAGAAATGATAACTTACAACCATCTTTATGACAAAAAATTTCTGTAAATTACATAAAAGTACAAATGACTGGCCTTTCCCCAGAGATGTTGCAGTGGGTTCTGCAGGGGAATTTACTGCATTATCAAATAAAATTTCTGTTCAAACAATCCTTCTGTGTGTATTAGTTCAGTGTGAACAAACGGAAGATATTCAGGAAGCGTATGTGAAGCAGTGCGTCTCCGATGCAACTCCTCAATACGTTTTATTTAGAACTCTTTTAGCACAAACTCTCATCTATATTGGCAGTCTAGGATTTCATATCCTTCAAAACCTTGCTCCTGACTAAAGACAAAAACTTATAACTTACAGAAAAAGAGACAAAAGACAGTGCTATTTACAGTTTGTATTTTTTTTAAATGGCAATTCAATGTTCCACATATTTTTTAATTTGCAGAAACAACTATAGTGAAGTGTTCATAAAGGCAGTTCCCCTGTACTTTTAACTCTCCTAATATTCTTACCTCCTGTACTTTTAAAAGTCATTTTTCATCTTTCATATACTTTTATTACATTGTGTTAAAGGTGAATATGATTTTCTTTATTCGGTCTGACTTCTCCAGCGCTGCACTCCATCAGTCAGAGCTGTCAGTGAACGTAGTTTAAGTTTTTTTCTTTGCACAGTTTTAAAGTTTTGTCTTTTACCTTGACTTTGACACAGCTGGACCGATGTGATGATTGACTGACTGACACAAGGATTGATAGAAGGATAAATGAGGCCAGTAACTCCAGAATTATCTTATTAATGCTTTTTTGTGCTTTTTAAAACAATTTGTACAAAACCACTCTCTAGTATTCATTTATTCTCGTTGGTTTTTCAGATGTTATTACTTTTCACAAACACTTTGGAAGCCTTTTAAACTCTATGTAAAGTGGGAAAGTGCCTGTTTTCCTCTGGTGTTTGTTCTCCACAGTTTTAAAAATGCAAATGTGTGCAGGCTAAATTGCTTTTTATCACTGTATAATGGTCGGGAAGTTATGAAATATCTTGTTGCTGCAGAGTTTGGGGAAACGAGCACCAGTGTGTGTGTGTGTTTTTTTTTTTTATGCAGTGAATACAGAAACTGAACACAAGATAAATCTATGCAACTCACATTAATATGGAACATTGGCTTTTTTTATAGTAACTTGTAGAAAAGTGAATCTAAGAGTGCACCAATTGTTACCTTCATGGTACGTGTCATAAGTGATTGTTTGATGCTTTAATTGGTTGTATGTCCATTTGAAGCTTACATTTCCACTTTTATGGGTCCAGTAGAGCAATGTTTGTTATTTATTTGGATGCATTGCCAAAAAATAATGTGAAAAAAAAGTAAACGCTGGAGTGTAGTGATGTGAGAGGCTGGAGGAACAGCTGCTGCAGTAAACCTTAGACCTGTTTCTGGTTTACTCAAAGCTTTATGAACATTACATACAGCTGTGTCCATTTCCTTTCATTTAGGCTAGGGATGCACCGAATGTTCGGCAACCAAAATTATTCGGCCGAAAATAGCCGAAAAAAGCACTTTCGGTGTTCGGCCGAATAAGTAAAAAGGCCGAATAAATTTTGCCGAACAATGACGTTTTTAATGACGCAATCAAATAACCCGCGTAGAGTGAGAGGCGCGGGCTTTATGCAGCAAACATGTCAGCAGTGTGGAAGCACTTTAAAGTGTCAGAGAAAGAGGCAAAAACGGCCGTTTGCAGACATTGTTCTGCTAAATTGTCCAGACGGGGTGCATCTGCAAAAACGTACTTCAAGTGAAACAGACCACGGAGTGAAAACAACTAAAAGTGCGCTCTTAGAAGCTGTCAGCACACGATTTAGTCAGGCGGACTCAGAACCCCTGTACAGCATCGCGACTGTGCTTGATCCACGATATAAAGATCATTACTTGGATGTGGGGAAAAAGATGAGCACACGAGAAATGATCCAGGCCGAGTTGGATTTGGGAAAGCCGCTAGGTGATGGAGACGGTCAGGTGATGCACAGCGCAGGAGATGAAAACAGCGCAGAGAGTAAACGGGCTCGTACTACAGATGAGCCGCGCACAGTCTCGCTGTCTGACATGTTTGATGAGATCCTCCAAGAGAATAACCCATTTGCAAGACAGAGGACAAGCTCGACCGCTGTTCTGAGAGATGGGTATCTCTCAGAAGTCCCCATCCCCAGGAGCAATAACCCTCTCGAATTTTGGAGGACCAATCAAGGCCGCTTTCCCGACCTGGCGCAGATGGCATGCAGGTAGGCTACTTGTATGGGAAATTAATTTAAGATTTTATTTATATTTTGGATTATGGTAAAACTTTATAAGTAGTTTCTATTTTTAACATTAACTAACAATGAAAAACCCTTATTAAAAGCATTTATTAATCTTAATGTTAACATTTACTAATACAGTATTAAAATTAAGTATCACATTTGTAATTTTTGAATTAAAAAGTATCAAAAGTGGTAGGCCTATTTGTTAAAATTGTGAATGCACTCATACTAACATGAACTAAATATTTTTTTATTATCTTACATTAAGGAAGATTAATAAATATCATAACAAATGTATTGCTCATTGTTAGTTAAATAAATATTTTGAAATTGTATTTTTGTTATTTGATTTTTTTTATCTGAAAAGCAACACAAAATAGTAAAAAGCAAAATTTTACTATTTAATTATTGTAATGGTGAAAAAATTGGCAAAATAAATGGAAAAAATGTGAAACACCGCGTTTGGTATTCGGCCTTCGGCCAAGCATTTCATTATTATTCGGCTTCGACTTCGGCCAAGAATTTCATTTCGGTGCATCCCTAATTTAGGCACTTGCTATTTAATGTCAGAAGTTCTTTTCCATTTTGAAATGTAGATGATAAACAATGTTTTAATACTCAAAGCCAAAGCTGTATCACCAAAGCAAGGCATTTGAAAATAATCTCCATTTTATGTTTTTCTATTTCCTTCTCATTTTTGCATGAATAAGGATGCCTTTTCATCCAATTAGTTGACTGCACCAATGACACACACAGAGCCAAAGTGTCCCAAAATTCACACAGTACAATACGCTTTTGGAAAATAGTCCAACTAGGATGCACAGAGACCAGAGAAGTAGTTTGTATAGCACAGAAAATAAACCAATAAACATATTACCAATTATCAAAAAATGTCAAGTCCTTCCTTTCTCAAGCTCAAGGAAAGTGCCCAGATATAATTTAATTTGAATAAACCTAGTTTAACAAAGTCTGAACCAAACACTGTGAGGAAGTGCTCTTGCATTATTTATTCCTTTCCTTACAGTTATTGTTTTGAATCCCAGTGTAAGGCCTGAGTTGATTAATTAAAGCATCCTGGTGGTGGTTATGTGGGCCCTGTACATCTGTGTGTTGTGTAATAATGAAGTACACAGGCTCTGCAGGAGGGTTGTGATTAATAACTCTGCCCCAAACACAAGAGACTCTAATCAGGAAATATGTAACAGTACTCTGCTGCTTCACAATATGTTTCCTCCTCCATTTTCTATTCTTGTATTATCCATTTTCCTCCAACTGGATAGATTTATTGTTTAAACTATGAAAGGGAAGAAACAAAGATCACCTTTTTGGTTTCTTATAAAGTTTTGTCTTCCCCAAATCAAGGAGTTGACATTTACTCTGTGATACTTAAACTGTATCTGATATTTGACACTTTGTTGACAAAATGCATACACTGATACATAACAATATACAACATACCAGCTTCTTTCTCTGGACCTGTACATTTGATCTGTTTGCACTTTAATGCTCTGTTTTATTTTATTGTTTTTTATTGTGTCTCAATACATGTTTCAAACCACTTTCAACCTGTTAAAAATCCACTTGTATGATACATTCATTTTTATCATTTTAATCTATTTATAACCTGAATTAATTTAGAACTGATGTAAAACATCTTAAAACTAGATAAAGTCCAAATTTAACCACTTTAGTCAGAAATCAGTCTTAACCAGGTTTAAACCAACTGAAAACCCAAATTAATTTATATATATTAATTGCTGTTTATTTATAGTATTCAGGCATTATACGTGCTACGAATTGATAACAATAATCATTATTGTGTATTTGCAAATGTCATGATTTTATGTAAGTTTGTCACATAATTAATATGAGACCTAATTCCTTAAATAATGTGTGGTTGATCCGGCTATAACCTGTTATTTGGGCAAGTTTTATTAAAAAATACCTCCTACTTAGTTCTACAACTTATTTATATTGTTTTTAAATTCTTTCAAAATCCTCCTCACTCAGAGTCTGGGAGTCATAGTGTGTAGGCAGATGTTTGTAAGTTGGCCTCTGCTTGAATATGTGCGTACATTTGTGGGTGGTTTTACAGCCAGAGATATACTGAGGGTGTGGACGCTTTGTATCTGTGGGCACAAGTTTCTGCTTGTGTTTTTGACCAACAAAAGATTTAAATCACCAGAGAAAACCTTCAACAATTGTTTCTACTCAACAGATTTATGACAGAATCAGAACTGTGAGGGGATCTCATTACAGACCTGGCTTAAATACAAGTCATGATAAACTATGTTAAAATGTCCCATTTTGTGCTCAGTGTGTAGCTTTTGGAACCATCTATTAGTGTTTACAATTTCACACATTACACGCTCATTTCTACAACCTGTGAGCAACTACGGTAGCTCTGCGGGGACATGCAATTTATCCTAAGTCCTTTTCCAAATAACCTTTGTAAGCAATGTCATGCTTGGGCTTGACATTCAACCCACTTTTCCTCCAGGCAAGTGGCTCTGGTGAATGAATGTGTGACTGTGTTTGAAGGTCGGAGAGTATGTGGGTGCAGTGTGGCTGCCATGTCTCCACCTCCAGTGTGTGACTAAAGAGTAAATGAATAATGAACTCTGTAAAGGCCTAGAAAAGCACAATATAAATCCAATCTATTTTTACTCTTATTATTTACTGAAGGGAGATTTCAGATAGCTCTTGTCACCTGGTTCACTGTTGAGAAGTTTCCAGACAATTTCCAATATTCATACTCAGCATGTGCTTCTCGTGCAGTACTTAGTTTGTCCCTTTGGTGACTAATGGAGCAATTAAGTTTTTTTACTGGGTTCTTTAGAGTTTTAAATAATTACAAATGTTTTTAAAGTGGAATTTTTGGACTATTGTATATTATATTATATAATTGTTTACTTGTCAATTTTAAACAGACTATTGTTATTGACATTAGATCAGTTGGATTACCAGTCCTGTTGTTTTTGGTCAACGGCAGTGGACTCACTCTCACACAGAAATGTCCATTTCTATACTTTACTCTTAGCTCATGATTTAAAACCTGTCTGAACATTGAGTTTGCAGTGTCAGGTGTTTAATGGGATACAATCATCAGGGAAAAAAGTACTCGTTCTGACTTTAGAGGATTGACTTTGAATTTGTAACAGCTTTGGTTGATTAGCAGGACTGAGTCTTTTTACATCCCAGTATGTCATGGAGAGCCTTCACAATGTATGAACACACACTGTATTCTTACTATGCACTCTACATTTGCATAAAAAGTGGAGAATCTTAAGACCGACTTACAGAACATCATGAATATTGATCAGACTTTGTGGAAGATGGATTAAAACACCAAAGGCACATCTTCTACTCAATTTTCCAACACAGAAAATAGCTGAAGAACTGTTTGGTTATCAGTAAGAGATCAGAACCAGGTCCCTCTCTGACGTCTGACAGTGACGGCCACAACCTTGTGTTTGTCAAGCAAACCATTCATTTTCATGAGGCAGGCTTTTCCAGTGTTGGCAGTTCATGTCAAGGAATGAATTTCTAATCTGCCTCGAAGCGTTCAGTAAAAGACATGAGGCATGTATAAGTCATTTTAGGTCAACATGAAGACAGGTCTGACATTTAGTTGCAAAGACCTGTAAATGTAATTTCACAAGAAGCTGACAAGAAACATTTCTTGCATTTGTTTTTATTAATTGAATCTAAGTTTTAAGGCACAGTTTAAAATATTATCAAATGTGCCCCACAAGGAATTGGAAGAAGCATAAATATATTATACCATCCGTTTTTCTATAAATTAAAAGCAGGCTTTTATAAATATAGTAGTATGCAAGGTGTAAGTAATGGTTAATTTTCTTTTTTTTTCATAAATAGGTGATTAAATGGTGGATTCTTCTTGAGCTTAGCCAAAAGTCACAGGCTATTTGAGCAGACTTTGTGAATGCTGTGCTAATCCTTCAGCTGTGCATCACCCCGCTGTCTCTGCTTGTATCCACCACTTGTTGATCAAACACCTGTGGAGAAGCAGAAGACAAACCCATTCTGGTTTTCTGGGGATATGTTGCATTTGTTTGTGTCAAAAGAAGCTGCTTTATGGTGGAGAAATCAGTCAAACGAAGGCCAAGATTACTTCATCCCAAATGCTTTCTAAGAGGTCAAATCTGAGCTCACATTTACAGGTGTCCTGGGTTACACTAGCCTTATTACCAAGTGCTGTAATAATCATACATAAATCTAAGCATAGATAAATACCCAGTGTCAGTCTGGCCACATGTGACCTGATAAAGACCAATTGAAGTCTTGAAGCTTCATTGGGGTTACATTAACTTTAACATTTCACTATGGTCACGTTGCCTTTGCTTCTGTCCTCTGTGGGCATTTATATCCATCTCTATTGTCACCAAACTAGGCCTAAACTACTTTATTCTCTTCACTGCATGATTTTTCTCAAACGTCTCTTTCTTTGTTCTCCGTATCTCTGTATTTTCTCTGATCTTTTGTTCAAAAATTCAAACTTCTTGCCTTGATTTGCTCTCTACACTTTGCTCTATTTTTTTTCACTGTTCCTTTTTTACTTTTCAGGAACCCTCTGCCATATTTTCATCAGTCTATTATTCTTTACCCAGTCATTTGCTGCTTTGATCTTACTGCCATTTTCCTATTGCTTCCCCTTTTTGAACCCCTCCAAAGCAGTTTTACTTGCGGCCGCGTTACCATGACTCTAAACAAAGCATTGGATTTTGGAAATTGGAATTTAGACTGATTTGTTGGCTGTCAGGAGAGATTAGTGAAACCTGGAGAGAATTAAAGGTGTAATATGAGGTACGTTGAAGCAACTTAATTGTCATGTCCCACCCTCGTGTTCTGTGTTAGTCAGTCTGGTTATGTATTGTATCTTATTTCCTGTGTCTTGTTGTGAAGTGTCATACCCCTGTCTGTCTTTCAAATTGATTTCCTACCCTTGTGTTTTTCCCTCCATTGTGATTACCTGCTTCTCCCCTTATGTGCCCCACCTGTGCCTCGTTGTGTGCCCTTTATAGTCTGTTCGGGGCCAGATTGTCTTCAAACTCGTGTGAGGTTTCTGGTCATTTTTCCTTGAGTTTTTTGTATTGAACTTATAGTGTATTCCTCGTGTCTAGTGTATTGATTTTGATTTGACTTATTTTGTTGCCTCAGGAATAAAACCCTTTGAAACTTCTGCCTATTGTGGGGTCTGCATCGCGAGTCCTTAACTGGTCCTGACAGTTGGTCCTGACACTTAATCATAGGTTTAATATCACTGACTTCCCCGTTGTCATAAATGTATATTGTGAAGTTTTATAGGTTTAATCTTTAGAACATGTGTTTTTGCATTACGTTAAAGCAACCTTACATAACTCTCTTTTCTTAAAAAAGTAACATAAAGTTTAGATTGACTTGTCCCCTCTCAGAGTCACCAGCAGGTTTGGACACAAATTAATTGAGATACAACCGATTAGAGAAACGTTTGAGACGCCCACATATTTTTAAACTCACCATGTATGAGTATAAATTATTTCAAATGGACAGTGCACATTAATGGACACCAATTTTTATTTGTAGTCCCTTGGCAGTTGATAAAAGACAGTAAGATTAATTGTCTTCTTAGTCCCGTTAGTGACTGGAGACCGATAACTCTTTACCCATTAGAGATACTTTAGAGTTGTCAATTGACCAGAACATGCATGTATTTGAAGCCGGAGGACCCGGAGAGAACCCACGGTAACACAGAGACAACAGAGTTGGCCGAGGATTTGAACTCATGACCTTCTTGCTGTGACACAATACAATACTTCACACAGTTCACATTGTTACAAGCAGAAGGCAGCATCTATAAGGTGCCAGTTTATAAGGTGCACGTTAATTAACTGATAATTAGTTACAAATAGATAAAAATAAGTAAACAAATCGAGAAAAATCAGATGTGTTTTCACCTTTTCTTGATGGAACACAGAGCAGCTGTTTTTGTCCGAACCGTGTTAATCTGTAAGTTTTCCGTCGACTGAAATTTTATACTTTATTCATCCTAGGGACTAAACTGAGGCTGGTTGGTGTTGAAACACACATTTCAACACCAACCAGCCTCATTTATATTGCAAACATTAATAAGCATGGTTGTTATAATTACTATTGATGCTTGGGCAGTGGGGTCTGTGGATAACTTTGTGACAGGCTGCTCTGGTGCACTTTCAGTGGCTTTACTTTTAATTGAGCATATATTTGTTGAATTGAAGCACACTGGTAATGGGGACCTGAAAACATGCTTTGGCCAAAGGTAAGGAAGAAGATAAAGTGTCTTATGTTATATTTTCTGCAAATAAAGCTCTTCTCAGCAGGGTGAGGGAAGCACTTTTATCCTAATGATTACACCAGAGTCGCTGAAGGGAGCCAAGGATTAATGGGAATAAAAGGAATGGTATATGAAAACCGAACAAGAAGATGGAGGAAAATAATTTGGAAATAGTTTAAAAAAAGAGAAAAACAGTGAAGACAGAAAATGCATAAAAAAAGACACAAGGGAAGAGATGAAAAGAGAAAATAGTAAAGTAATAATGCAAAGTGTGGGAAAAACCAAGTTACAAGAGAAAGAAGAGGAGTTGTAATAAAGGCAATTTGACCAAACTTATAAGGGTCAGAAAGACACAAAACCTAGGACCTCAAAAAATACAGGACCAACATTTAAGTCAAGACAAAGTTGATTTTATTGCCCCAAATGTGCTGATATGGTTTTATTTACATTTAGTCATTTAGCGACATTAAGCTTCTATTCATCAGTGTGACAGCTGGAACACCACTGAAGGCAAGGCCTTGCCCAAGGACACAAGGACAGTATGAACTGTGCTGGGCGAAATGGCTTATAACAAGCTAACAAAGTAGTTATAGTAGAATGTATTAATAAGCTGTTATGATAGTGTTTTTGTACAACATTAAGACTATAAATCAGACTGATCAGACAGAGTAACTGTGTGTTCACATAACTTACCTCTGTAAAGCGGTACCTCAACAATACATAAATAGGCTTTCACTGCTACATCTTTAGTAATGGTGTGGAGAAATAAATCAGTTGTGGTATTGGCTGGTCTTTGTCCAAGGCTCTGAGAAAAAATTATAAATAAATAAAGACCAAAAACGGAATGGAGCAGTGTCACTAACCAATCTGCACTTGAATGGAGCAGTGTCACTAATGACTCACCTGAGCCTTAACGACTCTCACATTAGGGGTCACACTTACCTTTCAGAGCCAACGACTATGAGACCAGAACAGCCTGGTCCATCAGGTTTGGTTTCTGGGGAAACTTCTCCCTCTAGAGATATAAGCTCAGCTCTCCTACCAGTTCCTCTCAGAATTGATAAAGTCTCTTGGAATTCGAGACAAAACGTCTTCACCTTGAAAACTGAGTCCAGATTTTTTTCAAGATGACCTGGATGACTGAGAACCTTCACAGACATCAAGTTCTACGCTAATTTCTTTATCCACATTTCTCCAAACACTACACTGAATTTGAGAAGCAGTCTTGGGGAAAAAGCCAAGTGTGAAAGTAACAAGAGAGTGGAAAGAAGGCAGAAGAAAGGAGGCAGGTAATTTCACAGCACATCCCACACATGAGCAGAGAGCAACCGAGAGAATATGTAGAGGAGCGACTGAGAGAGAGCTGTAGATGGATTCAGAGGAGCAACTGTAATGATGTCTCTCTCCTGAGGAACGACCAACCGCGCTTTCTCTCCACCGCTCAACCATGTGACCAGCCGAGACTCCGCTCCACTCTGTCTGTCCATCCCTCATCCCTCGTTCAGATCGCACTATGTCGGACTGAGGAGGAAGAGGGGAGAGGAAGGAGGAGAAGGGATGTTCTCTGTTTCGCTCAAGTGCCGCTTAGGGGTCATCCGACGCAAAACCAAGGGTACAGTGTGCGTTTAGTCCGAGTGTGGCAGACAACTGTGTGTGTTCAACTTTAGCTGAAAGCATTTAGGATGCTTGTTTGCAGACTCTTATCTTGCTTTTGTGCCCTTTGGCTGCTATTTTACTGTTTTTTGGCAAGTCTTTGGATTGTCTCTTATAAACTACATAAACTGTATATTGTAAGAGTTAGCAGCATTACTGTTTAATACATGTTTTGAAGTTTAAATTAATTAAATCTTTATACTATTTTGTAGGTTTTTTTTATGTTGAGCAAAGATGCAATAGCAACTACGGTGCATTTTTTCTCAATGCCAGTGTATTAAAGTTTGTATCTTCATAGACATCTTTTATCTATATTTCTTGTCTTGCAAGTTTTTTTGACCAATACCTCACTTTTGAAGTTTACATCTTTTATGCAAAACATGTAGAAGTAGACATGTAATAGGAATGCAAGATGTAATTTCTTTTGTTTAAGGCAGCTGGTTTATACAAGGATTTAAGGGAATTGTAATGTCATTTTCTGAAAGCCAGAGAAAAAATGTGTTACTCAGACCCAGCAGCGTACAGTGGCAGCAATAGGGAAGAGTTCTTCAGTCTTATTGTGCTCACCCATCTGTACTACAAGTCCCATAATGCAACAGCCCTGGTGTAGGCACTAAATTTTGCTTAATGATGACGTCATTCATTGTTATTGGCTGTGATGTTGACAGCTCTGAGTCTATATTTATTTTTTGGATGTTCATTTCATTTTACCTAATCTTTGTGTCTGAATAACTGTAGTATTTTCCTTTTGGGGGAAGAGTGTCTCTATAGCAAGCGTAAAGTGTTTATCTCCGCTGTTATGAGTTATTATTATGTTATTTTGAAGTTTAGATTGCTCATGTGCAGTTTTTGATTCCCCTTTCACCGCCATCATGTTTGCTTTGACCTTAGACTTCTCCAATGCCAGAGCTGAACTGTGAAGCAGTGTCTGTTTTGAATTCAAAGCTAGGTTTCTTGATTGTTGTTGTTGTTTTTCTTGTATGGGCAGATCCTATAGCTTGACACATCTATATTTTATTGAACTCAGTTTTATGTGTCTAAAATATATTATTTTGCTGTGGAGTTAGTTTCTCCTGTCTGCTGCTGTTAAAGAGAAGTGCTGGCTCTGTCTTTTTAACTGGCATATCCTGTATCTATATTTAAATCTCAGGTTTTCTGGACGTCTGTCTCATTTTGTTGAAAGTTGAAGCAGCACTTATTATTTTTATGTCTTGTCTTCTCTATTGACCTCATTTGTGTCTAAGAAAGTATAGTATTTTTGAGTTTGGTGTTGCTAGTTTAGTCCATAATGCTGTGTCTTTGCTACATATATTTATGTCTAAAAGGCTTTTTTGATTTATTGTGTGAGATACACAGGAAAGAAATGCATATTACATACATATACTCTTAATACACATGCCGATTAATAAAATGTTTTTTTTGGGGGGGGGTTTGCTGTAAAATTTGACTTGTGAACACAAACATTTTGTAAAAGTTCAGGGTTAATGTTCTGGCAAAACAAAGTAAATTTTGTTTGCGTCAAAAAAACCTATGAGAATACATGCTACAAACACGAATAGCCCTCTGACATTTTCTTTTTGTAAAAGTAGCTCAAATGAGGAATAATGTTTGGTAGGGCTGCACGATTATGACAAAAATCATAATTGTTGATTATTCCTTTGAAATTGTAATTGCGATTATTAATTACGATTATTACAATTTACATTGATTGATGTTTCAAGTAGCTTTATACCATGTTTAAAGCAACTTCATGCCATATTTGTATATAAAAATAAAAAAAAAACAAGCTGAAAACACTCTTCCTGAAAAACTTTTATTGCTTTTCTACATTGGTTCACACTGATATCCTTTTATACTAATACCAATTCACTTCACTTTTGCATAATAAAACAGGTAATAATTTGCTATTAATCAATAGTAGTATATCTCATCACAGAATCACTTTAAGACCTTCTCTTTAAGACGATATATCACTTTAAGACCTCACCTGAAGCCCTGAAGGTCCAGCTACTTCTTCCTCAACAAGCTTTATGACATCTTCACAAGATGTCTGAGTTTCCTATATGTAATTAAATGAACTAATGAATAAAATACACACGTATCATAGTATGCATTCAACACATCATTTTTATATTTCAGAGCCATTTTTAAATATGAAGGGGACATGGTTTTGTGGATTAATGTGTTGAAATTTATGTTAATCTATGTGTTAAGTTTGTCTGTATGAGATTAGCAGTAAACTAGATCAACATTAGAAGAAAATACAGATCATATTCTAACATTTTGTTATTGTTGAACTATATAACATTGATTAGTGACTGGTCAGTCACTACTGCTAGTTTATTTGTGTGGCTAGCTAGTTATTTTGCCTGCTTACTTTGCTACGGACTCTGCTTTATGAAAAAGCTTCTTATGTTTTTCTTCTTGGGTGGAATCTACAAAGTACAAAAAGGGGCAAAAAAACAAAATATTAGAATGTTTTTATGGCAGAGAGACAGCCCTGGTAACTTTGACTTGTGAACACAAACATTTTGTAAAAGTTCAGGGCTGCTAGTGCAAGAACAAAGTAGTCCCGGCCCGTGCCTGTAGCCTGTCAGATATCCCGCCGCCAATCAAATGATGCTACAAACACAAATAGCTCGTCCTGGCCGTTAGAATCGATAAATAGCAGTGCAAAGATCCAAATAGCAGTTCAAAGGAGCTTGCTAAATATTGGTGGGGACAAATTTGCCATCTCAAAATATTGTTGGGACTAGTTATGAATTCCTAAACCTACGCCCATGCATGAGCAATCAGTGGATAATTAGTCGTTGCTAATGACACGCCTACAGACTATTATTAAAAGTGGTGATACACAATTTAAACAGTTGTTATTTCTGTTTTCTGTGTCTCAGTGCCAGCTGCTGTGTCTATATTTATGCAATGGGACTTTGCACATCAGGTTTTAATAATCTAAAATATTATGGTTACTGGAGTGTATTGTCAGCTGTTTAGTATCTATCTCTTTAATTGTGCAGCCCTAATGTTTGGAGACCCATGCTTTATCTCTGTGCTCAAAATACATATGTTTCATCACAGGTTCCTTTACATTTGATCACAATTACTTGCAACAATTTGCAGATTTTTTATTATAGCCTTTGTGTGTCTAATAATAATAATAATAATAATAAACTTAAACCACAGTGCATTTAATATCAGTTGTTCCAGGTTAATGTTTATCCTAATTGCTTGCTTTATGCAATATCATTTTGGTTTTGTTTCTCTTGCCTCTACATCTCCTATGTCTATATTTAGATCCCTTATATCCTTTTTTTTCCATTTTCTGTTGTGTAGTTATACATTTGAGGTTATTCAAATGTCTCTTTCATAGATGAGCCATCAAAAAAGTTTTTGTTGTCAAAGTTTAGGTCAGATTTCCATTGGCATGTATAAACAAAACACTTAATGTCAGCAGGGATTCATGAGGTTGTGTTTGTGACTAGTTTTTCAAAAGCATAAGATTCAGCTTCTGCCAACAGGCTCATGTTAATGTTTCTACTTAGTAAGTAGTGTAGTAATAAAATGATAATAAATAGTTATACTCTACTTTACTATATAAAAATGGTGTTTGTATATAATTTAGGTTGACTTGTTCAGTGTTGTGTTTTGCTGCTGAAGTTTCTCAGAGGTATTATTTTTCTCTTTCATATGTAATTTCCAGGACCTTAGTATCTAATATCTATACTGTACTATGTTGACAGACTTCTGTGCAGATAAATGTAAATATGCTTGGGTTTGCTTTGTTTGTTTTAATGTGTGCCTTTTATCCAGAAGGTACATATCTTTAGATAATCTCATCTTCTCTGGCCTAGTTTTTCGTCTATCACTTTTTCTGTTTCTGAGTAAAGTTATAATCGAGGTTCACTTTATCCTTAAATAAAGTTCATTCACCTGTTTTATAGTGTTGCTTTATTGTCCTTTCTTGTGTGAGCTGTGATTGGCTCTATACAGAACTTACAAAATACCCCTCATGTAAACAAGATAATGGTGCTGACGTCGAGTGTTTTTTACTCATGTGCATCAAGTTTTAATAAGTAAGAATGGGCGTTTATACAAGGCCACAGTTTCCAAAAAGTTTAATTTATCTACACTGGACGCACTCTGTCCCATGAACCTTTACTACCTTCCTTTGAAAACTGCAAGCATGTGTGTTCCACGCAATCAGATTTATGCAGGATCCATGTTAGAAGCCGAGTCACAATGCATTACTTGCAAATAAAAAGAGCCTGTGTTTCTCGCATTTATATTTTATTTATTGTGTATTTACTGTGCGTCTAATACATCCCTTTGGTGTTCACAGTAAAATTAGGAATTAAGATAAGCATCAGTCTGGTCTGTGCTTTTACTTCTGGCACAAGCAGATCAGAGCTGCCTATCATTAGGACGTTCCAACCAGTGTCAGCCTTTGGACACACTAAAACTAAAACTGAAAGTGCTTTACGCTTTGTCGCCTTCTCCAACATTTTACCCTGTACCTAAGACTTTGTTGATATATAATCTTAATGTTCAGAAAATACAAAGAGTATTTGTGTTAAAGGTGACTTTCTTAATCTAGCTGCTTCTTCAGGAGGGTTCATCTCTTCCCCTGTGCCTTTTTGTCAAGTCCTCCTTCTTTGAATAATGGCAGTAGCAGCTTGTTTGGCCTTGTTTTTTATTCTTTACACTGTATATAAAGAGAGCCTTTAGAGCGCCACAACCTACGCTGGCTCTTTGTTTGTCATTTACTTCATTCAGTCTCCTTGCTGTCCCTAACCTGACATTACAAACAATCACATTTAATGAACATGTTTAATAGGTTTTGCTGTGAATGATTAGTGAAGGGTTTTGATTATATGCTTAAATGTGTATTGCAAAGCACAGGTCACATGGCTCAAAAGTCAAGGTGGAATAATATTTTTCATTATTCCCTAAAATATTTTTTGGGTTGTATTTGCCTTAACTGATATTTGTCAGGAGGCAGGGCAAACGACTCGTCTGAGACTCGAACTGGGTCTCATGTCATTTTTCAAATTTACCGACTTTGTGTTTTGGGTGACATTGGGCTTTAACTTGTAGAATTATCAGAAGAGAAAGATGTGTGTTTTTGGTGATTAAGTTTCTTTGTATCTGGAATAAAAAGGTGCATACTAAACTCATGATCTCATGGAAAAAGAAGTAGACATTCTTTCAAATCAAAAGCTTCTAAATCTTAAAAGCACAAATACATCACTCCTGCAGCAGATCACATGAATACATTTATTTTCTCATCTATAGGCCTACATACATAAATAATTAAAAAGCCTCAGAATATAAAGCAATAAAACTTAAATTCTTAAAAATCCTTAGAACCGTCCACATTCTGCAAGATAATGCAAAATTAGTTTAGGTTTATTATAGGCCAACTATAATACGCCACACAGAAAAAAAATCCAGTGTTAAATTAACAATGTGGGTGTTAGAAATTAGACTCATCTAAACACTCTTCTGGTATTAAATTTCCTATCAACACTATGAAAACCAGCCTTGAACAAAGATGAGTGGATCTGAGACATGAGAGACTCTTGAGACACTGTCGTGACCTGTAGGAATTTTACAGTTCAGTCTGAGTCTCTGTGGATGTATTCAGAGGAAAAAAATATAAAAATATATTAAATATTTATATATATATATACATATATATATATTAAAATATACTTTTTTTTCCATTCCCCAGATTAATATTAGATTTTCCTATTTATTCAGATTTGGTAAAAAAAAAAAAAAAAAAAAAAAAAAAGATGATGGTTGCTGCTGTTCCAATGAGTCATGCTCAGACCATGACTGACGTCAACAGAGACAGGGTTTGTTTAAAAATGTAATAGTTATGGTCATTACAGCAAACCAAATCATTTAAGTATATAAAATTGTAATATTAATAGTTTTCTCTGAATACATCCACAGAGACTAAACTGTAAAACTCCAGCCTCAAGACAGTGTCTTAAGAACAGACTCTGACTGAGTCTCCAGTAAAAATGACTGAAATATAAAGTCCATCTCTGTCTGGTCTCTGTGACAGTCACTCATGTCTCAGATCCACTCACTCTCATCTTTGTTTAAGGCTTTGACATGTCAATAGTGTTGATCTGGAATTTAACACCGGAAGAGGATTTATACAAGTCCAAATTTAACACTGGAGATTCTGCTGTGCACATGACACTTCCTATGAATAAATAATTTGCAGAAAACATTACAAACAGAAGCAGTAAAGGTATCCACAGGTAACACACATCCAAAGGTATTCCACATTAACGTCCGTTGTTGAACATGTGTGACATCTGTGTTGAGCTCAAAGACTGTTTGGATCAGAGCCATTTCATCAACTTTTATGTCCAGAGTAAAGCTCATTAGTCTTGTTTTATTCAACTGTTTCTCTTCATTTAGCAAAAATGGCCCAGACGAGACTCTATTATTCATCACTTGGGGAACTTTTAATGTTTTAATGTTTCTTTTGGTCTGCCGCGATTAAACCATTGAAAAAGTGGAAGAGTTGTAACCATGACAACGATGCGTTTGTCTTACACTAGGACTGACTTTGAACATATTCACAGCTTGTCTCTAAATGCATAATTGTTTGTCGCTTGTTTTTGTCGGCCTTTTTGTGATCAATGGTAAGGGAAATGCTTTTAATCATCTTGGACTTACCTTCTGTTCAGCTTTGGTCTAGTTTCAACACAAAACCTTTTAGACAAAGGAGTCAATGTCTTGTCTTTAAATGTCTTGTCTTGGTCTCAAACTCATTTTACTCATTTGTCTGTTTTTGAATATGAAGACCAACCAAGACCACAGCGGATTTATTTGAAAAGATTGTTGTGATTGAATGAAAATTTTCTTCATCACTAACCCTTCCTGACTTTGGTGGTTTCTATTCTAATGTTTTGTGCACTGGTCTTGAATTTGTTTTGACCTTGGTCTTGCACTCTGGTCTCAGACTCAGTCTTGACTAAAGCACAACAAAACTCACATTATGGCTTTACGGTCTCTGTTCCAAGTACTTATGTGATCAAAAGGACCTGAAGGGCCAAAGTGACTAAAACTGTATTAAAATTGATTAAGTTCCTATTGTATATAAATTCATTATTTAGCTTCCTTTGTACAAATTTGCGAAGGTTTCGATTCTTGATTCTTATTTGCACCAGTGCCTCTAATGCCACGGTTTAGTTTTAATGGTTAATTAAAGTTCAGCGGTTCAGCAAAGTTGTTGCCTGCTATAGTGAGACTTTCTACTTTACTGGACCTCATAGCTTTTCTACCTCAAGGATTGAGACTGAACATCTAAGAAGTTGTTAAAAGAAACTAAAACAAAAAAGTCTTAAGGGAAAAACTGTTCTGACAGTGAATTTAGAACTTTTCAGACACAGCAGGGAAACCCCTAATTGTAAAATAACCAGTGGTTTACTGCTTTCAGCTTCTTACTATGACTGAATCCCATGGTTAATGACATATCTTCTCTCCCAGTAAATTAAGCTAGTTTTTAACAACAGGACTTGTCTTGCAGCAGCGAGTGGTTGATGGGATTTGAGCGTCTGTTTCTCTGTGAAATGCCTAACAGTGGAAAAATAGCACTGCAACTGGTGATTTGTATTCAGCAGTGGCTTTCTTTCTGCCTTGTCCCGAGTTCTACACTGTTTTCTCTTTAGAGAATAAACATCATCCATCTGCAAACACACAACGCAGACGGACAGATGGTTTAGTGACACATTGCAAACTCAAAAACACGCCAAGACACATTATTAAAGACTTACCAAGGGCATTATTTTACTTGCATCAGCAGGTCTGTCGAGAACATCGGCGAGCTGACTCCATAAATACCCACACTGACCTAAGTTACCCCTCCTTAACCTCACATGTAAATAATCAAGGTGTCATGTATAGCAATGTGTCTCTTTTCAAATGGAATAATCTCTGTACTTGCAAACTGCTGTGCTGCTTGTGAGGATATGTTTTCACTCTCCATCCAGCAGTCATATTGTTGTCATTGAATATTTACTTGGCTATATTACTATATTTCTATTTTGATTGGATCAAAGTCATGTAAGATCTACCTCGATAAAAAGTGAACCAGGTTTGTGATGCAGAAAACCCAGGGTTAAACCAAAAGTGACCTTGTCAGTCTCATCCAGCTTCATAGTAGATAAACCGTGGAGTGTTGCTAAAGGCTTAAAGCTCATCCCTGGCATCTACAGTGAGACAATTGTCCAGATCTACAGTTATTAATGATTACATGTAGAGCTGAACTGAGCAGAAAATGAGCTTTTAACTCTGCAAACTTGTGACAGACAAGGAGCACCACAGAACACAGGAAACAAAATAATTAAAGACGCAGTCTGTAGGATTTGTTAAACACCTGACAAGCCCCTCTCATGAGTGAGCACTGTTGCTAAGTCAGTATCAACTGACTACTTGTCCTGCTGTACTTTCAGAACAAACAACAAATTCTGGACAAATTCTGAGTCTGTAGCACTTCATTTACTTGAGAAAGGACAAAGCCTCTGAAAGTGGTGTTTAGGCTGCAGTTTGTCTCTAAAGACGGACAGAGGCAGTTAAAGTGGATTACACTGAAAGCTAACTTGTGCAATTTACAGACCAACAGAAAACAGAGCGACTCTACTCAATGTCATATTCCTATGAACAAATCCATCATGAAATAAAAGCCATTTTAATGCACCTAGATAAGAAAGGTTTTCTCATCTCCTTTAGAGCTTGTAGCAGGTTAAAGCACAGGTTTACTCAGGTTAATAAACAAGCTTTAGCAACTTGGTTAGACTGACTGCACCACAATCACAGTGACAACCCAAACATGTAAAAACTGTATATAAACCGTGAAATACAAGCAGAGTGTTGAAGGTGTGCCACCAGGACCATAAAGCAGGAATAAAAAAAAAAAATGCTTATTACAGCTTTAGACATTCATACATTGTAGTGTTGTTGAATAAAATCATGGTTTGATTTGGTTTACATACAGTAAAATCTATGTAATCTCAGGTATAAAAATAAAAAAAATAAGTTTAAGTTTACTGTTGAAAGAAAATATGTGAGTGATTTTGTCTTTCCAAACCAAAAATGTAGTTAAAAATTAGGTACTATTTCTGTATAAGCCCTACCTCAGTGAAAAAGAGCTAACTCTGAGCCATTTATTATTGCAGTTGGTGAATACAAAGGGGGCCGGGTTGGTTTAGTGGTCCCAGCAGCTCGAATACCAATATGGAGATCAATCTTACACAGGGCTAACAAACTGGCCCCAAGCCACACAGCAGCCCACCATGCATCTCACTGCTTCTCAAACCAAGCACAGTCCCAGAGTTACAGCAGGCAGCTACCCAGACCTCCCACACAGGCTCAAGTTTAAACTCACACGACGACAAACATGAAAGTCAGTACTGACAGTTAGATTCTAAATTATCTTCTGCAGCGGTTTTAATGTATCTTCTTTTGCTCTCTCTAATACAAAATGTATTGTATATTGTGTCTTCATTAAGTCACACAGCTGTTGGTAGCAATGTTAGCCTCCTACCATCTCCATCTCACAGAGATTTCACATTCCTATCATAATATACAGTACAACAAGCCCATCTTTGCCTCATCCCTTCCTCCACATCAAAAACAGTCCAGGACACTAGCATCATGTGTTAGAGATAAAAGCTGCTTTATTTTGATGTTTTTTGCCGCTCAGTTCAGCTTCAGTTCAATGTGTCAGTTCAATGTCTGGTTGATTTGATAACATTATCATTGTTGCTACAGGTTAATACGTAATCCCTAGAGTTTTTGTTCTTCCTGAATATTTTACAAACCAACTGTCATTTATCATTATCTCAATGACATTTTCACCTGCAGTTGTTGTGGTAATGCATATGTGGCAGGCATTCACACTTATCATTATTAGAGGCACAGTTAGAGGCCTAAGCTACTCTAAGCCTTTTTATTTTGCTTTTATTGTATTTAAATATATCAGTGTTGACTATTGCACTGTATTGTCATCACAATGTTGTGTGTGTAGGTTTAAATCCTCCTGACTGAGGCATTCAGGTCCATCTCAGACTTTGATAACATGTTTAACGTAGCACTTTCTGTGTAGATACCTGTTTCTTGTCTTTTAATGAATGTTTGGTTTTAATGTGCATCCTTTAATGTCCATGAGTTATTATGCTTTTCTCATTTGTTTGTTCATTCAATGTTCAAAAAAGACACTGTATTGTGCATTCTAAGTTATATGGTATCCTTTTATTTACAAAATAAGAAATAGTTAGCAGTAGACAATTCTCTTCAGATTTGATAAAATGACTAGACTTTTACAGTCCCCATGGACAGCCATCAACATTAAATCTGAAGTTTCAAAAGAGATTTTTTTGGAAGACCCAAACAAAGACTATCGATCCAGACAATTGATCAAACTCGAGCTCACACTTGAGACATAACAAAATCTAATTTCAATTTTTTTTTCCAATATGAACACCACAATAAACGTTCAGCAATTAAGGTCTGGGAAATATAAACTGATAAAAGCTCAAAGTTGGTGGCATTGACAGCAAAATAAAACACGGTGATAAAAGACTGGAACATGAGGAAACAGTAAAGTCTGCAGCAAGGAATGAGATGAAAAACTATGAATGTGATCTGAACCGTGGCTTTGTAAAGAAATCTTTCAGGGTCTTTGGGTGTTTGAAAGACTAAGAACAAATTGAAGAAAAGTAACATTCATTTTCAAACATAACCACAAAAATGCACTTTTAATGAAGAAATATGTGGGCAAAAAATACACAAAAAACTTCAATGCCTTCAAAAACCTTGGATACTATATAAACATTGCTTTTTATAGGTGTCACTACTATAAAAGTTAGTTGGCCTGTCTCAAATTCATGATGGACTTAAATAATTAAAAACTCACCAAAGTAACTGTATTTATGCATTTTCAGTTTGCTTTTAATATTCTTCATGAGTTTACCACCAGTCACATAGAGCCACTCACCACCATCTTAATGCAAAAGGACATTTCCAGACTATTTATTACTTTATATGTATGTATTTAGGAGTATAAAGATGTTACAAATGCATTTTATATCAAATTTAATACACATACAATACAAAACAGCCCAACAATCACCAAAGCAACAGCAGACATATCAATATTTGTACAATTAATTAATTTATCACACCATCTTTGTTCTACGGACCTGAGTGTCCTGTAGCCATTTTTCACACAATTCACAGTCTCTGCTGTTTTCATTTCTATCGTCCAGTGTTGTTGAGTTCCACATCAGTGCAGCTTTAACTGAAAAGGTAGAAAATGTAATATTGACATTGGTGCTTGCATTGACTGCTGTTTAACATATCTGCAGACGTCTGTTTTACTTATTTTTCATTTTTTTAATAATTATGTTTTTATGTCTGTACTGAAGATGGACAGAACATAGATTAAAGAAAATGTAGACCTATTAAAATATTTTGCACAATTTATAAATTCCTTATGAATATTTTAGAAAATGATTTTGACACACGTAGGCTGTTACGTATTCTTTTGGATTTTAATTTCATATTTTAAGGCCTAATCAACACAGGTTCGGAAGTTACGTTGTCAACGTCAGGCAGGCAGGTCACCGCCTTGAACTCCAGCTCAAAATGCTTAGGCCAAGCATCGCCAAGCAGCTTGCCGATGTCAAAAGACAGAGGGTTTAGGCTATGTGTGTCACAGTCAATATGTAGCATCATGTTTGATAAAGCTCCAGCCACAAACAAGAGCCATGTTTTCAGAGATAGAAAAACTGATCGAGTTATGTCTGTGCCTACCCATCTCCGTGGCCGAGCACTTTCTCCGCTTTAGTTTTTCAAGACATGTGTACGCAGCACCATGACCCAGAAAAGACTCACACACCTTTCGCTGATGCATACCAACACAGACATTCTGAACTCTCTGGACATTCGTCCCCTCATGAGAGACTTTATCTCCACGACCCCAGAGCGCACCTCGACATTTGGACACCTGTAACCAGGGCACCCGTCTGCATGTAGCTCAGGTAAGAGCATGGTGCTGCCGCGCTTGTAACATTTATTTTTTGGCAACAAGTGTGGGATCAGCTTTGACTAGCCAAGGTAGAAAGTAGTAATATTGACATTGGCTGGCTGTGCATTGAAGTGTATATGACAATAAAGTAGTAAATCTCAATGTATTTATTTTTAAAATTATGTATTTTATGTCTGTACTGAAGATCATAGGTTTTTTAGTGAAAAAAAAAAAAAAGTTCACAGCACCTGTGTCTTACTTGATGTCTGAATGGGAGTCATGGGAAGTCAATGGGAGTCAATGGCTCTCCCATCACCTACATTTATCTTATGTTTATTACTGTAACGCTCCTATTAAAGTTTCCAAAGAGATTTCATGTTGCATTTTCAGAGAACAATTGCTGCAGAAAGAAAGCATTAGCCAATAGATACAATTAATGCAGATTGCAATCCACATTGAAACACATAATGTATCATTGTGTAGTGTTCATTTGGTAGGTTTTTAAGCTGCTCTCTTTATTCAGGATTATTCTTTATCCCCTTATATTTGTGTTGTATTAAAGCAAAACACAGGGTCCATAAATATTGAATAGTGTGTGTCCAGTTTGTACCACACTGTTTGGCTGAATGCATTCTGGCAACTCTTGTAGCTCTATTTTATTTATGTAGAAGCAGAAGCAGACACATATTTTACACTGATGTCCTCTCATTCTCCTTTTTTTCAATGTCAGAAAACAGACAAACACTCCAGAGCACTCGCAGCGTGTCACTCTTTTGTCTGCAGGACCACTAACACAAAGCAGAGCTCAGCCACTACACTTAAAGCCAGAGATTTATACTCGAAACAAATGTATTCACCTTTCAGAGTGACACACAGGTGCACAGCCCGATAAACTGACGGGGAATAGTGACAAACACCGCCACTGTTTACTCTCACTCTGCAGAGAAGCAACATGTTTAGACGATAAACATGAATAATGCTCAGTATTCACAGTCTCCTGAGGAAACACAAAGTCTCAGTATGCACGTGCTGATGGAATCTTACATTTACTATAATTAAGGATTCTATAGAAATAAGTAACACACATCTTTTGGGTTTTACAAACCCAATTACAAATAAGTTGGGACACTGTACAAATTGTGAAAGGTATATTTAAGTTCTAGAACAACATATGTTCCCATCCAGACGTCATCTCTTTCAGGGAAGACCTTGCATTTTCCAACATGACAATGCCAGAACACATACTGCATCAAGTACAACATCATGGCTGTGTAGAAGAAGGATCCGGTTCTGAAATGGCCAGATCTTTCACCCATAGAAAACAGTTGGTCCATCATAAAGAGGAAAGAAGTCTGTATTAGACAAGAATGGGATAACGTTCCTATTCCTAAACTTGAGCAGCGTGTCTCCTCAGTCCCTAGACGTTTGCAGACTGTTATAAAAAGAAGAGGGATGCCACACAGTGGTAAACATGACCTTGTCACAACTTTTTTGAGATGTGTTGATGCCATGAAAAATTTTAAATCAACTTATTCTTACCTTAAAATTATACATTTTCTCAGTTTAAACATTTCATATGTCATCTAATTTTTATTCTGAATAAAATATTGCAATTTGAAACTTGCACATCATTGCATTCTGTTTTATTCACAATTTGTACAGTGTCCCAACTTTTTTGGAATCGGGTTTGTACATAGTACACACACTCCACTTTGGGAACATAAGACGTGTAAAGCAAAGGGATGAATAAAAAAGCAATGTTTTTTTTTGTCAATGCCAAGTTGTTTAAAAGGAAACATCTGTGTACAAATGGATTCCAATATTTAAAAAATATATCAGCTATATTAGTGTTTGGGGAGTCCATTACTGCTTAAGGCCCCTGGATTTGTCGGGTATGGCTGCGCCGACTGAGATTTCCCTCAAAAAGATAAAAATATGGCAGACACATACACACACAGACACAGACACACACACACTGTAATATAGCTTTCTGAACCATTCACTTCCTTTTCAATTCATATCAGTATAAAGTATACTGAATGTAATTGTAATAAATGTAATTCCTGTTTTGTTTCACTGTCACTTAAACCTTTGCACATTATTTTAAATGTCTTTCCATTGCATTGCATAGTACTGATTCACAGCAGTAAAGCCATCACATACTAATAGAATCTAGTCAACGTGCATTTTTTTTTATATATATATAAATGTTTACTAGTGTGGCCATTCATTTGACCTTTGGTTCATTAAATATTAAAATTAATTAGTTGTAAGCAAATCACAAAAATAATATTATTTTTTTCTCTCCAACATTTTCCTGAACTGTTTAAACCCAGGCTCCACTAGGCTTCTGCAAGTTGTGATGGCTCCAAGATAGTTTGCTGTTTGAAAATTGGTCCAAACAAATGCTAGAGACAAATGCTCTGACTTTGTTGACTTTAGTTTGTAACAGAAGGCCGACTGTTTAGAGCTGGAAAAACACTACAACTCAGAAAAATGGCATTTTCTTCGATCTGTTTGTTTATTAACAGCAGAGTAGCACTGAAAAAAAAATGCTTGTGCTTTAGCCCAATATTTGAGCAGCTGTCTCAGTGAAATTGGTAGTTATTTTCCATTTTTGAAACACCCACAATAAATAGAATAAAAATGTTTTTGGTATGATTTAAAATATGCTGAATATTTTAACATTGTCCACATTTGAACTTTAAACTATGGAATAGATATTAAACCAAGGACCTGGGTCATATTTATCTGCTCCAAGTTTTACTTCTGATGCTTATCCTGGCCAGCCGCACCTAACTCTTTTCCTATTCTGTACACAGAAGTTAGTCTGGTACCCTGTTGCTTGCGTTCAAGTTCAAGGGTGGGATTTACGGGCATAATGTTAACCAATCAGACCAACGCTAAAAAAAAAAGAAGCTAGACAACGCAGCTGGTTGTCAACAAGGAAGCCATGTGATTGCAGCTACTTAACATGGGCAGCAGAAGAGCTGAGACAAAGGTAAAGGACTTGTGTGATAAGCCTGTTTTTGAAAGAACTGCTTTGGACTAGCCACACGGGCGGAGTTACTTGTGTATGATAGGGCCAGGCTGTTGCACACAACGGCTTGTGATTGGTCCGTCTGTAAATTCACCGAGAGAAGGGATTTGATGTGAGTAAGGGACCAGACCGTCCTGCTTTTGAAAAAGTAGGTGAAACTGGTATATCATATCATATTCAGACAAAATATTTTCATAAAAATTCAGTCTTGATTAATTTAGGATTCATAAAACAAAAAAAAAAATCTTACAAGAGTCTCTTTATTACTCAAAGTCCTGGCCTAGGTTTGCTATACTCATGGTTTAGTTGTTTTTAGGTCAGATTTTCTGATTTTGAATGATGTTGACTGGGATGTGTTGGTTTTGTTGCTTAGTTTAGTTTTGTGTTGGCTGGTTTTCTCCTGCTCCTGGAAACCAAAATGACACTAAATCAACCCAGCTTAAAATGACAAAATGACACAAAAAATTACTGTTTTGTTCATAAAAAAAAAAAAAGCAAGTGACAGAATATCATTAAAAACTACACTTCACAATTAATGGCGTACATTGATGATTTGTGAATAGGAAAACCATGCAGGCCTTTACTTCAATGACTGATCAAAACCAAGTTATAGTTTCATAATAAAATTTAAAAATCCATGAACCTGCTTTATTTTTAGTTTTTTTTGAAGGTGAAGACCATTTTTGATCCATAAAACACTGACAGTAAACTGCAGGTTAAGACCACCCAAGGGTTCAAAAGTCAAGTTTACACATACTCTAAGAATAGTCTTCCCTCAAATAATTGTGAAAGGTAATAAATATGCATCAATATAGAAATGTAAAACTACTTCTGTGCTGCCATTTGTTCCAACTTACAAACCTCTGTGCAGGACTGAGTGAGTGTCAAGCCTTGATTAACATGATGAAAACTCTCATTTAGTTAGTAATTTCTTTCCCAGGTGTGACTGATGCCTGCACCGACAGCAACAAGCAGCACATTTACCATGTCCCCTTCATTAACCTGCCTCTGCCGCAGTGAATAAGGATGAGATCACCACCTTCAAATGGAAAAGGTGTGCTCAGCAAACTTCCCTGGCAGTGCTCCATTTGTTATAATAAGTCGGCGAGCGGTGTTTTGTGTGGAAATCCCTCTTGTGTGTGCGGGAATCCTCTCTTAGTAGTAGTCGTAGCAGGAATCAATAGAGCAGAGGTGTTACTGTGAGCCTTAGATAAGACGCTCTGCACGGTTCCCTTAAAGTAAAAGCAGAGGTGTGCCACTGTTGGATCTCTGTGAGTGCAAATGAGCACTCCTGCTTCCTGTATTGTCATTTCTTTGTGTTTATCTCCGTTGTGTGAGGGCATGAGGGCTGCAGGGAAGTGGGATTATATCACATTTGAATATTATCTAAGTTTTGAGGAGGCGTTTTGAAAGTATGTTGGATTCAGGAGAAAAATATAGTTAGCATGTTTCTGCTACTTCTCCTACACTATTTATATTTCTTGTTGCTAAGTTGCCAGTCATTTTGGTTTTAATTTTTTAACTTCAAGATCTCAAGTTATATTTTTTTACTAAAATTTGTCATTACACCAGTTTTTCACCTAACTAAAACTAGTTCCCCTAGTTCACCTCCCACAGAAGACAGAAGACTGTAGACAATATTGTACATGTCATCATGAATTTTTGGTTCATGAACTTGGTCCAAATGCTTTAAAAGGCATATTACAAGTTAAAGTTTATTACATTTATTACATTAAACAGTCCTCTGGTGTAAAATAATGTATGTAATCACAGCCCAGACTAAAGGGTTCTCTCTCCTGAATAGATACAAAGTGACGGGGACAGATACATTAATCAATCTTTAACAGTGATAGATGTTTGAATATACATGTTTGCACTGACTCTATGTAGATTTTACTTTTGCTTTAAGCAGGGTTTCACATATATTAAAAATTTCAACCTTTGACCTGTGTTCATTTACTTTTCCAGCAGCATCTAAGCCATAATATAAGTTACAGCTAGAGCCCAGGCCTCACTGCAGTGCTAAAGACGGATTGGTGCATTGGAAATCCCTCTTTTCCCTGAGGTAAACTGAGCTCTGCCTCGTATTACCTTTAAATTATACACGTGTGTGGACCATGCAGTAGATGTAGACTCCAAGGTGTTTCCTCTTTTGACCTCTCCTCTGCAAACCGTGACTAATGTGCAATGGTTCCTCTGCTTTTCCAAAACTCAAACCTGCTCTCATCACCAGAATAAATACAATAAGCCTTTTATTGATCCCTCAGTCGGAAAATTACTCTGGCAACAATAGTGTTTAAAATGTTGTATAATTTTTTGTCTGTAAAGGATCCATTGAACCAGTGGAGATTAGAATATTATCCTTTTGGATGAGAATGATTGAAAACATGTTTTGGAGGCTGGATTTAGAGTTCAAGTTCTAATCTTTACACCATTTTCAAAACAAATGACATTCACAGAAAACATGTTTTAGTTCAAAATCTGAACCATAACTTTCAATTTTTCTTTGAGCTATTATTAAGGCCTGGAAAGTAACTTTGATTTTGCCTGGTCTTTTTAGATTTATAAATTTACTGTTAAGATTAGTGTCTCTTAGATTAGTCGGAGGTTTTTCAAGCCAAAAGAGCAGGAAACGGGGAGTTTCCTACTTGAAGCCCGTTAATATTTTGCCTCACTGTGTAAGTGAGTTGTTTTAGAAGCTTAGAGAAATACAATATTTAAAATAAAAACAGACAGGCTGAAAAAGACCGACAGAAAATCCTTTCAAAAGCAGAAATGTTGTAAGTGGGATTGTACATTTGGCTGCTTGAACCAAAGCTTAAGGTGAACTCTGAGCAAACTCCCACCTTTTCATTGGGTCTGTTCCACTTGTTTGTCTCTGAAACAAACTCTGTGGGCAGACTGTGGCTGAGCCCGAGAGCATGACCGGATGAAGGCTCTACTGTTGATTACCGAGCAGCCAGCAGCAGGTCCAGCTCATGATCTAATAGTCTGCAGCAGCTGGACTGGAAAAGTGGAAAATAGACCGAGAGCCGCAGTGACGCTGGTTTGTGCTCCTGGTGCTGTCCATGGAGCTGATCTCTGGCCTTTTGCACAAACTGTTACTGAACTCTCTTACCTCTTTAGGTTAGGTTCATGTAAAAAACAAATCTACAGCCTGTAAGCAGTAATGATAGTCCGTCTAAAAATATGACTGAATGAGTAAAAAAAAAAAACAAATCAATAAATAAATACATATGTAAAAATGAACTTTATATAGAGATATACAATGAAGTGTACAAGTGTTCATGAATACGATAACAAAATAAACAACTTTGTTTGTATCTGTTTAAAAAAAGTCTTGACTTAAAAGGCATTTTTTCTTATCAATTTTGTCTCAGAGAGAAACCTCTTAATTAATCTAACCTAGGACCATCGCCTTATAGTGCAATTCTACAACTCATATCTATTTTTTTTTACAAAGCAAGTATCTATTTTGTTTTTTAAATTTCCAACCACAGAGAAAACTAGTGTTATAATTTAGATAAAGGGAAAAATATTATGGATTATGGTTGTACCGAAGCTGTCCATATTTCAAGTGGGTCATCATTTATGGATGGCAGAGCACCTTATTGTGATGGTCTCACAGTTTTGGTCAGGAAATATATATTTTTTTTCTTCTGAATGTTATAGTGATTATAAATAGAAATATTAATTTATTAATTTGGGTAAATTATCAATTAATATTTTTATTATCAAAATTATTGTCTCGTTGAGGGCACCACACAGATAAGTTCTGGGAAACTGATTATATTTACTAAGTCTCAATTAATCTGAAGGAATAGAATTCTCTGTTTTGAATATGTCTTATATAAACATTAAAACACCAAATCAAAATCTTTAACGTTTTATGGGGTTTTAAGATTATACAAAGTTAACATTTTAATGGAGAATGATGGGATAGGACACAAAGGAAAAGATTATTGACGGATAATGAGAATGATTAAAACAGAATAACAAACAATAACATTTACTGATTAGAACTTTGTGGAGTAAAAGGGAAGTTTTGAACCATTAAATATGCTGTTTACCTAAGGGACGTTTACAGGATTTAGAGGGAAGTAGATGAAGGTATAGTGACTTGAGCTTATAAAATACAGTTTAGAACGCCAAAACTCCTGCTGTGTCACGTGCGGCTTACTTGGTTCGCTGGTACTGGCCCAGTTCGATTTCCGTCACAGGTCCAAAGTTTTGCTTCGGAGCTCTGAAGCGGGGCGTCTGGGTTTGTAGGAGACCGCTCTCACAAGGCGTCCGTCACGTGACGATGCCGCTGGCTGGTTAGCGATGCGGCTGTTGAAGCGGAGTTGATGAAAGGCGTCAACTGTATAAAGCTGTCTATCTCTGCCGTTGGCATTAGGCAGAAACAGATTAGAGTCTTTGAAAACTGTCGCTAGACCACTGGAAAAAGGGGTCTCGGGAGTCGTTCCTCTGGCTTAAAGCGGCTGTTAGTTCAAGCGGAGTTCTTGGTCTTTCACAAGAACTACCAAAATGTCTTCCTCTCGTGAGTGACGCCAAACAAGAGTGTCTTACAAAAATAGGCAATGTGTAGCTTTAAAAAGAAAAATCACGTTTGCATGGCGGGTGCAACGGTCTTAGTTTGAAAATTAAATTAAACATCAAACCACACTTAATATCTATTTACCAAGCATATGGCATCTGTAAGGGTTCATTTGGACCTTTTCTGCTCAATTAGTTACATTGTACAAAACACAAATAAATCCAGATGAGTTTTTATATTGAGACACGCTGCTATGTTTTCCATTTACCAGCATCTGTCTGAGCTGCACAAAAAGGTTCTTAATCTGTGAATGGCTGTCTGCTCTCAAGCCATTACACTCCGTTATGTAACACCATTTATTTCTGTGGACGCTGTGTTGTGTGTGTGTGTAGAGCCAGAAGTGGCAACAGATTGGTCTCACAGTTAAAGTGACCCAAACAACAGCTGACAAATCGTCCGGTGGTAGAGCACAGCACAGTGAAGGCAGCACCAGCCCTGAGCGCAGTGTGTCCTTCTGAACGAGGGCACTATAACCGTAACGCAGCCTGCATCAAAGCTGTAGCATGATGTACTTTGAAGATTGGGGCACACGTAATCTGACAGCGTTGATTCCCGATGGTATGAGAGGTAGGGACAAGAGGAGATGGCAGGAGTGGAGTCAAAGCCGAGAGGAGCCGTTAAGGAGCCGAGCGGGACGCCTCAATCTCTTTGGGGGGGCATCTGTAGAAGTGTCTCTCACTGTTAAACTCACTGTATGCTCCAGGAATATGGCACATAATAAAGCATTTTGATTAAAACCATTTCCCTGAAACATACATGAAAGTAACGCTGAATGGTTAATGCTGCATTCACATGATAAAACAAATGCCCCTGGACAAAACAGAAAAGCTGAGCAGCAGGATGGTAAACAGTGTTAGGTCACACTCTTAGAAAATGGCAATGTGATTAATTACACAAAAGTAAAAAGATATAGTCCCAGTGTTATATTTTTATAAGAATGTAACTGTTTATAAAATAAAATAGTTTCTTGCAAACTGAAATGTAATTTCTTCCAGTTATTATATCCAACTAGCTCCTCCTGATTTCTTGACTTTTTCCAGTCACTGATTTTTAAACTCTGGGTGCTGTTGCACCAAAATAAAACTGTGTTTGGGAATTGTCTCTTTGGATTATAGATAATGTTGCAAGAGACAGAAAAGGTAAAATAAAATTCTGACGATGCATGTTTTCTGCAAAGCTTAAATACAGCAGAAGGACTTCTGGTTTGATGCCTACCATTTATCACATTCTATATAAATGATGCATAAAGGTTTCCTCAAGCAAAGACAGAAACATGCTCAATTTCCAATTTAGATTCTGGGGCTGTCCTGGATGAGGCCCCCATATATGCTCTAACTGCCAAAATGAACTGAAATATATATATATATATATATATATATATATATATATATATATATATATATATTACACAAACAAGACTCTCACACAAACTATTTACTTTCACCTGCATTTAATGTGACCAATTTAGATTTACCATGCCCCAGGTGTCTTTGGGTGTTCTTTGTGAGAACCAACCTGAAAACAACCCAACCTGTCCTGTCCTTACCTAACTTAAAGGCTGACACAAACAGAAAACCAAAAACAGCTCCCATCAACTGATAGGAACCTAAAGGTTTTATGTGACTCCCACCTCAGTTTAGCCCGTACCAAAGAGGGAAGCTAATAAATACATACTTCATGATAAACAGTATGCTGATGTCATTTTAAAAGCAAGAATGTTTTGGTCACAGAAACACATTATTAATTATATTCATGATGCTATTCTTGGATTTGCAGACTTGTCAGCATTGACATTTTGCTAAGATTGTGTTTGTTGTTATATTTTATCATTACATGCTTCCTAAAAATAATATTTCATAGGTCTACAAATGCACAGTTTTGCATTTAAATTGCTGATTATACTGGATACCAGCCGGGCCAGCCATCTTTCTGCATGTGAATGGACTGATCTGTTTTACAAAAAAAAAATACTTTTGAAGGAACAAAAGAAAAGAAATAAAACTCAGGTGATTCAATGAGGAGAGACAGCTTAAAAATTAGTTGAACTAATTATGAATCTCAACAAATGTACACCAAAAAGCAGTTTACTAGATTTGTCCTTAGTGCCTTAGTCAAAAACTGGTTATGTCTTAGCCTCAATACACTTTAACGATCATGACTTGGACTCAGTTAGTGTTGGGCTTGACTACAAAGGTTTAGAATGTCATGCAGACCTTTTATGGTGAAATAACTTATCTTTGATCATGTTACAGATACACAGATCGCAGATGGGGGTTTACACTTTTGATACAGAAATGTTGTGAAAACTTTAGTGCAATATTTCAGGTCAAACCTGTTTGGAGGCCAAGAATGCTCAGTCCCAAATAAACTTTAATGACTTGTGTTTGTGGAGTACACCTGCTGAGAGAGCCATGTGGAATGACCTGATTAGATGGAATCAGTAACAAAGTAGAACAACAGTCAGTTTTCTGAAAAATCAACAGATTTTGTTCAGGTTGTTTACACCCAACAGTATTGAACATAATATGCAGCTATTTTTTGTTATTCTTGTTCCAGTTTTTAACAAGAATATCAGTTATTTCACTGCATTGTTTACTGGGGCGTTTTGCAGCTTGTAACCAGGGTTATAAGATAATCTTTTTCCTTCTGTGTGACAAAACATATTTGTGTTTATTGAAAGCTTTACACAGAGGAAATAAAGCCTACAAACCAAACCGACACTTCCACCGCCCGGAGCCTACTGTCATCGGTCTGTTTTTTTTTCACAGTGCCCCAGTAACATTTCTCTGTCTCCTGTTTGACCCTGATACAATCCTTCTGTTAAAATGTTTGGTTCACTGTCTGAAGATGCATTTAGTAGCAATAAAAAAACATAGTAATGACATGACTACATTGCTGAATTTATCTGGAAAATGCAGCCAATTAAAGGAGTCAGTTAAACGTAAAGCCTTTAGATAACTAATGAAAATGTCTTAATGTGTGAAATGATGCAGTTTTGTAAATACCTATTATTGTTTCCATGGTTACACTGTTAGCTTTTGATGCCCATATTGTTAAAACTTTTACAAATACGAGCCCTGAATTGATTTCCTGTGAGCTAATACATTGTGAGAGCTTTATTATGCAAAGTCTTTGTACAATGTGTTGGAAGAGATCCGCCGGGTAAAAAACAGTGCACGCCGTCGTCCTGGAAACGGCTGATAACCTCTGCTCCTCTGTGTCTCTCGTTGCTGGAGTAATAAACTACAGCCTGCCCCCACAGCCTACACAAGTATCAGCTCCTGGTGGCGTTCTGCTCGAGGAACAGAGAACTGGTTCAGGCCGAGTACGTTTTGACCCGTTAAGACCTCACAAAGACTGCAGCAGATTAAGGTAGTCAAGGTGGTCACTGATTAGAGCTGGAGGTTAGCGTTTAAAACAACAGCCTCTATTTCTATCGTCAGTGCATTTGGACTGATGACAGCTCAAAGTCAAAACCAGACTAAATGTGTTCTTATGTCAATACTAAACAATTAGAAATGATGCTAAAGCACAAACACACACATGTTTTTAGTTATGTTTAATAGACCAGTGAAAATATTCTTTACACAACAATATATAGTCCCCCCCAAAACACACATGGGGCCAGGACTCCCCTGCAAAAGAGATTTGTAATCTCAGTGGGACTATTCTGGTTAAATAAAGGTTCAATTTAAAAAAAGCTTAAGTTAAGCTTCTCCTGGAGTTTTGTTTTGATTATTTGATGAAATGTATGACATTGAAGTGACTTCTGGTCATATGACTGCTACAACCTTTGAATCACTTAACCTAATATGTTTAAACAAGAACTTTAAAATGGCTGTTTATTTTTATATATTTATAATTTTGGCGTGATGTGATTTAAAAACTGTATTTGGCATACCATGATTACCAGAGATTGTTTTTGTAATGGGTCATTTAGTTTAACTGGTATCTATTAAGAAAAAAAATATTCTGCTTGTCGTATTATTTCATAAGAAGAAGAATGATCTCGATAGATACCACTGTCACAAGTTATTTGAACAACTGTATTTCTAAAACCCTTGCATGTGGTATTTTCTGTTCAGATACACAGCATGTTGTGTTGGCTTTCAATCAACATTTTGACTGAGCTTGTGTCATGTGCCGTTGATTATTTCTTTTAAACTGCAAAACTTAATTTTACTGAGATTTTTGGACAGTTTATATCCATTGCATCTGGCGAAAGAGTTGAGTTTGTGTAGCCTTCTTCCAGAGACCTCAGAGCCAAAACAAAAGCTGCTTTGACCAGTGTGACAAGCCAACATCCGTCTCTAGCCCAGCTCATGAATATTCCTTTTGCTAATTTACTGCTGCACATGACTCTCATCTGAGTCTCTGCAGTCTCGCTGTAAGATATGTCACTACTTGTTTGTATTTCCAAGATTAAACAACAGCTTAACATTGCGAGGAGCACATTCAAGAATACATACAGTATATATTCCACACTTCATCAGACTTGGAGGTTTTTTTCTCCGTACACAAGAGGTACAGTCAGCCAATGGGCACACAGACCCCACAACATTGGTGGGGGAGATTTGATGTGTATGTGTTTGTATACAAGCAAGAAAGATCAAGTTTTAAATATGTATGTTCCATCAGAGCTCAAAGCCCTTCCAAGAAGCACAGGATGCTCTTTTCTCATGGCACTTTTCATTATCGAGACCATCATTTCTCCGGTGAGACCCCTGTGGCTCTGAGCTGTGCTGTTTAATAGAAAGTAGGCATTAGGTTGAGACAAACCCCAGAGTGTGGCCTGAACAGAGCGGGACCTGATGCTTCCCTCTGAACACATCAACATAGAGGTTAAACGAGGGCAGAGTGAGTTGGAGGCCAAGCGTGATGCTGGAGAAAGCTGGTGTTGGTAATTTGCTTCAAGGCACTTGTGCTCCCTGCCTCGCTCTAACCCTGCCTTCTCTGCTAATTAAACACATACAGCCACCCAGACACTGGCAGAGTCTTGCTATTAGATCTTTTTTTACACCATTTTTGGGAGTTACATATCACATGCTGTTATCTAAGTAAGATCTCACTTTTATAACTTAGGTCACTGCAATTATATATCTTCCCACTCCACTGAGGTAATGAAGAGGTTCTCAAGAACGAAACCTCAGGATATAGTTACTTAATTTACTTTTACCAGCAATGGTTAGAGAAACAACTGTGTCCAATCAGTTGCAGAAATCAAATCCATCTAATAATCATCCATCTCGCAATTTTAATGGTGGCCAACAAACGATGAATTAGTTGCAGTAAAGTCTCTTGTCAGTGCTTGAAATCTGGTACAATTTTACGAGACATGTGAGAGTTTTGTAGGATCAGACCAGAGTCACGTGATCTTTCTGTGAGTGTCTTGTCAGCTGTTTTTTACAGTATTTTGCCGTCTTACAGCTCGAGTTGTGCCACATCTTTAGAATAACATCGAGCATTTCAGGTGTGACCCCCTTTGTTCCAGTCCACTTTCCTATTGTCTTATTTCTAATTCCTTAAAACCAACACTGCTGTTTGTTGTTTTGTTTGTTTTTTCCAATAATTAGCTTTTTCCCAGACCATTTTACAAAGTTTTATTCCTATTACAGTGGTCTGATTTGTGAATTTTAGATTGTCTCGCTCTGCTTTTTGTTTTGTTGCTTGTGAGCATGCCCCTGTTATTTCATTCTTGCAAATGCTTTTCGTTTTCTTTTTTATGTACATTGAATGTTTTTCTAGTTCCTCTGTTGTACTAAATTTCAGACCAATGCAAGGGACGATACTAAAAAAATCTGGTCTGTTTATAAAAAAAACTTGGAGAAAATGGTAGAAAATAACAGTTTAATAACCTGTCCTGGTGTTAAGCTCTGTTAACCAATGTAAGGTAATGCATTAGGAGTTTGTTTCTTTATTTATCGCGTAAACTTTTAAACTTGAGTAACCCTTCTGTTTATAAAATTACAGGAAAAGAAAAAAACTTTTGTAGGATCAAATATTAATTTAACTTATGCTGCCTTCTGGTGCTTTAAAAGATCTATTTTTCCTATTTTGAGTTTTTTGCTGGGATTTTACTGAGTTTTATTGATCTGTTCAAAAGAATACTCAAATTTTACACCTTTATTCAAAATCTATTCAATATTTTTTCAGATTTGTTTTATTAAAATGATCTCATGTATAAACTAGTATTTAGTGATTTACCACAAAAAGCTTTAGCACTGTTGTTGTTTAGGTATCTTAAATCTAAACTGAATCATTACATGAATCTCTAAGACACTGCAGACGTGACTTGAGCTGGAGATGGAAATAAGCATTTTGCATCAATTAACTGTTTCTATTTTAGTAATCTGCATGGAAACAGCCAGCAGCTCGTGCCGTCAGCCACTGCTCTTTAGTCGTTAATGTTTTAAACAGTGAATGTGTAATGGTAAGTGTTACTCCCAGCACTTAATGAACTCTGAACCCTGTCAGCGTTGTAGTCTTCGCCCGAGCTGAGCCCTAGCCTCACACTGAGTAGTCGGGCCTGAGGGGATGTTGTGGAGGAGCTCAGTCGGATTAGAGTTATAGTTCTAATAAAGCAGCTACAGCTTTACATTTGTGTCGACTCGCTCTCAGATTCAAGAGGATTTCCACTGTAAGCTGCAACTCATCGCTACACCATCTACAGGCTCTGTGGTCCTGGAAAGGGCTCATTTGTTCCTGATTTATCTAAAAGCAATGAGAAGATGCTAAAAAAATGTTTTGAGACTGACTGCAAAAAGTTAAACACTTAAACCAGTGTTATAACTGTGATAAAACTGTGTTTCGCTTTTAGTGGTACGGCAGGGGTCAAGCTGTAATGGCATGGTTTGGTACAGCCCCAGAAATAGCTTGAAAATTAAAATGTAAATGGTGTATTGCCATTAACTTGAATAAATGAGAAAGCTAATCCTTGTGTTTGTTTAAATACTTTATTCTCATTGTACAACCAATTATACAACAAAATGTGTGATGCTCTTTCAGGATGTGGTCTCAAATATATAAATACATTAGATTAAAACTACTTACATTCCCACTGCATGCTAACATTTGCACTAAAATGAGGTAGATTAGGATAATGGGATGACTATATAGACTAGATAATAAATTCTATATTGTGCCAAAAACAGACTCAACATTAAAGCTGTAGTGTTGTTTGGACCTGTACCGTTTACCAGAGGACAGCAGTTCAAACAGGAGTGGAAGGTGTCAGTAGAGTATAAGAAGATTTCAGTTTCACAAATGTCCAGAAAGAAAGAATTTAAGCAAGACCAATGTTATATTATCCTTGCAAAACACATTTGTGAATTCACAAACTTTCAGAAAACCTTTCAGGGCATTGGTGTTTTTTTATTTATATTTTTTTAACTAATGCTGGTTTGTGTTTCAGTTTGGATACATTTATTATTCCTGACCTTATGGGCTCTAAGATAGGTTTGGGTCAAGAGCAGATAACACCTGCTTTTAAATTCAACACCAGCAAAACTCACAACTGATTTCTTTGTCTTAACGCATCTCATTTCATTTTACAGTCTAAGCCCAGACTTCTCCCTCCCCATCCTCTAGCTCCTCCGGGAAAAGATTTATTTGTCCATTTGATTAGTTTTATTTGATGGCCTTACCAGAGTCAACTTGGTCTTGATGGTCTTGAACACTTTTACTCTGTGTTTATATTAGCCATATTATTCTGTTGTTGATCTCATTTCTGACCTGGCAATGTCACTCAACTACTTTAGCCCATTTCCTATTTTTTTTCCTGACACACGTTGGCTGAATTGAGCGCAACGGTCCTTAAAAGTAACTCATGAAAAACAAACAGATTGGAGCTACAGGTTTATCTTTGTCCAGAAGATAAACCTGTCACTTCTCATCTTTTGTTACTAATTTGCCGAGACGTTAAGATTGACGTGGGCTGTGTCTCAAACAAACACGAGCTTACAGGAGCGCTGGATTCATATGTAAATGTCTTCTCGTTCTTCTCTTCCTCTCGTCAGAAAAGGGCTGGGATTATAATAGTTGCCTAAAGAACACATCATTGCTCTTTCATAGCTATTTTATTTGTCACAGCTTGGGCTAATTCCTTCCTGGGGCGGGCCTCTTCACATCTCTCTGTCACAATGCTCCACAGCCTCTCAAAGATGCTTTTTGGAGCTTCTGTTTCTGAAATGACTGTATTAGAGACGATAACAAGGCTAGGGTAGCAGCTAATGGGCAGAGATTATGGTTTAATACTGTGGTTTTCTCTATAATTATGCAATTAAATTGTAATTTAGACACACCATGACTCAAAGGAAACTGGTTAGAAGGGTTAACAGTGGCATGGTGAGTCCCTCAGGGCAGTGTTAAAAACTCCATCTGTCTCATGAGAGTAAAGCAGAAGGTAATGAGTTTTCTAATGCCACACCGAGGAACAAGCTGCCCAATGTAAATCTGCGAGACACAATAAAGTATAGGATAAAATATTAAAATTTGAAAATATAATATTAGTATTAATATATATATTAGTAAAACTGTAATATGTTTTTATAGAAAGAAAATAAAAAAAAGGAATGCAGTATTTTCATTTTAAACAAAACTTATATGACCAAATTTTTTTTACATTTCAGTATATTAGTTAAAAATACTCATGTTATATAGTTTTTTTAGCAAGGTTAACGCAGCCTTCAAACTGCCGTCCAATCCGTTCCACAGAATCACAGCACTTCTAGAAATACACTGTCTCTTTAATGTGGCACCAATCAACTGCATCTTTAACCTCGATTAGTAAACATATTTTGAATATTACTGGGGAGTTTATTGGTTTTAGCTTTATAAATTATCAACAATGATTTTAATTTAACCAGGTCTTCAAGTTTTAGGGTATATCATTTTAAGAACAGTGTGTCCTCTGATGGCTTTTTTCTAGAGTCTGTGGAATGTCTCTAAATATACAGTAAATCAAAAACAGTTTTAGCCCCAGTACTGATCCTTGGGGGACTCCTTCATTTTGATATGTGTTCACCACCTGTACATTCTGCTGTCTTTCAGGTTAATATGATTGCACCTGATTATGTGCAATCCAGGGGAAGGTACTGATACTTTTTAATATGGATCAAATAGCTAATGTAAAGTCTTGAGTCTGTAACTTGTCTGTCCCAGTGCCTCTGCTATACTATAAACAAAGTATTTTCTGGTATCCCGTTTATTTTATCCAATCCGAAGAGAGAGCTTCTTCAACAGTCTTTGTGTGTTTAAACAAAGATGGAGCAGGTGAAAACTAGCAGCAGGTACACAACTGGATTTGACTACAGTAGCCATTTGAATGCTGTTAGTTCAGTAGGTTAGGTCAGTTTGGTTTGGCTGATTTACTTGGACGTACTTGTTTGAGTTAAATTAACAAATGCTCTCTATTACGTCTTTGGTTAATGACAAATGTAATTTACCAAAACAATGGCACAAGAGAATGACACTGACTACATTGGTGGGTGGGTGTTTGTAAAATTTATGCAATGATATTTATTTTTAAGACCGTTTGGACTGTGCACTTGAATTGCTGTGGTTATTTTTTGTACGTTGACAATCAAAATGTCATATTTTTTTACATTATTTTTACAGAAGCACGGTACACTAGTACAAACAATGCATATACAGTATGTGTGTGAAGATTACCGAAAGCATCTGCATTTCATGTTAAACAGGTAAAGGGAAAAATTCCAAAGAACTTAATTAATTGATTAAAACAGGTCCAGTCAGAGGCTGGGTTTATATGCTGTATACTGCTGGAATAAACTGTAGAAGAAACATAATACTATCATTTACTTTGTAAAGTGATGAATGTTCTCAATCGGAACCATTTCTCTAAAATGGATTGGGCTTGTGCAATGCTTTATTTCTGGTTGTATTTAAATCAGGACCAATGATAGAAAAGGTTTGAAAATCCAACTGAAAAATCTGAAACGGACCAAATAACATGAGCTATTAGTCAGTTTTACTTTGATGTAAGCCGTCATTTTCTCAGTGTAAGTGGACCATTTGTCAAACAGTGTATACATAATTTAGATAAGACGCTTGTGAAATATTAATCTAAACTTCCACGACTCAGACTCTGTGAAATTCGCACATAACTTTTGATTAGGTTTTTGGTCTGCACCGTGGCTACATCTTCTTTAGGCACAGGCTGTATTTAAGTCACAGGGATTTGATTTTGTTCACTCCAATAAAACTAAATTCCAGTGGTACATTTGTTCAAAATTAATATCAATATATATATATATCATTTTAAAGAAAAGAAAAGTGCTGGTTAGTGACCCCCACTTTCCTTGTTTCTATGGAAACCATTTTTTATTGTCCAAGTCTCATTGTCCTAGTCTCTCAAATCAGTTGACACTGAAAAAATGTGAAAACACATTACGTTAACGTGTTAAAACCACTACAACATTTTCAAAATAGTTGTTATTGAATCTACTTTTTGATTTTAATTAAAATGCTTTTCAAACCCAATCAAATTGAACATAATGAAGCACCTCAGCAGATAAATAAAAAGTATTTTATGTCTCTTTAGTTTAGTGTTGCATTTTACTTTTGGATGTCAGAAAGCAGGCGGTTCATCTGCTTTTATGAGTCAAAGGTTCAGTCTCAGAGCCAGGCCTGTGTGTAATACTTCTGCCATGTTCAGCTGCACTTCATCCTAATTTGAAGGCACTACTTCAGTATGTTCATTTTTTTTTTTTTTTTTTCATTTGGCAGGTCTGTTTGGAGCGTTATATACGAGTCAAAGAAGAAAAGTTTTTGTCTGCTGTCATAGATGGAGCTTCTTGGGAAGTAAAAGGCTTTAATGTTAAAGCACATCTGGCATCAAGAAGGACAAGCGTGTGCCGTTACAAACCGTTAACGGCAACTATTTTTTCCTAACTTAACTTAACATACATTTACATTTATTCATTTAGCAGACGCTTATATCCAAAGCGACTTACATTACATTACCAGTGTTACAGTCACTGGAGGCAAGGTGGGTTAAGTGTCTTGCCCAAGGACACAACGACAGTATGAACTGTGAGGCGTCGATCCTACTACCTTCCGATTGAAGGACGGCCGCTCTACCACTGAGCTACTGCCGCCCGTAACTTGTTTGCCTATAGAGCAAACTTCTTCACATTTGCCAACTCAGAGGTTTTATGAAAATGTATTGTGGTGAGAGAGGATTATATTGGACAAAGGAGATATTCAAATTCCTTTCTTCAATAACTGTATCTGTTCATTGAATACCTCTGTGATGGCAGTTAAAATACGACAGAGATGGGGTTTGTTATGATATAAAAGCACATCTGAAATCAACTAAAGAAGGAAATGCATGTGATGTTACAAACTGTTAACAGCATCTATTTCAGTCTCATTTTAAAGGCATTGTTTCTAATGAGTAATTCAACTTTTTATTTATTTATTTTTTATTTAAAGTTTATTTAACTGGGACCATACAAGCAAACATAGTTACAATACAAAGCCTGTAACTGATGTGCAGCATATAGAGATTATAGCTAGTGCTAATTTTCAACTCCTGTCCCTGGTTTGGCATTTCTAAGAACATTATAAAATAAATACATACATAAAAACAAGAAATACTACAAAACTATGTATATATAGATATACACATACACACATACATACATACATACATACATAATCATACACAATTATAACGACAATTAAAAATGTATACACTTTTGATTTGTCTTTAGCCACAGCTTAATCCTGGAAGTGAACTTTTTGAAGTCAGATATGGCCTTAATATCAGATGGTAATACATTCCATAGCCTACAGCTCTTAACAGAAAAGGCAGTCTGTGCAAAGCTTGTCCTACAGTATGGTATTGTACAGTTATGATTTGTACTAGTTCTAGTAACTCTTTGGTTGTTCTGTATTTTAATAAATTTACTAAGAGGCTCTGGTGCTAAATTATTAATACACTTTTATTTTACAATGTGCTAGTCTCTATAAGAGCTGGTTCCTAAATTCCCAGTGTTTTGACACATGTACAGTATTTGAAGCAGGACATGGACGTGTGATTAATATAGACTTTTCACAGTGACCAATTATTTATTCATTAGTGTTCATAATTGGAGTTCATAATTGGATACTGAATGTAGTCAATCAAGGTGACGTACAATGCACTCACACTGGCAATATATACTGTACCAAAGCATGTTTCACACCTTTGGGTTTGGCACTGGTGGAAAAGGGGGGCCCAGGTATAAGTAAGTTTTCACATAGCACTTCTCAAACATCTATAGTTTATTTCTACTGTGACAGCAACCAATGCAATATAAGACAAAAGCAGCAGATAGGATTTTGTTGTTAGTTGTACCACTTCAAAGATAGGCTGATGCTAACATTTGATGTGAAAATAAGCCTTGTATTGTGCCATTCAAGCACCCTTCTAATAAACAAGTGTTTTACCAAGAGACAAGCTCAAAGTGGGTGGAAATAGGTTAGATAGCAATAAAGAAATGCAAAGATGGTTATTTAGGGATGATTATACACAAAGGGATGTTTTGACAGATGAAGTGTGAGGTCAGACAGAATCTGGGCAGGCTCTTTTGTTTTGAAGTTAGGTCTGTTCCCTCCAGCTTCTCTAATACATATTTGACTTAAAAAACTCAGTGGAGCCTCCTCCAGCGCTATAATGCTGACACATTCAAATATGTCATATTGACTTAAGCAGAAAAATGCAGAGGGGCTTATTTTAATCTCTCCACCTCTGGGTCCTGACTCGGCCTTTAGCAGAGATTAATAGTCATATTTGGAGCAAGGCGTTTGTAATATCAGTATGAACAGAAGTCCACAGATACAAATCTATTTTGTAAGTTCAGTATGTTCTTGATAGGTGCTTTGCCATATTAAATGTTATTGTTTCATGATTAAAGCAGTGATTCTGGAGCAGTGATTACAGTGTTACACTGTATTTTCTGTTTCGGACTGTTTATTCTTTGCTTTTGGGAACAAATTGTCAAATTGAAGTTGCTGCAGTCGGCAAAAACATGTCAAATAAAAACCTGTGCTTTTGCAGTATCAGCAGCTACAGTGTTATTTTAGGGCCTGCTGCTTCTGTGACTTTGGACTTTTTAATCCATAGAGACTGTTCATGTGAGACACAGCTGACAGAAATCTGCCATTACATCTACAGCCTGCAAGTTTACCACGTCACATAATTTTTCCATCTTCAGTTGTTACAAATCAATGCAATCTATTTTTATTTCATGCTATAATAGCTATAACCATATAGCTATGTAACCATATAGCTATAATATAATAACATTTTCTTTGTATGTTACGCACACACCTTTACCATATTCTTCTATTCATCTTGTGCCACTTATTTAATATGAGTCACTGTGATAGAAACTATCCCAGTTGGGTTTAGTGTGAGCAGAGGTACAACTTACAAAAGCAGGTTTTTTTATTAGCTAATGCATAACACATCTATCTGTCTTTTTTGCCAATATAAATTAATATGTCGTAAACAAACAGTCCTTTTTGTTTTTGTGGTCTTACAGATCCTTCAGTGTCTTGTGTCTGGGACAGGGCATGAGGAAACTGCAGCTGATACTGTTCAGAGCAAGACTCATGTCAAGAATACTCACAATAAGCTTTTTATACGCTGTTTAAGGATAACGGTTGTATCATTAAATCTTAAAATAATATTATCTCTATAAAAAATACGTTAAAAAACTATATGAGATTATATCAATGACTGTATAAATAAGGACAACTTCCGCCCATTGTTACCCTATTTGTCGATATTGTCATTACGACATCAGGGCTTTTTGGCTTTTACTGCATAGTAAAACAATAGTTTTCAGATAGCATAAACGGACATATTAATCAAAAATTCACCCCCCCCAGAGTTGTCACGTAGTAAAAACTTAGCTCTAGAGATCGGAGCCATCTTTTGTACCAGGCTGTAAACATGATTTTTACACTTGCCATTGGGTTTCTCCTTATATTTCAGCTTTTGGATCCTGCCCTCTGGTGGACGGTGGACGGTGGATATCGCTGTATATTGCTGTATGGTGGCGTCCTTACTCGAGGTTACCCTTAAGAGGTTCCATGAGAGAGGCTTGATTAAATATAGCCTATATTAAATGAGTTGTATGTATATGTGTTATGTTATATAATATATTTTATAAACCTTATATTATTATCCTGTTTTACAGCTATGCCCCTCAGGTGTGGTGTCCCAATTCTTAGGGGAAGTCTATAATTATAGCCATACCCCTAATTATAGGGGTAGGTCGAAGGGGTAAGTTAGAGAATTGGGAAAGGGGTTTTGTCTGAGCTCAGGGGGAAACACAAAAGGACTAAAACTGTACCAACTGTAGGATTTGCAATAACTGGTTCATATCAAACATCTGACGTGTGTGTGTTTTCACTTTGCTCATTAGTCATAACCTGTCATGACCTGTCATAACCTGGCTCATGGCCACAACAAAGCAGGAAGCCAGACAAACAAACGTGCCAAAATAGTGCTTATTTCTTTAAAATTAGGTTAACAAAATATTAAAGTGTTTTTTTTTTTTTTTGCTTTTACTTTACTTTTATTTTATTGTCCATATTTATTCAAACTTTTTTATGAGTGTAACAAAGCTGCTGTGGATTAATAAAGATACTGTAAGTGTAACCCAGGACCAAAGGATTAAGGGAGTTGTGACAGTGAAGTGAACTTTACCAATTGTTGTTGCCCTGGAGACCTTTTATTGTGGCATTGAGGGACTCTGTATAACCCCTTTAGCATAAAATACATAACCTTAAACTGAGATGTGAGATGTAATTTTTTTTTAATCAGTTGAATCAGCTTTTGTGGATCCATCATTGTTGTCACAGTTTGAATGACTGCAGTGCATTCTGGGAGACACTGATGTCAATCCAATATCTTACTCTCTACAAAGTTCTCTCCAATTTTATCTTTTTTTTTTTATGCTAATTCAAAATAACATTTATGACCAAAGACAAACAGTAGGACAAAACACAAAGTAGCTACTTGCTTACATTGCCAACATTTCCATTTGAAAAGGTCAATATTATTATAAAATATGCAGTATATACTCAAAAACAAACATATCTGACCTTCAAAAAGTATTGTGCGCCAGAGATGAGAGCAAAGCCTGGTTATGGGCTTGTTCATCATTCCTTTAACATGTGGGCTTGTATTTGTGGTGTTTGTTAAGATTGTGTTTTAAATGCATCCCACGCTGTGTCAGAGTAAAGCTTGTTAAATGTAAAGCATGAGATAAGGCTATTCTCTTGATCTCAAGCAATTAAAAGTGTGCTTACAAATGTTTTTTTGCTGATAATATTTTATACACACAGGGCATTTATGTTTATATAGGCCTATATCATAAGGTTGTTTTTCTTAAAATAATGTATGTTATTTTGTTTTGTGACACTGAAGTAGGAGACTAACAAGGGGTAGTGCACAAATGTATCTGTGTTTCATTGTTTAATGTAGGCAGCAGGTGTTCATTATTTTTTTACTCATCTATTCCATCTATTTTCTGTCCTGATCTGAGCCATCTCTAGTGGAAATGTGACTGTAGAGTTAATGTTGTTGAGAAACATTTTGTAATTTGTTTAAAGAGGCACTGTGTAACTTTTAGCTAGTAGCATCACGTAACTTTAAATTCCAAAAAATATACATTCGTGTATTGAATTAATGGTTCTTAGACACACGGTTGGTAGAATCAAGCCTATTTCACTGACTGGACAGAAAACTCAAGATTTAAATGATAAATATTTCCATGGCACCGGCACAGACATCTCCTGAGAGACACGCTTAGCAGCTCAAACAGAGGAAGCAGAAATAAGCCGATACACTGGACCCTAGCATTTTTTTTTTTTTTAAATGCACTAAAATGGCCTACTGTTTCTTTGTTTTTTTTTCCTTCCAAACTTGCCGGTTTTGAAATGGTTCCTCTCAAAAACAAACAACATAGTCTGTAGAGAGATCTAGTGCCATCTAGTGGATTAAAGTGGATACAAGTGCTGCTTTAAATGAAACAGTATGTGGCACTTTTTCTAACTTACATTACAGCAAACTCTCCAGAGTAAAATGAACTATGATGGTGTTAAAGATTGGACTCATATAAAGAGTCCCATTGATGTTTCGGCTGTTGTCTAACCCTTTCACAGTGTTAAAATTTAACTCTGGAACTCTGAAGTATACACAAGTCCTCTTTTACTCTGGAGGTTTTGTTCCATAAGTCAAAACATCACCTTGAAATGACTGCCACCTATGGCAGTCATTTCATACAGGTGTTTAGATTTTAGTAAAATCTAAACACCTGGGATTTATCCACACATGCAGGAAGATTCAAATTACACAATCTAGAGTTTCAAGATGTTTTTTTACTCATGATGTCACGACCTGGTAAATCACAAGCCTCAGATAAGTCTCATTTATACCAACTGTAGCAGCATAGTCTTCATAAGGAAACATATTCCTAATGAAAACAAGTCCACTATGAGAGCTGCTAAACAATCTGTTGAAGTGATGACTCGGTTTAAAAAGGTTGAACCCCAGGAGGAGTGCCAGTGAGCACTGCCAGTGTGTGATGATTCATATTTTATTCTACATTTAAAACACCAGAAGGATTTTGACACGATTGAAATAAAGACATAATTGGTTGAAGGTTAAACTAAGGATTAGAGCAGGGTCATTGATAATAATGTAGTATTTAAAAGTTACACATGGTAATAGGAAATACTTGACTTAACACAGAGGTGGACCGTACTTGAACAGGGAGAAACACATAGCCCTGTTTTCATAAATCCACATCATTAATATTCATTATTTGTGAACAATGTTTATTTGTTTATGTTTGTAAGAGAGTTTATTTACTCTTTTATGTGACTTGAAGGTAGTAAAACAATTACCCAGTACATGTTTGCATAATTGCTGTTTAGAGTTTGTGTACATAATGGTAAAACATATTTATTATCACAGAAAAGAGCAGTGTTTTTTGCATAATTCTACATTAACTGCCTTTGGAGAAAACTTCTTCACATTTGCAGACTCAGAGTTTTTATGAGCATGTACTGTGGTGAGAGATCATTATTGTGGACAGAGGAGAAATTAAAATGTCTTAGGTGTGCTTCAATAACTATCTGTTCATTTAGTACCTCTATGGCTGCAGTTATTCAAACTACAGCAGAGAAAGCAAACATAAGAAAGTGTTTAAAAAGATATTGTCAGCAATAGCCTTATTCTACAAAGGGCTACAAATAACAATATGATACAACACTGACAGCTTCACAAGTTTTAATGTAACTCTAGACTAAACTTACCTTAAGTCACTACTCAGCAGTTTTACCACCAATATATACACTTTTATGTGTTTTGCATCCTTTCTGTTCCAGTTCATATCCACTGTTACATCACACTATAACACATTGCACTGCAAATGCACTACAATGCAATTTATTCTCTTTCTCTTCTCTCTTCCTTTCTTAGATAAAATAATAAAAAATAAAAAATACATTGTGCTTGAGGTTTCAGCTTCTGCTCCTTCACTGCCCTCTGCTGGTCACATCCAGAATGATATCTTACTGAACTTTTGCTTTTACTATTTTTCTTATGGTATTAAATTAGATTGTGATTGTACAGCTCTTTATCCATTTGGTTTTGCAGTGACTATTAATATTTTATAATAAAAGTGACCGCACACATCAGCCCCACTTTTAAATTTTAATCAATCATTTGTTTTAGATAAATAATATTTAGATTCCTTAGTTTAAGTACACACAGTATTTAAAGGAAGTGTGTAAGTTTTTGTTAAATACAGTTGAACAAAAATGATCTGCCTCTAAACACAACAATTCCATTCAGTGCCTTTTATTTTTCTTATCTCTTTTAAAAAAAAAAACTTACCTTTTCATTGGCTTTATACAGTGTGTTTGATGTATTTATTTTTTCTTTTCATATTTAACTGTTTTGACTTATGTTTTAAGTCTTATTTTGATGAGTTCAGGTTTAGGGTCATGTCTCTCATTGCTGACTTTTGTGTTTTATGTTTTGTTTGATATCACTGAACAGCACTTTAGTCTGACTGTCAATTTTACAGTGCTTTAGAAAAAAAGTTGGATTGGAAAAGGGAACACATTAGTCAAAACTGGTTTCAGTAGTGTATAACTTTCTAAGATTAACACTTTTTTTTTTTTACATTTGTTGATCTTGGAAATCTATTTAAGGCTCTCTAGAACCCAGTTGAAAGAGCCACTAGTTCCATTACTATGTGACTCCATATAGCATGTCCCTGCAGGGCTACTGTAGGGGTTTACAGAAAGTAGAAAAGAGTTTAGTAAGGCAGTGTTTTAACCACTGTGCCGGGGTACACTAGTGTGCCATGAGAGATCGTCAGGTGTGCCGTGTCTGCAAATAATATGCCATTGTCGAGTGTCTGTGCTGTCTAGTGACCGGCAGAGTAACCATGTCATACTCTTCCATATGAGTAGGTGGCAGCAGGTAGCTAATTGCCTTTTTGAGATAAGAGAATTAGTGATGCCTGAATGCGACAGGTGGCAGTGACAGTAATATTGTGGCTAGCGAGACTACGGTGACAGTGATAGCGTTTTACAAAAGGAAAAATGTAAACTTTGAACTGGGCCCAGCATAAAATTTGGGCCCAGATGAAGGCCCTAGTATGAATGGAGGTCAAAAGAAAGCAAAGCCGGTGACCTTGAGCAAAGTCTGCAGGGAATACAGTGAAAGCTATATTTAATTTGGATTTACTTCACCAGGAATGAAACAACACCGACTCGGTTGTGCTCGGTGTGTGGTAGGCTTTAACATTTTCGGTTGGTGGTGTGCTTTGTGATTTTTTCAATCAAAAAATGTACCTTGGCTAAAAAAACACTTGTAAGGTATATCAATATTTTGTCATGAAAATAATTTATTTTGAAAGTTTTTTGCAAATTACATTCACCAGAGTATAAGGTAATTTTAAATTCAGGACTTATTTGACTTTCAGAGTAGATAAGAAAAACAGAAAAAGCTATTTCCAGGCAGATGGGGTTGTGTGAGTTCACCGAGGCTTCACTCTGCTTTGTAATCTCGTCTAATCTCAGTGATCTAGGCAACATCTCATCTTTTTTGTACCAGCATTAAAAACCAAGACCACATATTGTTTTGCTTCAAACTGAGCAAACCACATTATTGTTCATTTCCAATCCCTGTGGAGAAGTACATTTTATCCCCGTCTGCTTTAAAAGACACGGTTTATTTTCGACAGACAGGAAGGGGAGTCGTTTCTGAGTTGATCAAACTGTGAAGATGCACAGATGACTGCAAATGTATGATGAATGTTTGATTGTGTCAGTGGAGATGACGGCTGACATATTTGGAGCAGAGACGACGTACGTTTGGCTCATTAGGGGAAAAGAAAGATGGATGGATAAATGAAGGGTATGAGCCAAAGGGAGGGGCAACAGACAGATGGATGGACGGACAGTTGGGACGAGGAGTAATTACAACGAAATGAGAAAGTGAGACACGGATCGGTAAAGTAAGCAGCAGATCATTAAAATAGAGATACTTGCCAAGAACTTTATTGCAATATAAAATGTCCACGAAGAAAGTCTTTAGTGTAAAATATGTAGCATGTGCTTAAGTAAGCAAGTGTGCATATGTTCTGAGGTAGAGTGAGGTGGTGGATGGGAAATAGATACATCATTGCTCTGAGTTTTAACAGTTCACTTTCAAGCATCTAATATATTTTCCCAAAATGGTCAAGTTTTGTAAAAACATTTAAATGAAAAACATAAAATGCATTTTTTTTTGTCATTTTCTTTTTGTGTCCTATGACTAGTTCTTCTGTCTAATCATAACTATGAAAGTCGTTGTGACATATACATTTTACTGTGTTTGACACACCAACGCTTGTAGTTTCATTTATTATAAAAATATGCAGCTGCATGGCCTCTAACAGTGAGGGCAGCAGTAGCTCACGACTCCATCTAGTGGCACAATGGGAAATCACATGCTGTCTATCTGTCAATAAAATTTAAATGTATTGTCCATATAATTAGGATTACAATTTTTAAACACTACACGTGATAATCCAAAACATACATGTACACATCTTATGCTTAAAGCCATTGACATAGACTTTTCCAGGCACCACAGCTGGAAAAGACAAGACAAAGGAAATGAATCTTATTTATAGAATCACGTAGGGTGCACATGGCAGAGTGGTTAGCACTCCTGCCTCACAGCAAGAAGGTCATGAGTTCAAGACCCGGCCGACTCAAACATTCTCAGCCGACTCCGGCCTTTCTGTGAGGAGTCCTCCGTGTGTTACCTTGGGTTCTCTCCAGGTACTCCGGCTTCCTCCCACTGTCCAAAGACATGCATGTATAGGTTAAATTGGCAACTGTACAGTGTCTCTAGTGAATGTCAGCCCTGCAACTAACTGGCCACTGTCCAGGGTGTACCCCCGCCTCAGGCCCAAACCGTGACTCCTAACGTGACTAAGCGGTAGAAAATGAATAAATGATTGAATATAGTGGAAACATCTGTAATGTCAATATATTCTTGAATGAATTGTCCAAGAATGGCTACAGGTTAAAGCATCATATCATTCAGAAAACAAAAAAGAGTGAGGCAGAAAGTGAGAAGCAATTGCAATTAAATCTGACAGCTCTCGAATCAAGTGCCATCACATTTACTCAGCAAGTGGGAAAACAATCAGGCTAATAATCACCACAATAATGCTATAATTATTATCATTTATATAATTACCATAATATTGCATTTTGGAGCGGGAGATCAGAAATTATTTTGACTCGAGAAGTGTATTTTTCTCAAGATGTTCTTTTTGCTGTGAGAAAACGGCAGCGGAATGAAGTCAAAGCACCAGAAAGCCTTGAGTCTTTGTTGCAGGAAAAGAGGGATCGTCGAGGCCATGACGCTACTTCAAATACACTCGAGCGGATCCAATTTCTCAAAGCGGACACTTTACTTATTCAGCACAAAGACACTGTGGAAGACTCGTTTGATATTTCAGGAGACATAATTTGCTCCAAAAGCAGCTTTGCATCTTTAAAAAGAATTTCCCCGACAAACCAGGATACACTTCATTTCGTTTATAACCTCATTCATTTCCTGTGGTATTATTAAAGAGGGCTATAATCTCACACAAATAACTTTTGCCCACAACTTTGCAGTAAAGCCAGAAATCAGCAATAAAGTGGGTCAGGGCCAGAGAATACAGCTGTCGTCGTTGAAAGCGGTCTTGAGACAGGACTTAATGTCTGGAGGATTTTCAAACCTTTTAAAAGGGTCTTGTTTTGGTCTCAGACTCATGGGATTATAAAGGTTCATTAAGTTTTGTAGTATACACTTAAACAAAATGAAAATCAGAGAGTTTATAAGTGTTTCCAAAAAACTTTGTTTATTATGAGAAATAGACATTCAAAGCTCCATAAAAACCCAGTGGGAAGAACCATTAGTCCGATTACTTCATGTTCTTGTTTCTACAGCTGCCCAGAGAAGACAAACTGAACTCAGCTCAGTTTGATATATTCTTATATTCTTAAGCGTGTGTGTGATGCTGCTGGAAACTGGAATATCTCTCTGGATTAGTAAATTATAAGTTTCAGGATCAGGGCTGTCAAATTTGATGCATTAATAACGCGTTAACGCAAATAACCTTTAATGCTACTATATTTTTAATACTAGTTTTTGCATTATATGTGCACAAAGAAATTGCCCTCTGTACCCTTTGTAGATTAAGAAAACACAACAGAGCTGTTTCTGTAAGATAGCCAGAGGTGGAAAGAGTAATACAATTTTGTACTCAAGTAGAAGTACTGTTACTTCACTGAAATTTTACTTAAGTAAAAGTAAAGTTACCAGTCTAAAAATCTACTCAAGTAAAAGTAAAAAGTAGCTCATTAAAAATTTACTCAGAGTAAAAGTTACTGCGTTACTTTTTTTTTTTTTTTTTCAATGCTGGGGTGGGGGTAGTGTAGTTAAAAAAAGACAAGATAATATAAATCTCAAACCATTTGTTTTTAATTGAAGGAACACCTTTACAATTTAAAGTGCAATAACAAAAAAAATAAATAAATAAAGACCATTTTAATTTAGGAAAATGTGAGTGCATTTTAGTGCAGATCATCCCATAAAACAATACTACAACCATTGAATATGGAACGAACTGTGGATTCAGTAGAGCATCCTTTTCTTAAACTTTAAATCTCTTTTCTTAAATTTTTTATCTAAATTGGGTAAGGGATCTTAGGATTTAAAGACAAAACTGTGCCATTGTCAGTAACAGACCTGTTGGATAACAAAATGCCAAATGAACAACATGGAACCTTTCGTTAAAAATTGCCCTGCCCTTCTGTATGCCTTTACAGTTTGAGTGTCCATCCTTACTCTTTAAACTTTTTGTTAAGTTTGAGTAGCAGTTGGTTTTCAAAGTTAGTAGAGTTAATCCTCGACCGCTTTGCAGTGAATAACAGACCAGCACTGCTGAAGAGACGCTCACAGGCAGCTGAGGCAGGAAGACCAGTGTTGAGTTTGAGCGAAAGGTTTTTGATGTGTGGAAATGAGTTCAACAGATCCATTTTGTTTGAGATACAAGCAAGGTACCCATCTAGCTCCCCTGTACCTTGTGACCTTCTGGACTTCATTGAGGAGAAGAAATCTTCTTCATCTGATGAATGTTGCTCATCTTGCTCCACCGCTGCCTCTGCCACCTGGTCAAGGTGTTGTCTTACATAGACCAGACCTGTTGAATTTCAAAATGCATATTTGATATTTCTGTTAATACATTAACTGATTACACGATGAAAAAAAAATTAAATTATACCTGCTTCTATGATTTCAGTCCTCTCAGTCCAGGTGTTCTTGAACTTTGGCAGAAGGATTGCTGCAGCAATCAGTTCAGGGTCGTGCATCATCCCACCAAAGCGCTTTTGGACACCATCCTGAACTGCTCTGATAAGGGGCAGACACATTTTGGAGGACATCTCCAGTCTGCTGAGTTTAGCTTGTAACTGGAAGATCACCGGCAGGAGCCACCCCATGTGTGTGTTGGTCTCAGACTGAAGAATGTTTAATGCCTTCACAACAGGTCTCATAACAGTGCAATACTCAGTCAGGAAAACAATTTCAGCTGGACTCAGCCTGTAAGACATAAAACATAGGCTATGCAACTTAAATGTATTGCAGGAATAGGTGTGGAATGTGTAGCCAAGTATGGAAATGTATTTTGGCACACACACGCACACACACACACACACACACACACACACACACACACACACACACACACACACACACACACACACACACACACACACACACACACACACACACACACACACACACACATATATTATGAAGTTATATAAAATAAAAACTCACATTTTCACTTTGAATTCTTCACAGACATTTCTGATAGCGTCTTCGCCTTTCTCTTGTATGATCCTTATGATTCTCTCCACAGCCATGTATGTAGAGTTCCATCTTGTCTGATTTGGCCGGATGAGCTGGAGCTTGCATTTATCTTCAACAATTTCTGCTGCCATGTATGACCGACCAGTCTTGTTCCACATTGCTTGGCATTTCCCAAAGGCTGCTCGTGATAGCCGTTTGTAAGCGTCATTGTTCTTTTCTGCCAAGGCAGCATCTGTTGTGGCAACTAAATTTAACAGGTGGCATGCACACCTTTGATGTGGAGGAAGCTGGTACTCAAGACCACTGTCTTGTTCCAAGATGCTGAATGCATCCAGATAATCAGCGTTGGGCTCTTGAGAAGAGTCTTGATCCGATTCAGACTCTGCTTCCTCAGTTTGGCTTTGCTCACCAAAAACACTGAATGCCTTTATGAAATTTGAGCCACTGTCTGTTGTGGTTCTTACCACTTTCCCTCTTATTCTATACTGACAATGAATGTCATCAAGAGTGCCTGCCAGGACATCAAAGGTATGTGAGCCTTTTAACACTAGCACTACCGGAATTCTATAACTACTAGAACTGCCAATAGCGGTCATTTTGACTGTTCATACCAGACAGCAGTGAATGTCATTTTTGTTATGTTATATTTACGTCAAAGCTTCTATGGTCATGTTTTATGAAAAATGTGGGGTAATTTAAGCATACATAATATAATATGTTTGTGATATTATTGTGTAAGAGCTACTAGACCTCCCACAAAAGTGCATGCCGCAATTTGCTTTCCGCAATTTGCATCCGGCAAGCTGGAGATCAAAGTTTTTCACCGCAGTTAAAATGTTGTTTTAGAAAGTCAAAATGTCAACAAATATAAAATGAAGCAGAATATTTTGTTAGATAAAAACATATTGTGAATTTTGGAAATTATTACATCTGTCTTTATTCAATACATTTTGACTTTTGGAGTTTACAATGCTTTAGCATTATCGGAAATGTTTGGACCACACGAATCGAAACAATTTTATTGTGCCAACGAGGCTGTTTTTTTTGGCCTGTAGTGTCTTGGCCAGTTCGAGGGAAGTAAAAAAGTTGTCAGTGGTGATGTTCCTCCCCTTCCCCACGTAAGGCTCAGCCATTTTCAACACCACACTGTCTCCAAGTCGCTGACCTGGTCTCCGTGTCTCATCTTTGCCCAGATATGGCGCACCATTCAGCATATATTTGGTATCGATGTCAGCAGCTAGCCAGAACTTTATACCAAATTTATCGGGTTTGCTTGCTATATACTGGATAAAGCTACACCTTGCTTTTGTTGGGAAGAGCTGCTCATCAACAGTTATATCGGCGCGGGTTTGTAGCAAGCGATGCTGTTCTGAACAAATTTTTCCCAAACCTCGCCACCAGGGCAAACTTGTTCTCTTGCAGCCGTGTGCGTCCTGGTCTCCTTTTATCAAAACGCAGGAATCGCATGATTTCCTGAAATCTATTTCGGGACATGGTCTCCTTGAAAATGCATAACCCCAGTCAGCTGACCAAAAGCTCGCCAGGTCCATGCCTTTTCCACCTTGGCGCACTACGAATGTAGATAAGGGCAATGAAAGCCTTTAGCTCATCGACTGTTATATCCCATGAGCTGTCCTCCTCTACTCTGTGTGCTTCAGCAATGGTGCAGTCCATGATATGCTTCAACATGCCATCATCAACCAAACAGAGAAATATGTGCAGTCAAATTGACCGCTATGGCCATTCAAGGTAGAAATACTCAGAACTCTTTTGTGTTTTGTAATTTTAATAAAATAACAATGTTAAAATAAAATTGACATTAATTTAAGAAAAGTCATGGAACTGTAGTTATATGGGTTTTATTTCAACAAAGTTATTACATTGCAAATCTTTAAAACGGTCAAAATGACTGCCTTACATTTACATTTACATTTATTCATTTAGCTGACGCTTTTATCCAAAGCGACTTACATTGAGCTTCTAATTACCAGTGTTACAGTCACTGGAGGCAAGGTGGGTTAAGTGTCTTGCCCAAGGACACAACAACAGTATGAACTGTGGGGAGAGTGGGAATCGAACCCCCTACCTTCCGGTTGAAGGGCGACCACTCTACCACTGAGCTACTGCCGCCTTGGTAGTGCTAGTGTTAATCTCTGGCAAGCAAGTGCAGCAGATCTCCTCTCTAGTGTTTCCTCATCAATCCAATGAGCTGTCATCCCTATGAAACTTTGCTGGTGTGCAGTCCAGCAGTCAGTAGTGGTGGCAACATACCTTGCTTTACTGAGGTGTGACAACAAGATCTTCTTTAACTGAGTGGCAGCTTCGTCAATTCTGGTCCGGAGAGTGGGTCTTGATATTACCTTGCACTGAGGATTCAGTGCAAGTAAAAGCTCTTTAAATGCCGGTTGTTCAACCATAGAAAATGGATGAAGACCCTCACAAATAAAGTTTATCATTAGATTGTCAACCTTTGCTTGTGAAACACGTTTGTTTGCACCCAGTGTGATTACGTCACTTATTTTTACTTGCTTTCCTGAAGTTTCAGGTGGTTCCAGGGTTCGCTCTGTTGCCACAAAGTCACTGAAGGCCTTCAGCTTTGATGGATGTTTTCTCTGTAACCAAAACAATGTCATGTTCATTAAACATGCTGAATTTAAAATATTTACCACACACACACTTGTCCTTTACATTTCATAATGCAGAATTCTTGCTCACTGAACATTAAGATAAGAGTATGAAAAATATTAACTATTGTCTATACTAAATTTAATGTCATATTCATTCATATTAAATAGGATAGTTCAATAGTTTGGCATGCAAGAGGTATTTATGCCTAGCCAATGTATTTACTGCAGCAGACAGTGCTTGGCACTCTCCCGTTTAAAGAACAGAGATACACTGAGCATGTAGACAGCAAAAAATAAATAAAATAAAAAATCCTCTGCTGATGGATTTTTTTAATGATAGACATTCAACATTACAGTACAATGAAACAATTCCAAGTAAACATAAATCTTCACATAAACCCATTATAATAACATTTAAATTTACCTGTGGCCTTCCTACCAGTCTAACAGGTAGGAAATATATAGAAATTGAATAGTTGGTTAAAAATTAAGTTATCAAAAATATTAAGCTTATTTAAGCTACATTTTTCCGTTATCTTTGATGAACATTAAGTGGCTGATCTTCCTTTAATATCTGCCGAACACTACGCAGATCTGACACGCTGTCACATGTCATTTTCTCTATAACTCTTTTAAAGATCATTTTAGACTCATTTTAGACTGCGCTTGAAATTGAATTGTGTCGTTGAAGCGCAAAATAACTTGATTCTGGTGCGCATCTTTCACACAAGGGCTGCGTCTCAATCAGCTCCCCAGTGCAGTAGTCAGCGCACTAATCAGGGAGTCGCCACACTCATGTAGGCTACACAATATTCTGAGTCACCTAGGAACTTTTGAGACACACCAGGACATTCAGACAGTGGCTTCTCTTTCGCCTTGTCGCGCTGGAATGTGTTTTAAAAGCATTTGCATGAATAAGAGCGGATCATAACGTAGCTAATGCTAGGCAAAAGATGATTAAAAAAACGAATGCTGCGTTAATTGCTTAAATATTTTAATTTTTTTCTTAAAATGTATAAATGTATCGACCCTTGTGCTAACCAACATTAATAATGTCAATCACACAACAGTACAACAATTGAATTATGTAAACTAAAGATACAAATAATATTAACTTACCTCAACATGCTTGCGCAGGTTTGATGTAGAGTTTTTATAAGCTGCCAGTTCAGTCGACTTGGGCAAACACAGCTTACACTGCATAATAAGGCTGTTGCCTTTCTTGCACTTGAAATCAAAGTGGTGGCTTAAATATGGCCAGGGGTTTGGTTCATGAGAAGTTGATGGCATATCGATTTCAGCTAGGTCTTCATTTGTTTTGTCCGTCTCCATCGTTCCTGTCAGTTTAGCGCGTTTGTGCTCCCGCGTTTGTTCTCCCGCCAATCAGTGAAGTAGTTTCCGGAGCGCGATTTTATTTTTTCCCCTTTTGATTTTTTATTAATTTATTTTTTACTCAGTAACGGATATGATTTAAAATGTAACAAAGTACAATACTTCAAACAAATCATACTTAAGTAAAAGTAAAATTACAGATTTAAAAAACTACTTTAAAAAGTAGAAGTACACAAAAAAGCTACTCAATTACAGTAACGCGAGTAAATGTAATTCGTTACTTTCCACCTCTGAAGATAGCATACATTCAGGAAGTAGACATGGACAGTGGAAAGGGTTTTATGAATGGCAAGTGTAATGCCAGATGGCTCTGTCGACAAAGTTATTTGCATTTACTGTTGATGTGAACGGAGTTACCACCGGAGCACGTCCAGTCTGAAATATCACCTGCTGCGAAACAGAGCGCTAATATAGAGCCCCCAGCTCAGCCCCGTTGCCAAAAGCAGACAACGCTGGAGAGTCTGCAGCAAAAACTCCTGGACAAACAAACTTTCATCAGCTACAGCTAAATGGACAGCTACTGCACATAGGTCAGTTTTATTCAGCTATTTACTTTATCTTTAAGTTTGAAAGTTTGATTCTACATTGTGTTAGTTTAATGTTGCTTTCAATCCATTATGCCCATGTTTGAGCTTGAGTTTGACATTCTATGCTTTCAGAATAATTTTATTTAAAATGAAAACTTTAAAGGATAGTGTTACCAACATAAAAAGAAAACAGCACATTTCTGACCTCTTGTCTAATAAGCAAAGTAAAAACTGAAAAATATGCTTTTGAAAGTACATTTATAACAAATATAAAATATCTGAGCTGAGCATTTTACCTGAGCTGCCTTAACAAGTTAAATTAATTAAATTTTTGGAACTAATTAAGTCTATCTTATCTTGAATAGAATAGCAGCCATCTTGATTAATTTTGGTAATTTTAATTTCCTAAAACACTTCAAACAGATTAATATAGTTTTATATAAAAAAGCAGATATACCTTTTTCATTTACTATATTATTATTAGTTCAAATGTTTTGACGTTTGTTGAAATGCAACCTGCTGTAGCTCATTCTGAATGCTCTGCAGTATGAGTCTGGTCAATGACAAAATAATACAATTACATTTTTTATCTATGTACTTTTCTGAATAACTCTGATATGAATGTTCAGGGTGCACGTTATTAATCTAAGCCAAGCCAAATGTGTTTTGTGTTTACTTGAACGTGACCTACTTTTTCAATGTTGCTAATCAACCCTGATATATTCCTGAATTTTTACTCAAAATAATGACCGAAAAGCTGAAATAATGAGGCCCATGCAATGTTTTACCCAGCATGCATCGTTAAATCTGCCACTGTCCGTGATCCTAATTATGTCAAGCACATCTCAGCAGTCTGCACTTCTTGAAAAGGAAAACATGGATTTTGCTGGGGACTTTTTAAAATAGACCTCAGAGTTTTACAGAAGTTCTGATAACTGGAGGCAAAGGCTTTAGGAAATGTCCTCACAAAGATTGAGACTCTGACCACGTGTGAGTGCTTACTAACAGCTGACACATGCACATATTTATGCGTCTGAGATGCACATGTCGAGGAGCTGAGCCATGCAGCTGCATATTTTTATAATAAATGAAACTACAAACACGGAGAGATGCAGGATAAAATGCAAAGGGCACTGAGGGAAAGGACAACATTAAGAAGACAACTTCTGCTTTCAGAGACAAAAAAATAATATTTTGATGATAATGTGTAAAAATAATCAAACAAAGTATAATGTTTATTGGAGTTTTACAATGGGTATACAGTGAGGTAGATAAGTAACACATCATTGAAGAAAGTATGAGCCCCTGGAGGGTGGACATTGCCAATCAAACTGGGGTTGTCCAATTGCACTAGAACAAACTGTCGAGAAATAGTTCAATCAAGATGGAACTACAGTAGATTAGATTAGATTAGATTCAACTTTATTGTCATTACACAAGTACAGGTACAAGGTAACGAAATGCAGTTTAGGTCTAACCAGAAGTGCAATAGCAGTAAAGTGCAGGATATATACAATGGTTGCGTACGTGCAGGATATGGAGATGTACAGGATTTACAGGTAATATGTACAATGAATATAAATATACAGATGGTTATTACTATAAAAAGGTGAGTGTGTGCCATAAATATAATTACAGGTGTCTCTTTTCTATAAAAGCATTTACAGGTGGATATGTACTCTAAATGTAATGTGATACACACGCATCGCGCCGCACACATACACACACTCACTCACATACACACACACATACACACACAACCATACACACATACACTCACAACCATACACACATACACGCAGGGGAATTAAACCGGGAGAGCTGTACACACAGACATTCCCATACTCACATACACACACAACCATACACTCATACACACACTGACATACTAGTATCAGTATAACCTGCACTTTAGATTATTTACCTCCAACTCCTTGACAGAGCCATGTAATAACTCAACTAACTATGTTTATGTAGACTGTACTTACAAATGTTGTTGCTAATGTCACATTTTCACACATTTGTCCTTGATGGGTGTGTTGTTTGTTGTATTTGTACCACTACATAACACCTAATTTGCTAAGCTAAGTAGGCTTTAATGCAACTGATTTCCCATTGAATAAGGGGCATGTAGGATATAATGGAAAGTGGGTGAGGTTGGGTTTTTTGGGGTAATTTTATTGTATTAGATTAAATTATTGCTTGAAATTGAACCAAATGCAAAACAATAACTTATCAAAAACGACAAAAAACTGACCTCTTAATGCATTTACATCTTTTATCTAAAATAGAGATGTATGAATTTCATCAGCTTTGTATCAGAAAGCTCTTTAAAAAATCTCAACACTGCAAATATGCTTACTTACTGACAGGTTATCCATATATTTGACCTATTTTTCTCCTTTGCATCAAACAGAAAACAGTGCTCTGACATTGAACTGAATAAGCATGTGTTGAGTTGGGGTCTTTCATCTCGTGTGCTTTATGTGATGCTGACGAGACTCTGGTTTAAACGACGGCCTGGTGCTGAGGTACAGACAGACTTGTGGAGCCTAATGAATAAATCTTGTGAAGTGTGTGTGAGCTTCCGGCGTCCGTCTGATGTTAGCGCTGTTTCATTCAACGGCAGGTGGTCTTCAAAGACTTCCGGGGGCTCATGTGAAGTGACAGGGGAATAATAAGTTGGTATGATAAACTTTAATAGCCTTATGAGATCTCAGGAGAATCACAGTGGGGACATCCGCAGAATCTGGCACAATAAACACTGACCGGACATTGGACTGAAAAGCACATCCATTAGACTCAAACAAAAGAATGCATGACTTGGAGTTATTTACTATAAAGTGTTAATAATGATGAAGTAAACTTTAACCTATGTTACTCTGAGCTGCTGACCAAATACTCCAGAGGATGTTAATTGTGGAGACAGAGCGGCTGAACAGGAAGTGGTCAGAAGCTGTGGCCTGTCAGCACGTGTTAGTCCTGTTTATTCTGTGGGAGGACAACACTCAGCAACTGTTGGCCGCCGTCTCCACCACAGATAATGCTGAGTTTATTTAACCTGACACACCAGGTGAGGCGGACCTAATCAACCTGACGTGACTCAGAGAAAAAAATCATTATGATTAGTTTCCAAAATATACAGTGCACTTTATCGATCTGTCATTGTGTGGTGACTTGTAGGCTCAAATGCAGAATCCCACAGTGTATTTCAAAGAAGAAACCATTTATCAATAGTTTCTTTGCATGGGATTTTGTTCCACACTTGCCCACCAGGGTCATACTGTCCAGTTTAGTGTATTATGTATTTCTTGCTTCTGAAAATGTAATATAGATAGCTTAGCTTAACCAAACCGTGCAGTAAACTAATTAAAATCTATAAAACTATAATGTGCAACAGTGACTGAAAACCTTGTTGTTACTTGTACAGTATTGTTCAAAAAAATAGCAGTATAATGTGACTAACCAGAATAATCTAGGTTTTTAGTATATTTTCTATTGCTAAATGGCAAACAAGTTATGCACGCTCCTAAGGCTGTGCATTTGGACAGTTAGTTGTGTGTTCAAAAAAATAGCAGTGTCTGCCGTTGACTGTACAAACTCAAAACTATTTTGTACAAACATTTTTGTTTCTAGGATTTAGCAATCTTGTGAATCACTAAACTAATATTTAGTTGTATGACCAATTCATTTACATTTCTTGGTTTTGCTTCAGAAACAGCTTCTCGATTGGATTAAGGTCTGGGGATTGGGCTGGCCACTCCATAACATTAATTTTGTTGGTTTGGAACCAAGACTTTGCTTGTTTACTTGTGTGTTTGGGGTCATTGTCTTGTTGAAACAAACACAAGGGCATGTCCTCTTCAGCATAAGGCAACATGACCTCTTCAAGTATTTGGACAAATGCAAACTGATCCATGATCCCTGGTTTGCGATAAATAGGCCAAACAGCATAGTAGGAGAAACATGCCCATATAATGATGCTTGCTTCACTGTCTTCACTGTATACTGTGGCTTGAATTAAGAGTTTGGGGGTCGTCTCACAAACTGTCTGTGGCCCTTGGACCCAAAAAGAACAATTTTACTCTCATCAGTCCACAAAATGTTTCTTCATTTCTCTTTAGGCCAGTTGATATGTTCTTTGGCAAATTGTAACCTCTTCTGGACATGCCTTTTTTTAAACAGAGGGACTTTGTGGGGGATTTTTGAAAATAAATCAGCTTCACACAGATGTCTTCTAACTGTCACAGTACTCGTAGGCGGCAGTAGCTCAGTGGGTAGAGTGGTCGTCTTTCAACCGGAAGGTAGGCGGTTCGATTCCCACTCTCCCCACAGTTCATACTGTCGTTGTGTCCTTGGGCAAGACACTTAACCCACCTTGCCTCCAGTGACTGTAACACTGGTAATTACATTAGAACAATGTAAGTTGCTTTGGATAAAAGTGTCAGCTAAATGAATAAATGTAAATGTAAATGTAGTACTTACAGGTAACTCCAGACTGTCTTTGATCATCCCGAAACGGATTGGCTGAGCCTTTGCCATTCTGGTTATTCTTCGATCCAATTTGATGGTTGTCTTCCGCTTTCTTCCACGTCTCTCTGATTTTGCTCTACATTTTAATGCATCCAATCAACTTTTTAATCAAAGTACGCTGTTCTTCTGAACAATGTCTTAAACGACCCATTTTCCTCAGGCTTTCAAATGCATGTTCAACAAGTGCTACACTCAAAAAAAAAAAGGTGCTAAATAGCACTAAAGGTGGTTCTTTGGCTCGTAATCATAGGGGAACCACTTTAAGTGCCATATAGCACTTATCTTTAAAGGTGCTATACAGCACCTTTGTCAAATGGTGCTATGTAGAACCTTAAGAGGTGCTATAAAGCACCTTTGTCAAATGGTGCTATGTAGAACCATAACAGGGTGCTATACAGCACCTTTGTCAAATGGTGCTATGTAGAACCATAAGAGGTGCTATACAGCACCTTTGTCAAATGGTGCTATGTAGAACCATAAGAGGTGCTATAAAGCACCTTGATTGTTTACAATTTCTTCAACAAAAATGGTGCTCAAGATTTGGTGCCAAAGAACCTCAACATTGGTTCTTTGGCTCCTTATAGCGGAACCTCTTTTGGCATTAATGGCACTTAAACTTTATAGCACATTTGTCAAATGGTGCTTTTTAGAAACTTTTTTTTTTAGGTAGTAGGCCATTATCATGCCATATACTACAATGTTTGAGTCAGTATGCTTCTAAATGACGCTTTTATACCAAATCATGGATTGAAAGATTCAAAACCCTGTACTAAAAGCTTACTGAAAGAAAATACATTACAGTTTTAACAGTTTAATTCATTTATTTTAGTTGCAAATATAATCAGTGCTTTTTAACTAACAACACTGGCTGAAAAAATAGAAATTGGAATATGAGAGAGAGACAGAGACGCTATGCACAGATCGAGTTGTACACTAGAGAGAGAGAGTAGTAGTCCTTTAAATAAAACAAGAGTTAGGTTAACATAACATGGGTGGATGCTTTTATCTAATAAGTTTTCTTTGTTTTTCAATTAATTACCAAGACTGTAATTATTACTACCTTTAATAAACTAGAAATTAGTCTTTATTATTACACAAGACAGATACATGCATGAACGTATGATCTCAGGCAGATATGGGTGTCAGACAGTGATACACAGAAAATCTAAGCAGTGCAGATTTAATTACCTTTTTGTCTGCCGTCTTCACAGTCATCAACCACACGCCTGAACTTCTCCATCAGGGGACTCCATGAAACTTGAAGGACTTTAGGTGCCATTACCGAGAGCTGAGAGAGAATCTGTTGGTCCACATCAACGTTGGTACAGTCTCTCAGATCCCAAAGGATCTTATGTTAAGATGAAGGCAAAGTAGAAAAGACAGTCATACCTCGTTAGCCATAAGTCATAACTATGGAGGCAACTACTGTACTTACCATTTTGGCCAGTCTGAAACATGAAAATTTAGAGATAATCTCCTCCGTGCTGTGGTTAGACACAAAATTTCTCTGGTAAATTTTTATCAGCGCCATCCTTTCTTTAAGAAGCTCTAAGTTTGGTCTAAGCTTCTCTGTTTCCTCCTTTATTACTCGGAGATGTTCCCTGATGCTTTGTTCATCTTCTCCTGCATCAACCCATTGGGGTAGTTAAATTGTTACAAACTCTCAAACTACAACATTGGGAGCAGCGACTTTAAAAATATGAGGAGAAAAGGACTAATGGTCATTCTGCATAGACTTATTTATAACTACAAAAAAGCCCAAATATTCTCAGTTGAAATTTACAGTGACCAATCAACTCGTTGGAACCAGGTTCGAGTTAACCGTTAATTTTGGCATGACATTGGCCTGTAGTCACAAATTACACTATATACACAATACAATCATTTCTTTAGTAGAACATAAGATGCATCTTATTATACTATTAGCTTTCCATTTTGGAAAATAACATTTATTAGGGTTTTTGAAGGCCAAAATAATTGTCCTACTGGAGTGTATTGGAGTCTGGAAAAAGGATGCAGCACAATGCCAAGTTTCTTAATAATAAAGCAATCAGTGAAAGTATGGCCTTTAACATGCATGTTATGTTTAAATAAGGACTGAATGCAAAAAAAGTTAATGTAATAGGTGGGTATGAATATTTTTTTTTATGGCAATACATTGTTAAAATTATTATTTATTGTTTTTTTCACATTAAAAGAGATAATGCTATAAACAGCCAAATGTTCTCGTAATATTTATTATTTATTTTTCAAAATGTATCACTGTTTTAAGTATAGATAATGCCAATGAATAATACTTTTCATTATGTCCAAATATTGATTTCCATATAAAATTGCTTTTCATATTTCATGTGATGTTCATACTGTTAAACTGAATATATTTCAAGGGCTGAAAATATGAAGACAGGATTTGAACAGATATTTTACAGGCCTTGCCATTTTGAATCCTATAAAAGGATGATCTCTGATGTCCATGGATTATCGCAGAAATTGCAATTATACAAAGTTTACTGCCAAATTCAAGATTTTTTTGATTTGGAAATACTGCAGGTGTTTGGGGTATTTGTTGTAAGAGACTGTTCTTACATGGCAGTTAGGGCACTGGTGCATTGATCACAGAATACTTGAAGCTCACCCTCAAAGGTTTCACAGAATTCCCCCAAGTCAATATCTTTCAACCACTGGCAAACTTGGACAGAAGTCCAACCCATGAAGTCTGTCATAACCTTAAGAAAGAGAGAAAATAACAAAACAAACAAATTACAACACTAGGATGAATGTAAGCCTATAGAGTAACTTATAGACCCATCTACAACGGCCCAGTAATGACAAACATTAATAATTTAAATATTTTGTGCATGTTGACAGTATTTTATGATTTGACACGGACATTTGAACCTTATTTGAACATTGGGATAACGTAGTTGGTCCCTCAAAATTTTGTATTTGTTTTCCACTGAAGAAATAAAGACATGGATGACATCGGGGTTAGTAAATTATCAGGACATTTTCATGAGGTGAACTAACTTAATCCTTTAAATGTACTCTACACTAGCAGGCGAGACACTAACGTTACATGTGAATAGGGTAAGACTACACAGTATCCATGGTAACGATGCAGCTAGCTATAAAGCCCGTCACTGGGGGAATTAGACCATCGCTATTAGTGATTTGAAAAGATATTAACGGTGAACGGTAGTGTTATATCGTTAGATCTAGGGAAAGTCAAGAAAAGAACGACCCTAGTTAACTTACACTTAAGTTACTTAACTTAATATACAGTTCAGTGTTTGTGAAACAACATATTTATTAGCCAACATGGTTGGTCAGGCTCCTCAGTCAACTAACATTTGATTGATGCTAATCTTAGCATTAATGTCACAAAACACGGTAAATCTTTTGCAAAATACAATGAAAAGTTTCCCCTGACAAGTAACTTAACGTTAATTGTATATTTCACTTGCAGTATGCGCTATGACACTCACCTCGAAAGATATCTTCTGTCTCTTTTTAGAAATGTATTCGTCGTCATCGTCCTGGTTTTGCTTGACGTCGGGTCCAACGGTTTTTCTAGAGTGTTCTTTGAGGAATGCGGCGCTCGCCCTTGCTCACGTGCACCTGAACTGCACGCTATTAGGCGCATACTCGCATAGGTTTTTATCCAGAAAAAATAAATAAATAAATAAATAAATAAATATATATATATATATATATATAACAAATATATTATATAATATATATATAGTTTTCTTTTTATTGAACTTTTAAAATTCTTGACACGTTTTCACATTTTGTACAAGTAGAAATTGAAACACGTTTTTAAACATAACTTCTCACTCATTTTAGTCTAATTATTTGAGGCCTATACCTACACAAACAAAAAGCATTTATGAATATACGTTTTTATTGAAGTTTGTGACATTATTTCGGTACATATCTGACTTCACATCCACACCAAAAAAAATGTTGTGGTCAAAAAGTCTTGTGTGGAGGCCTTGGATATGTGCCTTGTGTTCAGGAAAATCAAAGTATTTTAATGTCATTTTTCTAATCCTATCACCAACTAAACCTAAGACACTTAGGATATTAGCGGACTAATATCACTAAGAATTAGGGGCCTAACAGGTTATTTGCATGGCAGTGGTGCCATATAGCACCATATCCACCGCAAAGAACCGCTGAAGAACCGCTGAAGAACCAAACTGGGCTTAACAGGTTCTTTAAATGGTAGTGGTGCTATATAGCACCATATCCACCACAAAGAACCCCTGAAGAACCGCTGAAGAACCATTATTTTTTAGTGTGTAGTGGCTTCATCCTTAAATAGGGGCCACCTTATTCACACCTGTTTTTTTTCACAAAATTGAAGATCTCAGTCATTGATTGCCACACTGCTATTTTTTTTAACACAACCCTTTCAACTAATTGCCCAATTGCACAGCCTTAAGAGCGTGCATATTATGAATGCTGGGACTTGTTTGTTTTCTGAGAATCTACTGCACCTACTGGTAACTTGTTTGCCACTTAGCAATACAAAATATACTAAAAACCTGGATTATTCTGGTTAGTCACATTGTACTGGTATTATTTTGAACAATACTGTAGCTAAAACATGAGTATCTTTTGTTAACTATTTCCTACAAAAGCAAACTATGTTTTTTTCTTTAAACGTGGCACTGTCAAAATTTTACCGCATTTTTACTTTGCATTGGAGTTTTAGAATGAGTTAGAGATAATTAACTTTCTTCACCTTTACTGTACTTTCAGTCGTTAACAAGATGGTGACAGCCTTCAAAACAACTGTGCACAAACCAATGGAGGGTATAGTGTTGTAGTCAAGACCATACTGACTAAGACCTAGAAATGTCCGAGACCAGAGAGTATCAAAACCATGACAAGACCAAGGCCATGGCAGGTCAAGAATGGATCAAGACCAGAATCACAATAAACTAATAAATCCCAGGGAACGTGAAAAAATCTAAACAGGCCAATTCCAGTTTTCATCAAATCCAGACAAACAAACAGACAAGTATGCCATTTGTTGTTCTTTACGTCCAACACAGAGTGAATTAGAGTTCAAGACAAGACTTTTTGGAATCCACACCATGACCTTTACAAAAAAAAAAAAAATAGTAGCTGTGTGTACTTTGTTTTTGTTATATTACTTCCCCACAGTGGCGCAAAAAGGGGGTATGCAGCATATGCAGCGCATAGGGGCGCAGCACCTTGGGGGGCGCCAAAGCGATGGTACAAAAAAAACGTTTTATTTATTTATTTATTTTGTATTTCCTAAATGTAGCTTAGCTGCTGTTGTGTGTTTCTAAATCATTTCAGTATTTCCTCAATTCTATAACATTTTATAGGACTAACAGGCTTCAATAGACGCCCTCATTAGATTCCATAAATAGAATGGCGTCGTGGCGGCGGCGCGTGAGCGCTGAGCGAGCAGGTAACGTTATGTGTTAGTTGTCACAGTATGCACACAGTTGTCTTTAAAAGATGGATAAAACAAAAAAAAATAAAGAAAGAGGGAAAAGGAGATCGCAGGAGATGGTGTCAATCTATGGGACAGCTGCTAAACAAGTGGATAGTGAAAAGCAACAGGTAGGACTTAAAGTGAGACGTCTGTGCTTGGAGGCTTGCAATATTCATGTTAACAGACTTAGCGTTAGCGTTTGCTAACACTGGGAATGCAGCAGCCAAATGGGGTTTAAATTAAGGCTAGCCTTATATGCAAAACTGAGGTTACTGGAAAACTGGAAAATATAAGACAGCATGCCATGATCAATAAATTACAAAAACGTGGAAAACAACTAATATACATAGTTTCCCAAGGTAGATTCAAACCTGGGTACACTAAATGTAAAGCCTACTGCTTCCCAACTGAGCTATCCAGTTGCTATGTGTACAGGTAGTTAATATACACATGGCTCATGATACAGGCTGGTATGAACTACAGACCGCTCTAGATTTCGTAGCTAACATTTTTTTATTTTTTTTTTTTGGGGCGCCAAAATTGATGCTGCATACCCCTCCAGCACTGGGTAGTTGCGCCCCTGCTTCCCCACAAATCTTATCTTTATCACGTTCCAGCATTGCTGTGTTGACAAAGAAGACATGGTGATGTTTTAAAATTGAGCTTCATGTGTGAAAAGTGAAAATCACTGGGCGGCAGTGGCTCAGTGGTAGAGCGGTCGTCCTTCAACCGGAAGGTAGACGGTTCAAATCCCGCTCTCTCCAACTGTCGTTGTGTCCTTGGGCAAGACACTTAACCCGCCTTGCCTCCAGTGGTGTTCGAGCTGTAACACTGGTGAATGGAACCTTAATGTAAGTCGCTTTAAATGAAAGTGTCAACCGTAAATGTAACACTGGTGAATGTAAGTCGCTGGATAAAAGTGTCTGCTAAATGACTAAAATGTAAATGTAAATGCAAATTTGTGCGGCTGGGAATATACCGGTATATTACTTGGGCCTCTTGGAGAAGAGTGTGACTGAAAACTACAAGGGCACTGGAAATTATAATAGACCATATTGTGCCGACTAAACAGGGAGAGTGCAGAGGCTGCTCTTATGTGCTGACTGTGAAACTAAAACACACCAGCAGCCTCCACATCAGCTGCTGCTCTCCTGAATCAGATTATGACTCATTCAAAGGCTCAAAGTATAGCTCATTGCTCAGAGAAAGAGTCACTCACACTGTCAAAGGCACACGGCTGGTTCACAAAGAACAAATGCCTAGGCTTCAACTCAATTTGCTAAAGATGACAAATAATAAGTGAATGCAGTCCTAATGGTCGGTTTGTAAAGCCTTGTGTTCATTAAAGCTACAAGCTATTAGGTGATTTTCCAACGCACATGTTAATGCCAATAAAAACACAGGAAGTTGTTTGTTGTTAATAATAAATGAACATCCACCTTATTCTATGAGGCGCCATCGAAGATAATTATGGCTTAGCGGAAAGTAGTAGTAATTTGGCAAACCCAAGCGGAATGTATTTTGTGTGTTATGAATTTCAAACCACATATTCATCAGGAGACATATTTTAAAGTCTGGTTTATGAGAAGTATTTTATTAGATATCATAACACTGTTGGCCTCGATACTGCAGTATTTTCCAATTGTCTGAAAGATGTGCAACAAAAATGTACTGTACTCTATTTGGTATTACTTGTAACTATAGCAACTCTGAATATTATGTAACTTTGATATAAACTGGCGTTACTTTGAACTGAATCCTGACGGAACAGGATCCACGACTCTTTTATTTTGACAGGGTTTGTTCCGGTGAATGTTTGCTTAGACGGCTGTGGCATGATATAAGAGAATATCTTGCTGTTTATAATCATAAAAGTACTAGGTGTAGCCAATAGCTTGGTGTTTGGGCATTTGTATGCATCTAAGCAGGCTATATTAAATACAACTTCCATATTTAATTCACATCAATTACTGACTTACCTCTTTGGACTTTGGCCCAAATGTCAATTAAATGGAGCCCCCCTAAAACTGTATATGTCAAATTTTTCTGTCTTATCATTTCTGTCTGTGTGTTTGTCTGTAGATATCAAAAACACATATTAATTTTGACTCTGAGCAGCACACATTCAAACCCATTTCCTTCAGCTTTGATCAGATGCTTTTGCTTTGGCGGCTGATTTTAGCAACACAACATCACTCAGATCCTAAGTGTTGCTGCTAACACTCAACATGCATCAGAAACAGACACTCGACACAATTAGACAGACGTTTCTCCGACGGCTGTCTGCACTGTGTTATTACGACGCCGTCTCGCTGTGACATTAATTAACACTGACCTCAAATCCCATCCTCGTTTCCAACAGTTCTCCGGCAGTGGCATATACAGTCTTTGGGCTGCATCTTGACATTGACCTATTCTTTGAGACAGGACTGAAGCCCATTCAATAAAGCTGACACATCAATTGTGGGACGGGAAATAAAAGAGCCGACCTCATGTTTATTCGATGAAGTGAATTCCCAAAGGTAATTCATAACTGCAATGTAAATATAGGCTGTATTATAATGCAAAGGTGGAATATATACTTGCACAGGGACTTATGGTATATATAAAAATGCTGACAATATATTTTCATGACATTGAAGACTTGTACACCATATAGTATTTTGCACTATGCTGTTATTTTTTTGTAGTGTTTTTAGTCTTTAGTCTAAACCCTGTACATCTCAATCTAAGGTCAGTTTTTGAATGCTGGCTGTTTTATTGGGACCTCGTCCTCTCATGCCTTTACTTACTGCCATCTTTACTAAAGCATTGTCACCATCTACCTCATTGTGTAACAGAGAAACTTTACCTTCAAGAGTTCAGAGAATTACAAAAAGTCTCCATCTGTTTAGTAAAAATAAGTTTGTAATGACTTTGAAGTTTACTATAATTCCACAAAGCTGCATAAACACCAGTTATTACTGTAGTTATTAATGCACTCCGACAAGAAGACATAGCTTTGCCCACCATTGAAACATTAGATAAAAAAATTAAATAAAATTAAAGCTTTTCAATGTTGCCTTAAAAACCCTGCCTCTGAGTTCTGCTAGAATGCTCAGGTAAAACGATTAATTCATTACAAAAACTTACATTGGCTTTAAGAAAATAGTAAAGATGGTGAGTGCTTATTGTCAATGTGGCTGCCTTAACATAAGAGTGCTGTAGGTAACACTGCCTTGTATATAGTTTGCATAAATCAAAATAAACATACTCTGAATTATATTATTTACTAATATTTTATTATTGTGTATTATTACAGTGTAAAAAAATAGGACATGGATTTGGTGGATTAACTGCAGGACCAGAACAGGACTAGAACAGGACTAGAACAGGACCAGAACAGGACTAGAACAGGACCAGAACAGGACTAGAACAGGACTAGAACAGGATCAAAACAGGACCAGAACAGGACTAGAAGAGGACTAGAACAGCACCAGAAGAAGACTAGAAGAGGACTAGAACAGCAACAGATCAGGACTAGAACAGGACTAGAACAGGACCAGAACAGGACCAGAACAGAACTAGAACAGCAACAGAATAGGACCAGAACAGGACCAGAACAGAACTAGAATAGAACTAGAACGGGACTAGAACAGGACCAGAACAGGACCAGAAAAGGACCAGAACAGGACTAGAAGAGGACTAGAACAGCACCAGAAGAAGACTAGAAGAGGACTAGAACAGCAACAGATCAGGACTAGAACAGGACTAGAACAGGACCAGAACAGGACCAGAACAGAACTAGAACAGCAACAGAATAGGACCAGAACAGGACCAGAACAGAACTAGAATAGAACTAGAACGGGACTAGAACAGGACCAGAACAGGACCAGAAAAGGACTAAAAGAGGACTAGAAGAGGACTAGAAAAGGACGAGAAGAGGACTAGAACAGAACCAAAAGAAGACTAGAAGAGGACTAGAACAGGACCAGAACAGGACCAGAACAGAACTAGAACAGCAACAGAACAGGACCAGAACAGGACTAGAATAGAACTAGAACAAGACTAGAACAGGACCAGAACAGGACCAGAACAGGACCAGAAAAGGACTAGAAGAGGACTAGAAGAGGACTAGAAAAGGACGAGAAGAGGACTAGAACAGAACCAAAAGAAGACTAGAAGAGGACTAGAACAGGACTAGAACAGGACCAGAACAGGACCAGAACAGAACTAGAACAGCAACAGAATAGGACCAGAACAGGACCAGAACAGAACTAGAATAGAACTAGAACGGGACTAGAACAGGACCAGAACAGGACCAGAAAAGGACTAAAAGAGGACTAGAACAGCAAAAGATCAGGACTAGAACCGGACTAGAACAGGACCAGAACAGGACTAGAACAGAACTAGAACAGAACTAGAACAGAACCAGAACAGGACCAGAACAGGACCAGAACAGGACTAGAACAGGACCAGAACAGGACCAGAACAGAACTAGAACAGGACCAGAACAGGACTAGAAGAGGACTAGAACAGCAACAGAACAGGACCAGAACAGGACTAGAACAGAACTAGAACAGGACTAGAGCAGAACCAGAAGAGGACCAGAACAGGACTAGAACAGAACTAGAACAGGACTAGAGCAGAACCAGAAGAGGACCAGAACAGGACCAGCACAGGACTAGAACAGGACCAGCACAGGACCAGCACAGGACTAGAACAGGACTAGAACAGGACTAGAAAAGGACCAGCACAGGACTAGAACAGGACTAGAACAGAACTAGAACAGGACCAGAACAGGACCAGAAACGGACTAGAAGAGGACTAGAACAGCACCAGAAGAAGACTAGAAGAGGACTAGAACAGGACCAGAACAGGACCAGCACAGGACTAGAACAGGACCAGAACAGGACCAGAACAGGACTAGAACAGGACCAGCACAGGACCAGCACAGGACTAGAACAGGACTAGAAAAGGACGAGAAGAGGACCAGAAAAGGACTAGAACAGGACTAGAACAGAACTAGAACAGGACCAGAACAGGACCAGAAAAGGACTAGAAGAGGACTAGAACAGCACCAGAAGAAGACTAGAAGAGGACTAGAACAGCAACAGAACAGGACTAGAACAGGACCAGAACAGGACTAGAAGAGGACTAGAACAGGACCAGAACAGGACCAGAAAAGGACTAGAACAGGACTAGAACAGAACTAGAACAGGACCAGAACAGGACCAGAAAAGGACTAGAAGAGGACTAGAACAGCACCAGAAGAAGACTAGAAGAGGACTAGAACAGAACTAGAACAGGACCAGAACAGGACCAGAACATGACTAGAACAGGACCAGCACAGGACCAGAACAGGACTAGAACAGGACCAGCACAGGACTAGAACAGGACCAGAACAGGACCAGAACAGGACCAGAACAGGACCAGAACAGGACTAGAACAGGACTAGAACAGAACTAGAACAGAACCAGAACAGGACCAGAACATGACTAGAACAGGACCAGCACAGGACCAGAACAGGACCAGAACAGGACCAGAACAGGACTAGAACAGGACCAGCACAGGACTAGAACAGGACCAGAACAGGACCAGAACAGGACTAGAACAGGACCAGCACAGGACCAGAACAGGACTAGAACAGGACCAGAACAGGACTAGAACAGGACTAGAACAGAACTAGAACAGGACCAGAACAGGACTAGAACAGGACTAGAACAGAACTATTACAGGACCAGAACAGGACTAGAACAGGACTAGAACAGAACTAGAACAGAACCAGAACAGGACCAGAACTGGACCAGAACATGACTAGAACAGGACCAGCACAGGACCAGAATAGGACTAGAACAGGACTAGAACAGGACCAGCACAGGACCAGAACAGGACCAGAACTGGACCAGAACAGGACCAGAACAGGACTAGAACAGGACCAGCACAGGACTAGAACAGGACCAGAACAGGACCAGCACAGGACCAGAACAGGACCAGAACAGGACTAGAACAGGACCAGAACAGGACCAGCACAGGACTAGAACAGGACTAGAACAGAACTAGAACAGAACCAGAACAGGACCAGAACAGGACTAGAACAGGACCAGCACAGGACTAGAACAGGACTAGAACAGAACTAGAACAGAACCAGAACAGGACCAGAACAGGACTAGAACAGGACTAGAACAGAACTAGAACAGAACCAGAAGAGGACCAGAACAGGACTAGAACAGGACCAGCACAGGACTAGAACAGGACCAGAACAGGACCAGAACAGGACTAGAACAGGACCAGCACAGGACTAGAAGAGGACTAGAACAGCAACAGAACAGGACTAGAACAGAACTAGAACAGGACTAGAACAGGACCAGAACAGGACCAGAACAGAACTAGAACAGGACCAGAACAGGACTAGAAGAGGACTAGAACAGCAACAGAACAGGAATAGAACAGAACTAGAATAGAACTAGAACAGGACTAGAACAGAACCAGAACAGGACCAGAACAGGACTAGAACAGGACCAGAACAGGACCAGAACAGGACCAGAACAGGACCAGAACAGGACTAGAACAGGACCAGAACAGGACCAGAACAGGACTAGAATAGGACTAGAACAGGACTAGAAAAGGACCAGCACAGGACTAGAACAGGACTAGAAAAGGACGATAAGAGGACTAGAACAGAACCAAAAGAAGACTAGAAGAGGACTAGAACAGCAACAGAACAGGACTAGAACAGGACCAGAAAAGGACTAGAAGAGGACTAGAACAGCACCAGAAGAAGACTAGAAGAGGACTAGAACAGAACTAGAACAGAACCAGAACAGGACCAGAACATGACTAGAACAGGACCAGCACAGGACTAGAACAGGACCAGCACAGGACTAGAACAGGACCAGAACAGGACCAGAACAGGACTAGAACAGAACTAGAACAGGACCAGAACAGAACTAGAACAGAACCAGAACAGGACCAGAACATGACTAGAACAAGACCAGCACAGGACCAGAACAGGACCAGAACTGGACCAGAACAGGACCAGAACAGGACTAGAACAGGACCAGCACAGGACTAGAACAGGACCAGCACAGGACTAGAACAGAACTAGAACAGGACCAGAACAGGACTAGAACAGAACTATAACAGAACTAGAACAGGACTAGAACAGGACTAAAACAGGACCAGAACAGGACCAGAACATGACTAGAACAGGACCAGCACAGGACCAGAACAGGACCAGAACTGGACCAGAACAGGACCAGAACAGGACTAGAACAGGACCAGCACAGGACTAGAACAGGACCAGCACAGGACTAGAACAGAACTAGAACAGGACCAGAACAGGACTAGAACAGAACTAGAACAGAACTAGAACAGGACTAGAACAGGACCAGAACAGGACTAGAACAGGACCAGCACAGGACTAGAACAGGACCAGCACAGGAACAGAACAGGACCAGAACAGGACTAGAACAGGACCAGAACAGGACCAGCACAGGACTAGAACAGAACTAGAACAGGACCAGAACAGGACCAGAACAGGACCAGCACAGGACTAGAACAGGACCAGCACAGGACTAGAACAGAACTAGAACAGGACCAGAACAGGACCAGAACAGGACTAGAACAGGACCAGAACAAAACCTATGGATGGATTACATTGTTGCTAGAGATGTGTTCCTCTTGTTGAGTCTTAGATAATATTTCTAATATAATCTTAAAATGTGATGCTGTCTATTTTGGCAATGTTTGTTTGTTTTTTGGTAACTTCACATGAACGCCCAGTGGAGAAGGTGCCCTTGTTGTAGTCCATTTTTGGGATGAAGCAGCTGTGGGTTGCTTTTATCACTCATTAAGGAAGCTCTAGTCTTTCTCTTGACCTCATATAATTACTCTCTAGGGGATTAAGGTATAAATGGGGATTAGTAGTGTAGTATATACGTATGGTATATGTATTCGGATTGTGCATTTCATTTGAAAGCCGCTGTCAGTAAAGTTGTGGTATCTGAACAAGGCTTTTTCATCTCGGCTCATGTCAAAGTGAGTTATAAGATGTGAACCTTCCTCAAAGTGACAGGAAGAGGAATTTCCCAGGCTCCTGCTGCATTTCTTCATGTCAGCGTGACCTCACACTACCACCCACTCAAATTTACTCTGATTGGGTAGAGCTATAGTTCAAGACTTCTTTGAGATTGAACGTCTTTAGGATTACATGTATCTGTAACTACAATTTAGAATTTAAAATAAATATAAAGTTGCTTGATTCCATGTCAATCACTGTGTTTCTGGTTTTGTTCATGTGTGTCAGCAGTGTAAGTAAACTGATATATTCAAAGCCAGACAGGCCAAAATCATGAATACAATGTTTTAATGCCTAATAAATCCACTTATTTGCTCAGTTTACATGCCTTATCCAAAAAAGGAATGCTTTTATGGTATATCACAAGCTCAGCCTTGACTTCACACACATCCTGTACTGCACATGTTCTGTCCCTTTAAGGCCATAACTGTTCGTTTGGTGAGTTGTAGATCTGTAAACGCACATTTCACACACAATCTTTAATGTTCACTGAAGATTATGTAGTGCGTAGTGTGTGAAAATATGTTTGCTCAGCAGAAGCTCTTTGTGTGGCTGTACTGAAATATGCTGCTGTAAATGGGGCCTTGACGACTGGAAATGGTTTGTATCATGTTTGATTCAGTTATGTCTTTGATAATGCAGTAAACCTAATATATCATTTTTTTATCATTCAATATATCAGCAGAAATAAATTACAAAGAACAGGCTAAGGTTTGGCCATATTCTGAAAAAATAAGCCACAGTGGACAAATGTGAATGCACAGCGTTCATTCACAAAGGACAGATCTAGACAAAGAAATTGATTCATTAAAGACCCTGATAACGATATAACGTACAAAGTGTTCAGTGTGATGGTTGTTTGTTTAAACCAAGCCCTCTGCCGTGGATATAAAATGACACAGTTTATGGTATTGCTGTCTTGGGTCTTTTACGATCAGACGGGGCAGTAGTTCCTCCTCAGTCCATCTGATACATCCATCTGTGAGTCTTATTCTGTCAAAGTCAAACTTCATCTGCAGTGGCTTTACTCGATAGTCTTTGTTCTTTTAAATCACAAACCTGTCACACTGAAGGCTAAACGTTTCTTGAGATTTATACTTTGACCTCAGAACAAGGTTTTTTTCCCGTCCCACTGTCCCTGTAACCCTGAGATACAGAGGGGATCACTGGCTGTGGAAGATGGAAGACAGGCTGGGGAAAAAAAGAACTGTCCTTGTTTATTCATGAACAAACGCTGTAATGTCCCATTGGCTTTAAGGGTTGGTTGAAATTAACATTAAGACAAAGGTAGCATCCATTGAAATTGATGTCAATTTGTACAATTTACAACCCGAGATTAGGTCAAAACAACTAATCTTAGGGCGTTTTCACAGCTGCCCTGTTTGGTGCGGACCTTCGTACTTTCCCGTTTCATCATTTTCAGGTGTGAGAGCTCTAGGAGACCCTGTTTTTTTTTTTTTTTTTGTCCAGCAAAAAGACATTTGTAGTGTGAAAGTATATTTGGCAATAGTTAAAACTTTCAGACCAAATGGAGATCAAATAAATGAAAATACATATTCACCACAGACAAAGAAGTCTACAAAAGTTACAGAACCTAATGAATACTCTGTAAAACTATTTGTGAGTTCTCAGTGCAGACTAAGGTGCAGACTTTCTGGAGAGAAAGCGCCCTTAGGTTATCCTGGTGGCTCTCCTGGTAGAGCATGTATCAGAGGGACAGGCCTAGCTCGGTCTGTTTTTTCAATGTCATTCCCTTTTCTAATTCCTGTTTCCTGTATAGCAGCCAAATTATATCTTGGGAAAAAGGCTTACTGCTCTCTTAAAATTATTCATCCACTTTTTAAGTGTATTTAGCACTTCTGAGTACAAATTTATAACCTTGTACAAATATTAAATGGAACTTTATTAATGCAGTGGCTCAGTGGTAGAGCGGTTTTCCAAAACCAGAAAGTTGGCAGTTTGATTCCTGCTCTTCCCAATTTTCATGTTGTTGTGTCATTGGGCAAGACACTTAACCCTCCTTTCCCCCAGATGTGACCCTGGTGTATGAATGAATGGGTGAATGGAAGCTTAATTTAAAGTGCTTTGAGTGCCTAGTAAGTGGAAAAGTAATTTTATAAAATCATTTATAAAAGCCATTTACCATTAATCTCTAAAGTTTATTTTATTGGTATTTTTTTTTTTTTTTTTATAAATTAAAAAGCAAATCGATTCAGGTTTTACCATGCAGACAAAAAAGCCTGAATACCAGACATACAAAGTTCACTCGTTGGCTCATTGGCAATGGGATATAGTTCCTTAATATTTTTGGGGATACTAATGAGTGTGCATTTATGTAGCACTTTTCTGTACCTGGGTGTACCAAAGCTTCTTACATCATGTTTCCATTCACTCACACACTCACACTGGGGCAGACAAAGAGGGGGGCTGCCCTGCAGGATGCCCACGCCTTCTCCGACCATCACCGAACTCACTTCTACACTCACACAGTCATACACCAGAACTGTGGCACTGGAGGCAAGGTGGGTTAAGGCAGAGGTGTAAAGAGTACCTGAAACTCATACTTGAGTAAAAGTACAGATACCTTACTGTAAAAATAACTCCACTACAAGTTACAAGTCACCAATTTAAATACGACTTGAGTAAAAGTCTTAAAGTATCCCATTTTAAAAGTACTTAAGTATTTTACTCGTACTGAATGTTGGCTCAAAGATGCACTAGACCTCAACACAAAGAGTTATTGTAGGTCAGTTAAAAAGAAGAAAGTTTATTTATGAGGTTTTACTTCCTAATATAGAAAAGAACTTGAACACCTCAATATTTTGACACGGCAGAATAAAAACACAGATTAAACAAGTCTGTCCAAGTCAAAATCAAGTGCTCAAAAAAGGCATAAGTAAAACATAAAAAGTAGGTATTTTCAGTAAAATGGACAAACAAAAACAAAATAAAAAAGTCGAATCAGGGCTGGCACTCAGGGGCGCAACTACCCAGTGCTAGAGGGCTATGCAGCAACAATTTTGGCCAGTTCTCAGCCAAATACTAGTAACAATGTTGCTACCAAACATTCTAGAGCACTCTCTAGTTCTTAATAAATTGTAACATGAGCCATGTGTATATTATATATTATATATATATATATATATATATATATACACCGCTAATAATAATAATAATAATGTGGTGAGTCAGCTTCTATATTATGTTGTAAGTTAGGTACTTGACTCGTTTTTTGCGTATTTGACCTCATTTACAAACAATGTGAGTAATTATCTCACGCTATCCGTGTTCATTTAAACCTAATATATATTTATTTGGGTAATTAAAAACAGAAAAGGTGTGAAAGGAGGGTTTGGAGATGAGTGACGCAAGTTAAGTCTGCCTTAAGTTGTGTCAGTTTCTGTGGGAATCCTAAAGGCTGTTACAGAACTAATCATAAGCATTTTTATTAAAATGTTACACCACACGTAGGCAGAAAGGCATTGTTTTTTCTTGTTTAGTCAACAGTTTAAAATGCCAGCTGTGAACACAAGGTGGACCGGGGCTTTTTGCAGCAGACTGAACTAAGATTGTTTTCTGTTTTAGTGCAAAAATATGTGCCCATTTACCAACACAAGCATGTCTGTGATGCTGGAAGGAAACCAGAGTGCCCAAAGAGAGTCTAAAGTAGCACAGAGCCACCATCGACCTCATCAAGTGTGCCTTTTGAGTTATTTTCTTGGTTTCTTGAACTTGAAGCGACAGTGGTCACTTTTGGGTCAGTGTAGGAGAGCAGAGCAAAAAGAAGTCATAATGTGATGGGTTTCATCGAGGGAAGCTTTCATCTTCGAGTCTCACACACACACACTTACACATATATATAGGCCTAGAGACACACAGACTATGAAGAAAAAAACTAGGGCATCAAAAGTCCCGAAGGCTTTGAGCTGCAATTTTTTTTGCATAATCAGGCGAGAGGGGGTAGAAACAGTAATGGTAAGAAAGAGAAGAGGGAATGCTGTAATTAAATTAGTGCATAAAACAAACGAGGAGGAGAACATGTGAAAACACTGATACAAGCTGTGTCAGAACAGAAGCAGACCACATTAGACGCCGTAATGACGACTAGACATTTATATGCTTTTTATTCCCGTGCGACACTGTGAAACCAATCTCAGAGAAAGGTATTTACTGTTTAAAGTTACACAAGGAAAAAAAAGTGATTTCTTCTGATTTTGATTTAATTACTCTGTGAACAGTAGACATGTTGAGCAATGGGATAGGGCATAAAACTTGCTCATATCCAAACAATAAACTGTATTAAACTAGTGTAACAAACTTTCATGATGGACATCGATATGATAGAAGTATTGGGTACCCTGCCTCTGGATATGTCTGTATTGTCAGAGGTCTGGTGCTTAACATATTACAACTATTGCTTAAAAGGACCAAATGTATATATAAACGGTGGAACTGTTTGCCATTTATGCTCAATAGGTGAGTCAGAAAAAACACAAGCTGTCATGCTGTATCTTGGCTCTCACTAACCATGCTGACAAACCTCTACTGTGACATCATATGTATAAGGCCACCCACGCTCTAGTAATGTTGTGTGTTATTTAAACACACGGTTCTTGTTTTTGTGCATTTCCTGATACACACACTTAATTTTGGATGCAATGCTATAGCTCCTCTTTGGACAATAACTTTTTTTTATTTATTTAGCTTTGTGATCTTCACAATACTTGAAAGACTTGAAATAATGGCTTATAGTACGGACTTTTGAACCAAATGCAGGAAGTCACGGCTGATTAAACAAACAAAGAAAAGCAAATACAGGAAGTAAACGGGAAAACAGATATTAGTCAGGTTGCATTATGTTGCTTTACGTTTGTATGGATCTATATTTATCACTACTCTTTGACAGCTACCTCCTGTGAAACCAACAGTTTCATAATGAGTCTTATAGCGATTTAAATAATGTCAAAAACAGTGCATTTAAAGTTTCAGCTGTTTGTATTCTATATTAATAATAACATGTAAACCATTATTGTATTTCTCCAGTTCAAATGTAAAAAGCCTCTGAAGAAACACATTGACCAAAGTAAAAGCTGGCAACAGGATGCAGACGTTCTTGGTGCGGACTTTCAGGAGAGAAAACGCTCTTAGAGGTTCTGCTCCTTGTCTTTTTATTCTAAAGCTTACCACATGATCCCTCACTTGCATTACGTTTGATTGATTAAATGGTATGTTTTAGCTCCAGCACTAAGAATGGTTACATTTAGATTTGAACAAAAAGTGTGTTGCAGAGTTCAGATTACACCCCAGTATCCATATTATACACAGCATTAAAACAAAGTTCTTTAAAAATCTTGGTAATCCATTGTCAATAATTGTTTGATTTTTGGAAGACTGAGTTAGAGACAGACCAACCTGATTAGCGTCCATCTCAGAGACATATGTGTGGTTTCGATTCCTGTGAGTGTTGAAACAGCATCACTCTCAGACTCTGACAGAGTGGGAGAACGAGGGGAAGAGGTGGGGGGTGGGGGGGGGGGGGGTGTTCAGAGAGGCACAAACCGAGGCAGAGTGAGCGAGCTCGGTCTGAAGTCCTCCTCCGCTCTTCTCGAGGAGACTTATCTGGAGTGAGCCACCGCATGCAGCGAGGAAGATGCTCTTTCTTCAGGCTATTTTGAAGAGAAGGTTATTGCTGCAGAAAGGTAATAAACACTATAATAATAATCTCTTTACTATCAGATGTCAGTGTACTTTTAATATTGCGTCTTTGCTTAATGCTACTTTTCTTGTGTCTGTGGTCACTCTGTTTGACCGATGTTCAATGGACTTCCTGCTTTTATCTAGAGACATGTAGACCTCTTTTTGCGTTGTGTGTTTTCCTACAACCTTGTAATCTAAAGCATTGATCTAAAAGTCTTATTGGCTCTTTATGTCTGCCTTATTGCTCAACTCCTTCCTTCTCTAATAATTTAATTAAATAGACTTGAATTGAACTGTATTGACTAGAAATGCATGCTATAATTGGTGTCAGAGCACAGCTACATCATTAAGAACAGAGCAAAACATATTTGAAGGTATTAGTTTTCCCTGTTTAATATTGGGGTTTGTAATCTGTTTGCTGTTGCTGTTTTATCACATATTATAGGTTTTGCCAAACATGGCTAGTTGCATTGTTTCTGTACAAGTAGAAAACATATTCAGTTCAGTTTATCCTTGCATGCACAAAAAACATAATATTACTATTATATACTTTTTGTGTCAGATCAAGTCATTACTATGAACTTAAGAATGTGTAATTATGAAACAAAGGTTTTAAATGAACCATTATTATTTTGTGTTTTTGTTCAGAGCAATGGTTGTCTTCCAAAAATGGTTATGGGTTTGATTTTAATCTGACCTAATATTTGTCAACAGTTCATTAAAACCACATCTAAGACATAGCTTTGATTGTTTTTTAATTTAAGTAATGTAACTATAAATGGCACGTAACACGTAAATAAACCTCTATAGTTTACTGCAGTACATCAACAAGTAGTGACTGTACGAGTCACATCAGGAAGGTTTTTTTATGAACGGAAATGTCCTTCTTGTGAGAGTTGTTGAATGCTATTTCATTGGAATCCCTGCTGGTTTTTCCCTCTAGTTTGTTATTACTGCCTGTGATGGATGTGGTTTAGGTTTAACAACAAAAATATATTTTAATGTGACTAATAAAACATATAGCATTGACCTGCAGACAGGTTAGTGCAAGTGGTTTATCCAGTCACCTTCAGGTTTTCATCAGAACCTGCTCTTTGCTAATTCTTATTCTTGAAGTGTGTCTCTGTGGTTCTGTGGAAAAGACCATATGACCAGTCAGGATAAGACCCTTTGGTTACATCATGCCTATTCTAGTCCTATACTTTAACTTTTGTTACAAGATAAACTCAAAATCCATTGTCTCTGGGTGACTGGCTATTGGGACATTATTAAATATCAGGAACAATGTTTTTTATTTTTATTTTTTTATCAAAATGACGCTAGTTGGTAAATAAGAATAATTCCCAGGAATTACCTGTTCTGACTGAACTCATATGTTCTCTGTATCACTGTTAATGATGGTCGGTTTAAGCAGGCTTTTACTTTAAGTGGCTGCCTATAGAGTTCTTTGTATGGGCTTTTCTCACTGTTTTTATCACTGCATAAATTGGTCACAATAAAACCATCAATTCATTTGTCCAATTAGAAAATACACCAATGAGCTTTCTTTATTGAATCGCTCCATTTCTAATAAAAGGGATTTTTCTTTATTCTTTCACTTCTTTCTTTTTTACATAAACATAAATGTCTACAAACCAAAACCTTGGGATCGCAACAGATTGTAAATGTCATTGTGAGGATTATTGTGCTGGTTCATTTTAATTAGTTTTGCTTCACACTTTTTTTTTTAGCAACTAAAGGTTTTGGCATCGAATATGATCACTTTATTGAGTTATTTAATTACATCTTGGACCTGTGTGGATAATATTTTGATTAAAGTCTTCTCTAAAAACATAATCAAAGGTTAATTGCTCCCCTCTTGGCGTGATTCTAAAGCTTTTCTGAAGTGACTTCTCGATACAGGAATAGCTGACAGTGCTGCGTGCCGCCTCTGTCTTGTGTTTGCCACAGAAAGATGAGCAGTTTTTCTTTCACTCTCGTTCCTTCCTTCTTCTGATTAATTTATGAATTTGAGGATGGTTTGCTTTGAAGTGTGGTCTGTGGAGGCAGCAAAGAGGGAAACGGGGACAAAACGCCGCCTATTGACTCGAGACGAATAACTGCAATCGAAATAAGGCCAGAGAAAGGAAGTGTGACACCAGGCAGACATGTTACCAAGGTGGATCTGGTACCAGTCCAGAACAATAATGCTCCAAACAGAAATCGTTTGCCAAAAACCTCAGCATATATAATGTAATAAATAGATAAAAAAATTTAATAATCCTTGGCATCAAACTTTTTTATCTCTGAGACAAAAAACCCTCAAAGGCTTAACAGGAAGTTCATGCAAAGGTCTCTTTGAACATTAAACATTGTGACTCTTCAAACATTCTGATTTATTTAATTTATTTAATACTTTACAGTCTTTAAACCTTTTCGATTTAATCATGCTGATGAAGTATATTTCTCAATTTCCATTATTAAACAGGGAGATGGCCTATGTGATGGAATAAAAAAGAAATATTGCATTAAAAATAATAGATGAGAATTTTCACTCTTGGACAGGGCTTTGGCCAATCACAGCTTGCTTCTGTAAAAAGGAGGGCTTCCATTGGACCACACAGATTGTCAATAAGGAAATAATGGCAAGGATTAATTCAGTGCTAGAAAAAAAAGGAAAAACATAAACAGAGAAAATAAATATAAAACTGGAATAAATAAGAGCAAAGGTTTATGGTCAGCTCTAATCAGTGAGTGTAAGCTAGGCTAAAGTGTCCCATGAATAAAATCCTAGTTTCTTCTATTTCTTTATGATTGGGCTTATGAAAGTATTTCATTCCACTTCTACAAACCAAGCAAACACAATTGGCCTTACTCTTACAATGGTAGACAAACACAAAATACCTTATACACAAAATTAAAAGGCTAGTCTAAAAGTAAGCATCATTAATAACAGGTTAGACATCATCATTAAAACTGTCTAAACTATATGACCGGATGAGAACTTTTGGACATTTTAGTGTAGGACCTGGATGAATGATGTGGAAATACAAGTGCTCAGTTTGAATGGGATTTAGAATTTTTAACTGAACCTAAAAATCACACCTGAACCCAAAGGCACACAACCTTTAAGTCCCTTCTGTCCAGTCACATTACAGATCCCCATAAAACAGCTTATTGGAAGATATAAATCTCCTACACATTTTCTTCCCATGTCACTCTGAATAAGAAATATATCCCTTTGTTGAAGTAAATCAGTTCCTTCATCGCTGCTGTGGGTCCACTCTGTACCTGCTGCAGGGACAACAGTTGTCTGTGATTTTTTGCGCTCTCAATTCCCTGTGAAGCGGCAGGTTTCCTCTGAACTCACTTCAAACTTGTTAAACTCCAACTCTGGGGAAAAACGGAGAAGCGGCGGCTAGTGGCTTTGAAAGGCCTTCTCTTCTCAGCATGAACTCTACTGTCGTTCTACAGATTAGAAGTCGGTCCACTGGGAGCTCCTCACTGCTGCGATACGTCCCACTTTCACCTAAACGGGCTAACGGTAGTAATCCTGGTCATGTCTCGCATGGTTTAGGACGTTAAGAGGGACTATCACTGTGATTAAAGAGAGAAAAGTTTGAGAAATTGTAACAGACTAGATTAAAATACATCTAGGTCCAGCCAGCCTGTAGAAACTGCCTTGTAACCTTTTAAGTCTTATTTTGTTGCCCCCTAAAACAAAAGTAAAGACTTATCAGTAATATCAGTAAAGTGTGACTGTGTAAGGGCCACTCTTTGGTTCCTGATTGGTTCCCGAAAATGTGTGCGACAGAAAACTATTGGACAGTGCATCCCTTGATAAAAATATGTCAAATATAAATAGCTAAATAATACTTACAAGGCAGTACAATTAAATATAATTAATTTTAATCTTTGCTATTGCAGACACTAAATGCTTCCATAGATTAAGACTGCAAGTGCTAATAACAGTGAAAACATAATGGCTTTTAGAAAAACTTAAACTTAAATCTGTTTATAAAATAAAGTTTAACAGAGTGAAAAACATCAGTCAAAAGTATGTTTTTGATAGTATAAAATGGAAGTTACACTTATTGCATGCTCCTGTCTAGACATATAAAGCTCAGTAGAAACCAGTGTAAGAGGCCATTAATTCAATCATTCACTGTTCCTACAATATCCGGACAGCACGAAGTTAGCTCAGCACTGACAAACTTTTATTATAAAATATAGGCCAATAGAGATGCCGTCACTCATTTGCTAAATTCAACTGTTGCCTTCATGTTAACATCTGAGTCTGTAACATTGAAAACTCTGATTTGTTGTAATATTGTAAAAGACAAAAGAAAATGGAGCGATGGCATCTTACTGTAACTCAGTTTTAGTGACCACTTCATTAGCAGGTAATGTTACAGAATACAGTACAATCCCTGTTTATATGTCTTTGTTTTACTATTGTAGAGCTATAAGCCTTTACTTTACTCACTTTACACACCATGGCTGCTTTATTGACTGTGTAAAGTGCCTGACAGAGCTAATAGTTAATAGTTTGTGTACAGTAGGTTTAGGTTAACTTTTCAGATAAATATTTGGCAGCAAGTCAGCAATAATAATAAAGTCAAGCTTTAAAAACTGTGGAATTGTGCATACATGGAGTCTGTCTGAGATCTACACTGAATGTTTCCTGCCAATATGGCACAGCGAGACTCACATGACGTCTGTGCTACACAAAAAGTTATTTTCTTTTTTCTTTTTAGGCAGATCATGTTTGAACCTTATTTTTCTTAAGTGAATGAAAATCAAGTATTCATATTGTGCTGTTATTCAGGACCTGACATGACACACTGTATCGGTAGTTTTTCTTAGTTCAGTGTTGAGTTACAGACACTGAGAGCTCTGGCAGTGAGTGGATGAACGAGCTGAGAGTCTGACCTGCTGACTCTGGAGTGCAAGGCTATTGAGATAACTATTACCAGTCAAATTATGCTGTGCTTTTAAATCTGTTTTGAATATAAATTTTGTTGTGGCGTTCAAACAGTTGTCTCTCTGAATCTAAACTAATGACTTCTCCCTCATCTCCCCATGACCTCCTTCTGTCTGCTCTTCTTTCATGTACTGCTGAGCTTTATTTTTTAACACAGGTTTTATTTGTTTTGGGGAAAATATGCAGCGAGAAAAAACACAAAAGGGTTAAATGGAAATGATGGCTCTTTTTGTTATTTTCTTTAACATGTATTTGACAAAGAAATGGACATATGTTTCTTATTATAATTGAAGCTAGAGTCTGTGTATATTATTGTTATCCCAATGGAAACAACATAAAAAACAAGCCTCAGGGTAAACATGAAGTCTCTCTAGATCCTTTCCTTAAAACACATAACATTCACAAACTCCACTGCTGACTGAAGTGGATGGTGAATAAAAATACAGAAAAAAGTAAACCAATATCCAATACGTTATCTCTACTTAAATATATACTTATACTTATGTATATATATTCCAAATAAATTTTGACTTGAGCTAAATTGTGAGAACGGTGTTAGTTCCTATTTCTTTTACAGAGAGGACAAATTCATTGAACTGTTATTATTACATATAGTGCTTTTCAGGGGCCGCAAAGACGCTTTACATATTCATTATTTATTCACTCCACAGTCACACACTGATGGTAAGCTACATCTGTCGAGGTAAGAGTTCCTCATCAGTTTGATGTTTGGATTTATACATTTATCCTATTTATCACAGAAAATCTTTATCCCTGTTAAATATTTACAGGTTTTATCTTTACAGACTCTGTAGCTTTACGTGAATACTTGATAACCCTAACCCTCCCCACACTGCAGTGAACTAGCAGATGGGGTTTTTCACATTTGCTTGGTTCTGTTAAGAGTATAATGACGAGTTTGACTCTTTATTGCTGATATTTAGAGATAGATGTTGCACCGCCGTCTTGTGGTTTGAAGATTTCTTTTTTGGTTGAAGAATTCATTTTAGTACTGTTATAGCCCGTCCACATTGACCAAGACCAGGATCAAGTTATGTTCGAGACCAGAGAGTATTGAGACCAAGACTTTTTGCTATCAAGAGACCAAGACCATGCTAGCGAGACCAGGTTAAGACCAAATCAAGACCAGGCAACAATACACTATAAAAGATACAAGGGAACACACATCTTATCTGTCCAAGTCCAGACTCGTGGATTTTAGTTTTCAATTAAGGAGTTAGTTCTTCTAACTACTAACTACTTCTAACTACTTCTACTTCTTAGAACAAGTCCAGACACCTAAAATGTGTTTATTCATCCCAAAAAACAGACAAATACAGTATACCAGTTGTGGTCTTGTTTTTGAAGTTTAAGACCAAGACAAGAATAAATAGACAAAATAGTTTTAAGACCAGTCGCAAGACAAAGACCTGCCTCGAGTACATCACTGCCTTTTGACCAGAGATATATTTTTTAAGTTATGAAAGTATTTGTGTAGCCGAGGCCAAGAGGCTTTGAGGTCTCTGACAAACTGAAAAGGACAACGATAAATGATAATCTAACGAGACACCTGCACTTATAATTATTCACTTCCAGGACAAAGGTATCCTGACAAGTTTGCAGCTTTGTATAGGTTCCACATTATTCATCAATTAGTCATATTTTACCACTGAGTATAAAGTCTGGCCTAGATTTTTCTTATTTGCTGCTATGCAATAAAAGGGAGGTGACTTAGTTTTAAATGTTATTAAAATTGCATAACATTTTTGTATTGTCTCTGGTCTCATGAGAGAAGCTGTCATTGTTTTTCATCACTTCCATCAACAAACACAGACAATGCATTTTCCAAAGGCTTATAACCTAAACTTGTGTCTGGTGTCCTTCCCTGTCTTTGTCTCATTTCCTTATCTCTACAGTTGTCCTCTTCCTATCGTCCCTTTTCCTCTCTCCTTCTCTCCTCTTTCCGAGCAATGCAGATGTGCCTTCTTTGATTTAGTCACCAGAGATTAATTAGCACTTTATTAGGACTCCTATTTATACCTTCAGCCGAAAGAAGCAGAGACGGGGAAGCAGCAAGGAAAAGGGGGAGACTAGAAAAGACTCAAGGCAAAAAGGGAAAAGGCACTGCTGCAAAGAAGGAACAGAGAGTGAAGTCGGCAAAAAGGGAATCTGTGCAGAACCGAAAAGGGAACAGATAAGAAAACTTGTGGAATCCTGGTAAAAAAGAAGTGACAAAAGTGAAGTACGAATGTGACAAGACATTGGACTGAAATAGGTGAAGGCAGACGCAAAGAACAAGAAGCTATATTTTAAAGCTAGATATCAATAGAAACTTGTGATGTAACAGACTTTTGGAAAGAAATAAGTCAAAAAAGGTTTCTTACTGGTCTTCAATGAGATGCCTGTCTGTGCAAACCGACAATGATACAAAGCACTTTATCTTAACACTTTATAACTTATAAACTAAAAACATTATAACAGCAGTACAAAATTCATTTTGATGTCCTTTGAACTAGACTTACTCTTTTAAACAATATTCCACAGTGTGTCTGTGGGTTAACACAAATTTAAATTACAATTAGGATTTGTTTATATTTATTAAGTGTGGGTTTGGTCACAGCATTTGTCTCTTTTTTGTGGGTATAGATGCTGAAACGTTGAAAGGTTACATAGTGATGCTTTAAGTCTTTGTCCTCCTAAAATCCCTCACCGGTTTGGCCTTGTTTACTGTTACATAACGTGTCCACAAAGACGCCACAAGATTCAAGAAGAGAAGCTAAAATATTTCCCAAAAGTGGGCGACAGGTTTTGCTGTTTTGCATTGTGTCCATAAAAAGAAGTATTTTAATGTAAAAAAAAAGTACAAAGTATTATTGTAATGTGGCTTAAATGTGTTGGTAGATAAGTGTTTAGCATCAAACCAGATTGCTTTCTTCAGAAACTCGCAGAAACCCGTTTTTCCAGAGTCTATCCGCAGTCTTTTAAACTACCCTTAACTGAGCCATACCAGAAACATTAAAAAACTGCTTTATTGATAATGACCACTCTGGCAACATGATTAGGGTTCTTTTCACATTTAATGGTTTCTTTGATTTTGCTTGCTTCCAAATGTTGGCTAGCATCTTGATTATAGATTTGTGAAATGTGGATAGTTATTTGTCAAAGTCGGTCAATGTCAATTTTCACTTTGTCAAAGATTACATGCTTCTGGAGTTGTGTAGGAAGCACATTTTTGCCATTTTGCATTCATCCCTATCATTAATAATCAAGGTAAGAGTCAGAGTTGAATTCACTGACTGAATTATTTTCTCTGCAAAGTTTCTTAACATTAGAAATGAAAAGAAATGTCTCCTTTGCTCTCAGGTTATGGCTGATGAGCAGACTTGATGATGGGTCTCTGTGGAGCATTTGGAGATTGCTCATTGTGTTGTTCACAGCTGTTATTGGGACACACTGCTCCCATCCAGCTGTAACTCCCGAACATCTAAGCTATTTCTCCAACACTGCCATTTAAACAGTGCCAGACATTTGAGGTTAAAGGACAAGATTAGTTTTGCAGCACAGACAACAGAGATTACTTTGTGTCTGTAATCTGATGTCCACACTAATAACATTATTTTGTCTAACCTTCAATTGACTGATTTTGTCCAACCCTTAAAGAGGAGCCCACTACAAATACTATCTATCTGTTTAGGACTGGGGCACTGAATGAATAAGGTCTTACTACATATTAACGTTCTGTACATCTGCAAATCTCAGTTCAAGGACCAGAAAAGGTCAAAATGAAGAATTTGAATCAGAATACAAGTTTTCAAAACTCAAAAACACAGAGTTTTTGTTTGTTTATTGTTCAAATCAATGTGGACACCATCTTCACATTTGACACGGCAAACAACAACATAATCTTTGAATTTATGGTAAAATTTCCTCCAACCTCTAGATACAGCTGGATAGATTTACAGACAATCAGAGAATCAAATTATTGCATTACGCCTGCCATATTTGGTCTGACAGGATTTCTACTGAGTTTAAAAAGCTGTAAGGGGAAAAGGTCAATGGTTGGGCTACCTTGCTGATTAGATACATCATTATTTGTCTGTAATGCCCAAATAATACAAAAAAGATTGATTCAGGTTTCTGGCTTCAACAGAGAATTTACATAAAAATAGCCAGGATATTGTGAAAAAAAAAATTAAAATAAAAACTGTGCAAAAGGCAAAAATAATAGCAGCCCTCATAGACAAATAAATGTGTGGACATATTAGCTTAACATGAAAGAGAAGAAAAAAGGGAACAGAGAGGTCATAAAAACAATACAGCTCTAAAGGAAAAAAAGATAAAAAGAAGAGTAAATTATAACATGAGAAGCTGCAAATACATCTTGTGTTTGGTAAAAGCTTTGACAAATGCAGCCTTGGTTCAGAACGAAAAGCCTGAAAAAGAAAGACCTTTCAAGACCTTTTTAGAGAGTGTTGTTTGGCCTTTCTCAGCTTCCTTACAGCACTGTCAACAAAGGACAACAATGAGTCCTCAAAAGGAAATAGTAACAGGCTCCAAACAAAGGCCAAATACAGAGCAAGGGACAGAGACAGGAAGAGATAGAGGCTTGACACTCTTTTGAACGCTGGCCTCAATATGTCCCAGCGAGGTTATGAGGGAGGAACAAAGCACAGTCATAGAAACAGAAGAGCTGAGGCATATTGTATTTCAGTTTAGTTTAGTTTAGTAGTACTTTATTGTTCAGCCTAAGCTGAAAATTGATCTTTCAGAGTGTTTAAAATCAACCCAAACTCAGAGAAATGTTGTTTCTTTGTCAGAAATTAAGATATTGGCAATGTCATGGTTTCTCTTCTTGGCCCATCTTTAAGTTTGGGATTATGATATGTATATGTGACTCTGCAAATGGGGGTTGAAATGTTAAAATTGCTGAAGTGTAGGAGTTTAAATCGACTTGCGATGCTGTTGGAAAGCCTTTGGAAGGTTGAGAAGTAGACTGTGCATAATAGAGTTGTAATATACCCAAGGAATGCCACAAAATGAAGGTTTATATAAATATTAAAGCAATACTCATACAGTATATTTCTTTTTTGCAAACCTTGACAGGCCAACATGGTTGTGTTATCAAAACTCTGTACTAGGGTGCTTTAAAAAGTTGGTTTCCATTTTAGGGCAGGGCCTTTCTGCCTCACAGCAAGAAGGTCCTGGGTTCGATTCCCATCCAGGGCAGGGCCTTTCTGTGTGGAGTTTGCATGTTCTCCCTGTGTCTGCGTAGGTTTCCTCCGGGTACTCCGGTTTCCCCTACCACTAAAAACATGTACAATATAGGACTACAGATGGAAATTAGCTGTTAAGCTATAATCTGGTACAAGCATCTCTGCTCCGGCTTAATGTAGACTGTACACTGTCCTAAAGAAATAAACAAATCTAATACAATACTGAGGCTGGGAGCTCCAGACAATCCTACCATACAATCTGACTGATCTCTTGACCTTTGGTTCCATCAATGCGGTGTTCCTAAAAACCGGAGTGAAACAGTGCAGTCTGTTGATTGGGTGATCCTCATGTTGAAAAAAGGAGAAACAAAAACGTTATTTTTTTTTTCTTGTGATAATCTATAATTTCCCAGAAGAAAGAATGATAAATGTCTGTTGTGTTGTGCAGTTGTGTAAATTGTAAGTTGAAAAGCTCTAAATAAATGTGCCAGTCTGTTCTTCTATAGAGTGAGCTGAGAGGCAATTATTATGGTTATTTTATTAAATGTATATGTTTTATGCCACTATCTATAATCATAAACTTTGATCAATGACCAAGAGTTCTCTTAAACTCATCCAAAATGAGTTTCCTGGCTGAGCACTCTCTTGAAGAGCTTGGTCATTTAGGAGGAGCTTGAAAGCCAAATTAAGAGAAGCCGGCTGCGATGGCTCTAGCATTAGTCTTAGGTAACCCCAAGATGCCTTCTGAGGGGTTTCTAACCGGGTCTGACATCACAAATTCATTTACTATTCACTTTCTTAATACCAATTTTCAAAGAAGTTGACTTATCAGCAGAATGTTTGCTTTTGGTCAGCATTTTTTTTCTCCATTATGTATCATTATGTACAATTATTAAAGGGCTGGGTATGGTATGCAGCCCTTTCATCTTCCTACTAATTGTCTGGCAGGTGTTCAACTAAACCACAAATACACAATTTGATCAGTGAGAATACACTTTTGTTTAAACTAAAAGTGGTAACTGACAATACGCTAACTACATAATTGAACTATGCAATCAATATAAAGACATTTCTTTAATAATTTTGGCAAATGACTGTGGTATAAATCAGCTGGGTTGAGTTTGGTAGTGTCGCAGAGGGAAATTACTGTGTATTGCACATCTTATTGTCTAATACTTGAGTCTCCTGACCAATTTTCTACCAAAACAAGTGCCCCATTCTATTAATTCCACTATACAATAAGACATCCTTTTGTGGTAGAAGTACTGCAGCCATGTTTGTGAAGGATTCAGTGGCAGAAATAATACTTTTCTCTCTTTTTTTGTCCCCGTCTCAGACTCCACTCACCACCAGCAGCAGCTGAGGGATCTCTCCTGCTTTTCTTTTATTAAAAAAGTAAAAACGGACCATTCCACAAAATACTAATACATTACACCAAACAGAAGTTTAGAGGTGACCGTTAGCTGTGATTTCAGTGACAGAAGAAATTTATCTCCTTCTTTAAACTTTACGTGATTAAAATGACAGTGTTTATCTATGTTTTACGTTGCCTCTCTTTTCTCTGTAGATGTTTTTCTTTTATGAGTTGTTTCTATGTTAAAAGACATATTATCAGCAGATGTTTAACTTCCTGAAATGTCACATGATTAGCCGGTGGTGACCAATGGAAGCGCTCCTTTGAGCATGTGATTTTTGTGAGAATTGATTGGCCAAAGTTTGCCGTTTACTTGAGCAACAGGTTCTCCTCCATTGCAATCCCTTAGACAGTAGATGGCACCATAAAGCCTGTTGTTTCTTTCATTTTTATTTCTTTTTTCTTTTTTATTGCTTTTACAAGGTACTATTTGGGGTTCAAACCCTTTTCCCCAACTAAAAGAAAAATAAATCAGGTACTATCTTTTATGTGTACACCTTATTGATTTCTGACATCTAACAATTTGGCCAGCTATCCCTGAGTATTCCCTGAAGCTGGTGTTGTCTGTTGATAAGTCCTACAATGACCCTTAAGGGGACGATTAAGCAATCTTTTATCTCTTATCTCCAGATTCCTACCTATGGAGCCTTTTGTCCAGGCATTTAACTCCTTGCTGATATATTCTGTAAGAAAACAACAGTGAGGATCCACGTGAAAGCTGTGGGAGAAATGTCTAATGTGAATTATGAGCGCTCTGACAGGTTCGGAGGGCTGTGATTCCACTGAGGAACAGCAGAAAACAGATCCAGGCTTAATTTGCATTTCAAGCTTCCACTTCCTTCTTGAGTTGCCAGAAACTTGCTGATTTCCACTGCACTTCTGTCTTCTGTATGTCGTATCTCATCTCACCGTCTTTTACACCTGATTTTCTTCACTTTTGTATTTTTCTGTCTCTTTCATTGTGTGCTTTCTGCCAGTCTGTCCTCATTTCTGTCTTTTATAATCTCCCATTTCTTTTTGTGTTTATAGTTTCTTCTGCTGCACTGTGTGTGGCTAATGGTGTGAGTGAGGCATTATGGGAGATGTTTTAGGGCTGCGTAAACCTGTTCCAACTTAATTTCACACAGAAAATATTATTTTAATCATTTGATTTTAAAACATATGGCTTGACTAATTACTCTACATTACATTACAGTAATTACATTACTCTAATTTTCTGCATTGCATGGTTGGTATTCTTAAGTTAAGCAGACAGTTGTCTCTCAAAGAACTCAAATAGTGTCAATATGCCTGGCTGCCTGTTTCTGAAACCTGGAACTAAAATCACTGAAAACTGTCCCAAAAAACATTTGGCTAAAGGTCTGTGGAGATTTTCTTTGTCATACAAGCTAATACAAAGAAGAAAGTATCTGGATATTACTACATTTTTACCTCCAAAAAACTACATCCAGAAGCATTCATCTTCAAATAAAGACAACATTGCCTTTAAAAGCAGTGTAATATACTGAAGGACTAGCAACATGTGACTGTGTCTAAACTCATGGTGTTTAATACAATAAAGAATAAGAATTTGACAATAAATTAAATGGGTTAGTGTTTCAGAAAATTCCTTATTAGGTATTCATATAGATTTATAGTAACAAAACCATAAAAACGTTTAAAAAGGCCACATTTGTGTTGTTTTATTCAACTTAGTCTTGTGCTTTTCTCTTAGTTTCACACTTTTCCTTCATCATTTATAGTCTTTGAAGAACTTATCACAATATAATGGATAATGTGTGTGACTTGCTGGCTTAACTTAAATGAGACAAGGCTGAATGAAATAGGACATTGATATAACACAGATATTTTACCAAGAGTAATGCTTATCCATTTCACACATCAGACATTATACAGATGAGGGCAGGTGCCAAACATTTTAATCTGTATGTTTTTTGGGTTTTTTTTTTATGTTAAAGTAGAATTTAGTTAAAAATAAATAAATAAATGTCCCCTTAAAGGCCGACTTTATTCTTAGTATGGGTAATGGCAATAATAAATGACTCTACTCTAAAGTTACAGACTTTGAGTTGCATTATAGAATGAACTTGAACAAGATGTTTTTTTTTTTTTTTTTTATAAAGTAAACTCTTGCCTTGTTTTTGTGCTGCTCTCAGACTGTTGTGTCTTTACCCGAGCGGCTGAGTCTCCTGCTGTGCAGCTGCTATTAGAGCAATGGCACAAAGGCTCGCAGCAGGGGGAGGTATAGACTCGCACAGGAACAGCGAGGCAAGCTCAAAGGAAAGAGTTTGTACTGTTTAAGGAAGATGCTGACACAACAAGGAAACGGTCAAGGTTTGCAACATTTCCATCTGAAGACTCTGAAGAATTCATACATTTTTTTTTTACATTCATCTCTTAGGTTTAGCTACTGTTTGTATCTACTTGAAGTCGTGTTTACATTTTTAGACAGTTGTTTAGCAAAATAAATATAGCCATTGAAGTAAATGAGTCAAACCTGATGTACTTCTGCTAGAATGACATGATGGCCTATATCTTACATAATGTGCAGCAAAATGTGTTTACCTTGAATGTATTCACTGTCAGTCTGCCCCAGGGCAGCTCTGGCTACAGTTCTCGTTAACCATCACCAGTGTGTGACTGTGGAGTGAATGAATAATGGACGGCCTGTAAGCGCTTTGAGTCTCATGGTCCCTTGGGAGAAAAGCGTAATATAAATCTAATCCATTATTATTATTGTATTAATGTGAAGGTTCTCAGTCATCCAGGACATCTTGAAAAAAAGGGTGAAGTAAAAGCATCTGGATTCAGTTTTCACGGTGAAGATGTTTCGTCTCTAATTCCAAATCAGTCCATCAGGTTTAGTTTCAGGAGAAACTCCTCCCTCTAGAGATAAAGCTCAGCTCTCCTACTAGTTGATCTCAGAATTGATAAAGTCTCTTGGAATTAGAGACAAAATGTATTCACCTTGAAAACTGAGTCCAGATGATTTTACTTAAACCTTTTTTTCTTTAAATGTTTTACGTAATTCTGGACGCTACTGCCTCTCTGTCATTTTCCCATTAGACCACAATATAAAAATATGTCTCTCATGATGAAAATGTGTCTAAATCCATTCTCTTATTGCCAGTTTTTCTATCCTGAACCTTTTTCTGTTCTGGATTTAGCTAAATTTTGTAATAGCATTGTCCAAACTTCAAGCCCAACAGTTAACAGACAGGATTGTAGATTGAATGCTATTGTAGTATTCTTTATGTATGGGCTGCAAAACACAGACATAAACGCCAGCATCTGTATTGACGTATTGAAAATCATTGTTGAACATGTCATATTCAGGTCATTTATAGTCTTTATTGCATAATTACTGATTAATGCTGCTGATTGCTGATTAATGTCCTAATTTCAGGTATAAAATGAAATTTAATCTGATGTTTAAACCTATTCAACACTGTGCTGTGTCAATCAATCAAATACCAATAAGTACCAATAATACCATGAGCCCAACTGCATTCCCTGAAGCTCAATACAATTACTTTAGAAACTTGAAAATAATGATTTTTCTTTTTAATTGTATTTATTGAGTTTCATTATTACTTTAGCCAGACAATGTTTTAATGCTGACACTGTCCACTGTGATGTTGCTGTATCTGATTTGGCATGTCTATAGACAACTTTCAATAAAAAAGTAGCATATTTAGGATCTAGACTTTATTATACATCTGTGAGGCAGATTCTTTTGGGACAGCAGCATTGAGTAAAACTAGCTACAACAGTTCTTCAGAAACTTGTGGGTGTTTATAACAGAATCCATATCCGTTGAAGGGATTAACACAGATTTATAGCAGCTTTTTGAACTTGATAAAAATGATTAGCAGATTATCGGTTTGTGGGGTTAAAGTGCGTGTTTAGTCCTCGTCTAGACAATGAGCCCAGCGCTTTCAGGAGCTGACGTCAGCTGTTGCCCGCTGTGTGTGTTGTAAAGTGTGTGTTTGCAGATACAGAGGAGTGGATGTGGGCTGACTGTGTTCTTGCGCCGAGCCAAAGGAGGCTATCATTTGCCACTTCAAAGCCCTTACCCATAATCCTTGGAGTGCGGATTCATTTGCACTTAAAACCCACAGAGTGAACCAGAGAAAAAAAATTAAAAGAGGTTAGAAATATAACTCAGAGACAGAAAATGTCTGACCATGACCATTTTAACAAGGTTATATTTCTTGTGCAATATTTAAGTAAAATAATACATATTAGGACATCAGCTTAACATGAACTGTGCTGTCAATAATTGTCCTGAACCATGCAGTGGATGTTTGTGTGCACCGTTGGCTCTTGCTCTTGGCCCTGACGGCTGAGTGAGGGACATGACCAGACGTAACAGTGACTCACTAAAGACCGACCGGAGCGGTTCAGAGGAAAGTAGGTCAGGAGCTGAGGGTGAGAGACCTCTGCAGTGAACTGACCGTGAAAAGAGTCACATCTAGGGTTATCAGAGTCTCTGCTCCCAACACGGTCCGTCAGATCAGCTGTTGTGGATTGTCGACGGCAGAAACAGAGAAACAACTGGAAGCATGTACTTTACTGAGGAGAAAGAAAATGTGAAGGTGCTTTTATAAAGTATACTGTAAAAGAAGTGTTCAAAGTTTGCTCTGCCATGTCAATCATTTAAAAGCCTGTGGAAAAAACAGTATTGATTAAAATAGTATAAAGCAATTAGTATTAACGTCTACTTAACTTAAAGAAGGATTTTTTTTTCTTGCATTTAACATTTTATTGTGAAGGAAATTATCTGTGAAAGAAATTAATGATAAAGTGACAAAATATTACCGTATTTTTCGCACCATAAGACGCACCTGACCAAAAGACGCACCTGGTTTTTAGAGGAGAAAAATAGGAAAAAAAATATTCTGAACCAAATAGTGTAATAAAATATTTAATGAAGTATAACAGAATAATATTTGAATTATATGACTGGAGTGAAGGGCATGCGCACTGCTGTGTACTGTAACACCGCCTACTACATGCTATCCTCCAATAGCATACGGCGGTGACACAGTACAGCAGCATCGCGCCTTCCTGCACAAATCGGCTTCCGTGGGAAGGTGAGGAGGACCCGCTGCCGCTCTGCCACTACGGTAAGGCAGGGCGACACGGGGCCCGCTGCCACTCTGCCAGTATCTCAGTGGACTACTGAGAAGCCTGGACACGGGGCGGGGGAGGGATGATGCAGTTTCCAGGGACACGAAAGCTAGCGCGAGTTGCAAAGCGGCAGCGGGTCCTCTGCAACTCGTCTTATGTTGCAGAGCGGCAGCCTGCGGACCATGTGCCTGCGGACCATCTCCACTATTTGGTGAAGAAAAAGTGCGTCTTATGGTCCGAAAAATACGGTATTTATTGTTGTAGCTTTAAATTATTGTGTTCATCCTATTCCCAAGATTAATGCAAGGCTTGTATTTATTTTTATTTTTATACCAAATCTGAGTTCCTCTGACCACGACTGACGTCAACAGTAACAGGAATTGAACAGGTTTAGTTGCAAAAACATTTTAATCAATTCAAGAGTATGTAAATACATAACTGCAAATATAATAATTATTCTTTTTTTTTTTGAGAACATGCTCCTTAGTTCATCTCTAAAAGCACCCACAGACTCAGCCTGAACTGTTTCATATCCTGAAACTCCCACAGTTCATGACAGTGTCAGGATTTGATTCTGAATCTTAGGGAAAAATTACATGCTTTTATTCATTCATTTTCTACCGCTTAGTCCCATTACTCCATAAAACAGTAATTTAAGTGCACCATTGAGACTACATACTAAAATAGTCAGTGGAATAACATATGAGCACTGTATAGTATATGATGTGCATGAAATGGCACCTATAGGAAAATTCTCGTATGTATTTTTACTTGATGTACTATGAAACAGTACTTCTTTGTGATTGTTTCTGTGACTCTGTTTTCTGCACACTTTGATTGCTGTGTGGCAAATACAAAGAAAATTACAATTAAATTTGCAAATATTTGCTATTTTTAGGCACATCTAAACATTAGAAAATTTCAAAAACAGGCAGTCTATGTGGTCTTTTGGGCTACTGTCGTCAACAATGTGCCTAGTTTTTACTGTGGAGTCCCAAAGTCTAAGCTCCTGGCCTGTTACATCATGAGGTAGATAAGTAGCACAGGGATCCAGAAGTGCCTAAAGTAGAACAGACACAGATTATTTATTTTAGGTTCATTCTGTTAAAATATGTTTATTAGTCCATTACATAAGAAGGATAGCAAACCTTTTAAACCTACTCCAGAGTAATGCAGAACACACAAGAGTCCATATTGCTTCTAAATTCAGGACAATGGCAATTGTCACTTGGTAATGTAATGTAGATTATTTTTCCACTGTTATTTCAACCCTTGCTTATTATCATCACTTTTCTGTCTTCATCAGTCCTGTGTTCCTTCCTTTTCTCCCTCCCACCTCCACATATGAGTGTTTTTCCCCCTCTAACTCTCTCCCACACATCTCTGTCGGTGAGCCTGCCCCCTCCCGTCCCAACAGCCTCTGGGGGGCGTGTGTGGTTGTACGTTCTAGTCGTGTCTCATCATCGGTGCCGCTGCTGCTGTTTCTGTTGCTGTAGTGCTCCCAAAGCCACTACACATCTCTCTCCCTTTCCTGGCGTCCCCTTTTTTTCTTGATCCTCTGTGGATGCTGCTCTAAAGACGAGAAGTCCATGTCTTCTGTCATGTTTTGCGGTTTGAGAAGAGACGTGGGAGCAAACAGTGTCGGTGAGTTTGTGTGAATCCCTTTGGGGAGATTCCTCTGGTGTTGTAGTACTCCACTTTTGAAAGGTCTTGGATTGAACTGAATACATTTTTGAGCTGCCTTGTCTTATACTTTACATAGGTAGACTGGATTTTGAATCAAGACTGGCCAAAAGCACAAATAATTAAAGTATCAGGGTCATTTTCTTTTCTTTTTTGGTAATTAAATGAGGATTTTTCTACCTTTTACATATAGAAACAACCAAGAACAGTTTCCTTTTGTAGAGTGCGATATTGTGCTATATTTTACAGCTGTTCTCTAGTCTGCACCTCTTCTTCTCTTGGTCTTGGATTGGTCTTTGTGAAACCTTGACTCGATTGTTCATGGCATCAGCACAGATTTTAAAATGTGTCAGCTATTGCCTTGATAGCAACTGTATGCTGGACATATTTTCTGTTGTGTTATATTTTTTTAGATGTTATGGTTAACATATTGTATTGTTGGACTGTTTTTTGTAACCTGTGTCAATTACTGTCCATAGGTTCTTGATGCAAAGGATTCTGTGCTCCCTGTTGTTTTTTCTTGATTGAGTTTTTCATTATTGTATTATGGTGTGGAACCTATGTTGCCTTTATACAAGCTAGAGTTGCAGCGATAACACATTGTAGCACATTGTAACCCTATTTTCCATAACCAGTAAATTCATTTAATTGTTGTTGCTTTCACTTTATAGGTCATTGGGCTGGACACAGCTGCTATGGGCTAGTGAAGTATCCAATTAAACACAGAGCAAACACTTTGAGACAGACAAGCATTGACATTTATTTACTGTGGGCAATCAAGAGTCACCAGTTCACTTTTTTATTTTATTTATCACTTCATTATCCACTTGGGGAAATTCACTGATGGCAGTGGCCACCAAGGTGTCCCCTGCGTGTTTTGATGTTGTTGGGGGAAACTGGAGTACCCGGAGGAAACCCGGAAGATGCAGTTCAGTCTCATCTAAATCAGTTGAGGCAGGTGTTAAATGCAGACAAATTTAAAGTTATGGTCTTCTCAAACAGAAAACGGCTACCCTCTCAGCTCCCTAAAATAAAAACAGCTGATGGAAAAGAAATCCAAATGATCTCTTCTTACAAGTATTTAGGCTTTGTTATTGATGAAAATCTGTCCTTCAAGCGACATATTGAGCCTCCTGTACGTAAACTGAAGCTAAAGCTCAGTTTTCTTTTCAGAAACAAATCCTGTTTCTCTGTTTATACCAGGAAACGTTTAATTTCTGCAACTTTTTTACCTTCATTGGATGACGGCGATCTCCTTTTTATGAATGCTTCTGATCATCTTTTAAAGAAGCTGAACACTGTTTATCACTGTGCTTTACGTTTTATGACTGGTTGTGGAAATCGTGTTCACCATTGTACACTGTATGCTGCAACTGAGTTTCCGTCCCTGTATGTTCGGTGGTCTCATTTGCTGATTTTCATTTATATATGTATTCTTGGGCTCAGTATGCTCTACGTTCTAAGAAGAACATACTGATGACCACCATCAGTATGTTCTTCTGGTTGTGGAAACCACCTTATCCAACGGAGTTGGGCATGGAATAAACTGCAAAAGAACCTAAATCCATCTGAACTTGTCACTTAAGGAGAATTTAAATCTGTTCTAAAGAAGCGAGAACTTAATGAGCTTGGTAAATGTAACGTTTTTAAACTTGCACAAACTGACCATTTTGTAACTTTTGACTGTAAATATTGTTATCTGTGTTTTATTTGTCTGAAACTGTATGTAATCCTGTCGTCTTGGCCACTCTTGGAATAATATAATAATAACAAAAAAAATATCACACAGCTGAAAATTTTAAGTTCTAAGTATATAACGGTACAAAAATACAAAAACTGTCTGTGCTTTAAGGTTAAAAGTGTGTATCTACATATTTACCATGTGTTGTCCTCATTGTTTATTTTAGTGGTTAAATCAAATGCTTAAAGGTAGTGTGAGTAGTTTGTGGCATGTGATATCATGCTTTTATTTTGTTTTAGTTTTTTTTATTTCCCAAAGTGATATAAAGTTCTTCAGGCTAACATCAGAAATGCCAAGAAAAAGAAATGCAAGAAAAGTTTGCCCAAGGAAGTTGCAGCTTGTCCTAAACTTTTCAGTTGAATTTCAAAAGAGGCTGTGATCCTTTCAAGACTGCCTTTCCTACTTTTGATTTTTCAATTTTTAACGCAGACTTTTTTTATCTAAGGAAAAGAAATCTTAATTTTAACAATTTGAGAGGAAAGTAGTGTTTGAAATGTTAAAAATCTTTATCAGGCCTTTCTTCTGAAACATATCTTAGGCCCCTTGGCTGCACATACTGTATATATAATGAACGTATTAATTCCTCCTTCCGTTTAAGAAAATATGCCTGTTAACACACAAACGTTTTTCATATTTTCTCCATCCACACTAATACAAATGCTCAATTTGAGTCCTTATTCTTCTCTAGGGAAGGGTACATTGTCATTTTTTAGGTTTTTAGTTTGTGTTTATAGGTAATATGGTGGCATGGTTGTAGATCATTATATTATGGTTTAAAGTTATGAAAACAGTTATCTCCAAAATATGTTCTTAGCCCAGATAAACATGTTCCATCATTAATATGACTAGTATGTAAATGCTCATTTACACTGAAATGTAAAAAAACATGTGTAAAATGTTTGTGTAGCTAGGGCTTTCATCTGGAACTGTAGGCCAATAATAGTCTTAAAATCTTTATGGAAATTTTGTGATATCAAAAGAAATCTAATTCCTCTTCAAAAGTCAAGATTAGATTGAGAGGTCACAGTCCCATGAGATTGCATACATTCTGCAATGTTATATTGTTGCTTTGATTATTATGATCAGATTTCATATTTCTTCCATAAAGAGCTGATGAACTCATATAATTTGCTGAGTCTCTGACTAAAGTAAAGTTACTAAAGTGCATCATGGGCATTAACAAGGTGAGCAGCGTCTCATTTCATGCTCCAACGACTGCAGCGGGGGCTAACTAGCCGGTAACACATCTGGGACCCACTTTTATTTCTGATAGATTCAGGAACAAGTCACGGCAGTAAAATGACTTATATGTGTTCCTGATCACTGATCCACTTTAGTCCGAGGAAAAGAAAAGCTGGTGTTAAGAATAATTTAGATCACACAGGTTTTAGAGTGATCCAAGTAAGAAGAATACTTTACTTTAGCGCAGGGCTTGTGCTGTTCACTGCAGCAAAAGCCAACATTTTTGATTAGCCTCTGTTCACTTTTATGTACAATCTATGACACCACATCTACATACACATAGTTCATTACAACGTTCCACCATTTTCCACTCTGTTGGGTCACCTAAGGCTGTAAATCTGAGTATTTTCAGCCCCAATGCAGTTATAATTACTTTTTAATACATTTGCTGTTTGGGATTGATTTAATCTTTTTATTACTGCTGTAAAAATGAGCGCATTAAACATTAATAGAGCTGAAACGGGGAATAGATGAATCTGTGCCTGGGCTTTGTTCTGTCGGCTCCAGTTGATCTGCTTCATTTTGTGAGCATTACATCTCTGCTTGGACTAAAAATGTAGCCGTGAAAGTCTGCCTCTTTCCGCTGCATGTTTTTCTCAGCATGTGTTACCCATAATCCTTCAGGAGATGTCTAGTTGTGTCATAAAGAGCGTGACGGTGATACAACCAAACAGCACAGGAGAGTGCTCAGTTGTACTTTATAATGCATTCAGAGTGAATACTTGTCTTATGTTGCTCTGGGTATTGTTAGGTAATAGAAAGTTTCATGTGTTGAGATTTATAGTGGCTCTGGCTGTGTTCACACTGCAGGTGAAACATACTTCATCACATTAGATTAGTTTACAACACAGGTGATATAAGATGTATATTTGTAAATGTGTCTTATTGTGTATGAAAAGCTACAGGTGTAGTTTTGGGCTTTTTGGAGACATCTGGGGGTAAAAGTGCAGATTGCAATTGCATGTCTCATACTCCTTTTTAGAGCATGTTAACAGCCATGGAAGCCCAGCAAGTACATTCTGCTCTCTATGAACCACTCAAGCGGAAAAATACTAGTCATACTATTCATTTGCCTAAATGCCCAAAACCTCCCTGGAAAGACAAATAAATACTTGAAAAAACATAAAACAATTAATAAAAATTAAAAAAATATATAAAAATGGAAACAGCTCAGCAGCAGAAAGCAAATCAAAATGAACAAGTATTAGGCAGGCCATTAAAACTGAATAAAGCCATAGAGCCATAGAGCAACACACAGTCATAAGCACACAGCAACATTAAAGTAAGTATTTCTTACAAAATGCAAGCAGAAGAAAAACAGAATTGCAAACAACACAAACAGTCTGTAGTGTGAATTCTGTTTTAGTGAATTCTCACTTGACTCTTATTCATTTTCCAAATAAATGGCTGAAAGGTTGTCATTCTCCAAAAGACGTTTTGCTTTGTGAACAACCTTTGAGACAACTACTCTTTTCCGAGAACAGTGTGGACACAATGTAAACACTCGGCTAAAGTTTGTAGTTTGAAAAAAGTTGTAGTGTGGACATAGTCTTAGATAACACCTTCACCTTCAGTGTCTTACACTGCTTCAGGTTCAAACCGTGTGACTTTTTCTCGCGGTGAGTTTTCTTCTTCTCAAAACCCACTCTTCTTCCCTTTTCATTGTTATCACGTATCTTTTTGTGCATCCATTCACAGCCCGGTCTGAGCTTCACATCGTTCCTGCATCACCCAACTTCAAAGCATTATTCAATACATTTCTTTTCTCCTGCCCTACACCTGCCAAGATGTTTTTTCCCTATGTTTATTTTTAAAGCCTTTTCTTTGCTGCTCCACACCACATCCGCTGTTCCTCCGTCAGGTTTTAGAAGAAAAGAATGGCTGCTATTATCAGGACAAAGTGACATATTTTGTGGTGAACAAAACATACAAAGCAGTATTTTTATTCTGTTTGCTGTTATGAGGTTGTGTCATTATCATGCGGAGGAGAAAAGAACTTAATAAATGTGAATGAGCTGCTTCTTGTGATGTATATTTTAAATGTTGAATTCCCTTTAGCTGTTGTGATCGTCGGGTCTGAAGCCCTTCTGGTATAAACAGACACAGTGCGAGATCAGGACTAATTAGACCAAACTGACTGATGTAGGTTTCAACATTAATGCCTTTGCAACAGCCATGAGACTTCTCTGCTCTCCCATTGACTATCAACAAGGTTTGTGCAAAAGGGTCTTTTACCCTTTTTTAATTGGTAAAGATTCATCATGTCCTACTGATTATCTACATCTTAGTTTGCTCTTTCTGATAAGTCAGGAATTGAGCAAACGCTTTGACAGGATGTAGTAGTGCGGTTACCCTGACAAGGACTATATTACTTTATAGTTTATAGTGTTTAGCTCGATGCATTGAAAGACACAGTGCTAATAACTCTGGGTACTCTGTTTTTCCCACCTCAACATCAAAAAACATGCTTTAGGCGACCCCTGGTGTAGCTGCTGACTAGGAATTTCCCCACAGAGACAAAAACAGGATAATGGAGTGGTTAGCACTCCTGCCTCACTGCAAGAAGGTTGTGAGTTCAAACCCCAGCTGACTCAAACATCATCTCTGCTGTGAGGAGTCTCTCCGGGTACTCTGGCTTCCTCCCACCATCCAAACACATGCATGTATAGGTTATATTGGCAAATCTAAAGTGTCCCTAGTGAATGAATGTGAGAGTGAATGGTTGTCTGTCTCTAAGTGTTAACCCTGCGACTAACTGGCCATTGTCCAGGGTGTATCCCACCTCAGGCCTAAAGCTGCTGGGATAGGCTCCAGTCACCCGTGACCCCTAATGGGACTAAGCGGTAGAAAATTAATGAATAAACGAATGAATGAATAAAAATGCACTACTGCACAACCGGATTTTGCCGTCTATTTAAGTTTATGGTCACTGATGTCAATGTTGTTGCACACACTTGGCCTTTGTAATCACACGGTTGTAAACACATCAAGATGTAAGTTGTACTTGAGTTGTACGTGTGACATGCAACAGTTGTTTAAGATTACAAAAATTGTTTGTGTTACAAGGGCTCGACACCAGTACACTGTTTTTAATACACTTGTTTAAGGTGATTTATGCAGATTATCCATGCGCTCTTTGGGTTGAGTCTTCTGTAGTTGTTCATTCCTTTAGCCACACTGTATAGGCACGTTGTGGTGTATATATTATATGTCAGGGCTGTCTGGCTTGTTTAACCCAAATGGCTGATGGAAATGTGACTTTGTTTTGACAAAATGAGCTTAGTACCCCTTTCCTTAAGCATTGTTTCTATGCATTGTGAGAAAACAAAGAAAGCGTTGTAATATGTGTTTATAAATTTGTCTTTTCAATCAATGAATAAGTCATTTTGTTTGAATATGTTGCTAAAAATAACTTCTTGACGTCTGGTATTTACCTGCTTTGTTTCCCAAAACAGAGACTTTTGGTAAGGGTCTAATAGGACTTGTGCATTTCAAACACCCATTAAAAATTTATTATGCAGCTAAAACTACCTATCAAAACATATTTGTGAATGTTGAAGCTAAAAGACAAAACGCTTACTTGTCCCATACATATCTCACCCAAATACAGGCTTCATGGCAAAAAAATAATCAACATGCATATTTTTACTTGCCAATGTTCAAAATGTTATGGCTGCTCACAGCACAAAGGAAGATAAATCCGTGCTTGTCCAACCTTATTCAATGCATAAATTGTGAGTACTTTCTGATTCACAAACTTTTACACACTAAAGTTTGAGAAAGAGAATGTGAGTAAGGACACATAAAATCATTAAAGCTGCTACGATGGCACCCTTCTTTAGCCCACGCTCTCACCCCCGGCCCGCACAAACAACCACCAACCACCGGATCTATACAGGCTGCAATTAACCACAACAGAGAAGCCATTAAGCGTTCTAATTACTGCTTGTTCGTTTCAGTCGCGGTGCGTGGGTGGGAGATGTGTGTTGTATACGGCTGCATGAGCGGGGGGGCGTAACAGAAGAATGTCAGTGGATGAGCTATTGTACATGTGTGTTTGAGGCTCATCCTGTGGTTTTTATTCTGCTGTATGTATCCGCAGTGTTACATTATACAGGAGATGTAGAGGTTGTTACTGCTGCTTGTCTGGCTTTAGACTGAGGTTTAGGTAGGGTCCTCTCTATTGCTTCCGTTGTTGTGATAATATTTTTATTGTATAGTTAGAAAGAACAGAACCAGACCAGAGCATATCAAGACCAAGTCCCTCCAAAACCCTGTCCGGCCAAAACCAAGTTTGTACAATTGGTAGCTTTTCCTCATATAGTTTTTTATAGTGTAGAATAATTATGTTTGGTTTTATTATTACTGCATCTGAAACTTTATATTGTAGATATTTCTCCTAGTATCACCTTTCCCAGAACGAAAGAGTATTTATAATTGAGTACTCATCAATAACTGAGCCCAGATACAATACACATATATTTTATGAACCAGACACAGACTTCAAAGCCATGTTAATTTTTTATCAGTGACTTGTTTTAGAGGAAACTGTTCTGCCGGAGTCACCTAATAGGCTTAATAATGTCTTTATTAAAATTCTCTTAATTTGTTTGGTGTTCGTTGTGTTAAAATAATGTTGGATCTTTGTTTGCCTAAAGTCAACAACAAAGGAAAAGAAAAATAATCAAAATTATCTTTGAATTGCCATAATCCAAGAAATTATAAAAGTAAAATACACCTGCCAATAATTTCAACTCATAATCGTAACTTTTTTTTTAATTTTGTAAGTCACTGCTGATATCTTAGTTCAATATTTGAGCGTACATTAGATTAGATGCTTGTTTGCCGAATGTAGCTTTTCTAACAAAGGCGTCCTGCTAATCTGTGCACAGGTGTGTCTTTGGTTGCCACTCATTTGTTTCTATTGTGACGCCTACCTGCTTTTTCAGTGAATGGGCCTCTGATTATAATGCTCTCCTGAAATCTCTTGTTTGTGTGAAACGTGTTTGAGTTTGTGACTGCGCTGCTGTTTTAATGGCACCTGGTGTCGTCTTTAATAATCCTCTTGCTGTGCATCACTTCATTTTTCCTCCTTTAATTCAACCCCGAAAGCTGGCAGCTGCCTATTTAGATCATTAAAGTCTCTTCTAACAATGACATATTGCCCTGTCAAATAAATAATTACTATGCTAATATTTGTTATTGTGTACAGTGCTTTGTGAATGGGACTTCTTGTCACATCTTGAAAACCTTTTTGTGTTCCTACAAATTGTTTTCCCGGCGAACAATTGAACATGCATTATAACAAGAAGCATATACTTATTTTTATATATATATATATATATATAAAGGTGACATGTTTATTATGACAAGGTCACATGCTGCTGCAAAAAGAAAGACTGATGTCCGTCCAATCTGAGCATCAAAGCCCTGTTGTCTTTGAGCTTGGGTCTGTACTTTGTCGGTAAATTAATGTTAAAATAACTGTGGCACATCTGCAACATCATAACAAGGGCATCTGCCGCATGTGGGCTGACAAAGTCTGGTTAACTCATTAGACACAGTGATTATTGGATAAAATATAGCACCAAATTAAAGAACATCAACCTAGAATTAAAATGTTTACTAAATGGAGCAGTCATTTAATGCAGTGGTTCAGTTTATATGCTCAAGCTCACTGAGTAAACACACAGATTGCTCCAATGCTTGATTTTAAATTGCTAGAGCTCCAAAAATCACTTGTTTAGTGTTCAATATTTCTTTTTAAACTCCAGCAATAATAGAATTTATAATTTATTTTCAGCATGGTTTATGTACCAAGTCAACTTTGCTGTAAGTTAGAGCTGTGTGACCTGTGAAAGCCATGACAATAATGTCCTATAAAGCAACAAAATACAGTCGCTAAGCATTGTTTTAATGCTATAAGTTCTGTTATTACATGTACACTGTGAATTTAGCTTTACCTTGACTAAGTGTCTAAGAATGTTTGATAAGTTATAGTAAGTGATTCCGGTTACTTAACTAAGATGAGATAAAGACAATGTGCAAACAGTTTTTGAGTGTTATACTAATTTTTAATTTCCTATGGTTTATAATTACTGGGTGCTCCTCGTTCTCCTAAGGTCATGTCAAATCTGATCATGTCATGTCCTTTATGATAATCCAAACATGAACTAGACATGACTAGCCGTAGACATAACTTGCCACAAGAGGACTTCAGGGCTTCACAGGTACCAAGAGGGGGGGACTTGGCAAAGCCATCAGCTAGTTTAAATCTATCACCAATTCTTTACAATTGTTAAAGTATGTTGGATAGACTTTCAAAAAAGCTGACTAACCATGTCTGCAGGTAGGTGACAGGTTTAGAGTAGCCCGAGAACCTCCAAACAAAATGAGTGACATGAATTAAATGCTTCATTCCCCACTCAACCTCTATTTTCTGTGAATGACACACTTCCTGTCCTTAAACAAAGCTGAAAATGCAACCTTTTCCCAGCGGCGGTGTTGAGAAACCAGCACTTGTCCCAGCAGTGACAGCAGAAACCAGGCCGGCGTTGTTGTCTCTCAGTTTAGTGCTCTTCATAGAGGTGTTACAGCTTTAATAATTGATAGGTTGTAGATTCAGTTTTAGCTGTGAACTGTTTACAGGAGTTGTGTGGCTGACTGACTTCCTGCAGAGGATCTGTCACAGGGACAAAGGACCGCAGAGACTGCTTTATCAGAGAACTCAACAAACAGATGATGAGATGGGAAGACTTGGACATACTACATTCAACTATTTTACATAAATAAGTAAAGCTTTATTCATAGTGGTCATAATTATTTAAGTAAACTATCTGTCTCACTGCCTCCTGCCTAGTTTCTGCTCAGGTGACTGGTCCAGATATTTATCCTGCAGATATCTGGTCACAGTCTTAACATTACCTGTATCTTTGTTGGAATATGTCACTGCCTTTGCATTCAGGCATAAAATGGTATAATGTAATGCTTAAGTAAACAATTGTTTATTACTATAACAGTACAGTAAAACATAACACTTTTTAGACATAAATTTACTTTCGGACTCCATCCTAACTTTAGCCATAAAGGCCCTACATAATCGATTTAGTTAAGTTTAACCGGTGCTGTAAGCAGAGTGTGTGGATCACAGAAGCTCAAACTCTCCACAGCTTGTTGGTACATCACTTTGACCACTTTTATTTTTCGCCACATTACAGTTGTTTACACACCTCTCCAACATGCTCTACCCATCCACACCACTCAGCTCAACCACCAGAATACTAAAGTGTATTTTCTCCTGCTCTGCTGTTTTTATCAATAAGGATAAGGATAACGATACACATTCAGATATTAAATTAAGTTTCCACAGGACTCTGGCTGGTACAGGAACATTTGGGATTCAAAATTATCCCCTTCATGAGCTCAACCACACAAGAGTACTAAATAAAGACAAAATCAACCAGAGTATACAAACAGACACTGACATACAGCATACAGATCGTAACTTCAGGCGACTTGGCCGTCTCTGTGACTGGACATGAGACAAACTGTGAGTCAGGTTTCCCTGTAGCGCTGTGAGTCCTGTTCTCTGCACTGATACTGTTGGTAAAAAATAGGCTAAAGGAACAGCAGGGTGGTCTTTATGTGATAGAACTAAGCATTAAATGGTGAGCTTGAGATGCAAATGAAAGCTTCTGTGCTTCTGTCCTTGTCTCTCTGTTCCATCTCTTTATGTTAATAAGGAATCAAAAAAATATTATATGTTTTAACAATCATCAGAATCAGAATCAGAATTACTTTTATTCATCCCCAAGGGGAAATTCTTTTTGTTACAAACATGCAACCGACCAGTGCAAGAATATAAGTTTATTTTTAAAGTAGATATAACTTATACTATAAACAAGCAAACAATAAACAGTCTATTTACATATTCACATATTACATATTCACATGATGTCCAATTTCCAAGTTTACAAGTGCACTTAATATTGAACAGCAGGCAGAATATTGCACAGTGACTCTACAGAGGATTTACAGAGTTCAGAAGTTTGATGGCGACTGGCAGGAATGATTTCCTGTGTCTCTCGGTGGAGCAGCGCGGCAGTAACAGTCTATTGCTAAACAAGCTCTTGCAGCTGACCAGTACTTTGTGGAGCGGGTGGGAGGGAAAGTCCAGAATGGTCCTGATTTTGGACAACAGCCTCCGACACAACAGTCAGCTCCTCCCCTACAACATGTCCAGCCTTCTTGATGATCTTGTCAAGTCTATTAGTGTCCCTTACGCGCAGACTGCTGCCCCAGCAGACCACAGCGTACATGATGGCACTGGACACCATAGACTCGTAGAACATCCTGAGCATAGTCCTGCAGATGTCAAAGGACCTCAGCCGCCTCAGAAAGTAGAGACGGCTCCTTCTTGTAGACAGTGTCCACTTTCTTGCCCCAGTCCAGTTTATTGTCCAAATACACACCCAAGTATTTGTATCATATTTTTATTCTAAAGTTTAATATCAGATTTTTAAATTTTGTCCACAACCTGAAATCCTGAATTACAAAGTGGCATCAGTATGTCTAGTGTGAAGGAGCACGCTGTCGAGTCACTCCGTTTTAAGTCAAATGTAAAGCAAACCCAAGTTTTCTTTTTGTTGGGATATTCTTGACTTTCTAGTGTCTCACCAGTTTTCAAGCATCTGTAATTTTAACAGGGTTTTCTTTTGACTTTTACTCCACTACTTTTTAGAAAACTAGATTTTACATTGGTTTATGTTACATGGTACTTTGGGTTTTACCTTCTTTTGACTTCTCTTTTAGTCTGAATCATTACTTCCTCTGCCACTGACTCAGTGGCTTGTCTTTTTACTGTGTCACGTGTGTAGCATTAAGCTAAATGAGGTAAAAAAAACTGGTGAGAAATATTTCCTAAAAATATCACAGGGAGGAATATAAAAGAGGCTAACAACATTTGACCCAGGGCTTTGTAAAGAAATATGATTCAGTGGTGTAATGTGTCATCTTTATCTCTTTCTTCATCCCAGCTAATGCACCCTTGCAAATTCTGACATTTCTGACAATTACATCAAGTTATTCTTCTGGAAACACCATTTACTGCTCATTTTGCTGCTCCATGGCCCTACTCAATATGAGCCATAAATCCATTCACTTCTTTTTAATGGTAAAACTCTGTGGTTTCTTCCTCACACATTTCCTTTTTTGGTCTAATCCCACTTCTTTCCCTGTGCTTCTGAAGCCGTTGAGATGAATGCGCTTGTGCTGAGGAATAATGTGGATGTGATTAGGCTAATGACCGCTGCCGCTGTCGGCTTAGTGAACAGGTTGAGTTATAGACGAGGCGTGGAGCCAGATTTCCCTGCAGTGACAGCGCAGGCGTAATGCTCACAGCACCAGCATATTTTACACACTAATGACTTTACAAGGAGCTTGATTTTACACAAAGAAGGATGCTCTGACAAAGATTTATACGTATCTGCAGAATGATCAAAGGTCCAATGTTGGTCTTGCTTCTTGGTCTTCAGTGGCATTTCTGTTGTTCATATAAGTTCTGCAAGATGTTACATAGTGAGGTAATGAAGTAACCCAAGGGAAGGACATGAACGCCAAGTGACAGAAAGTTAACCCAAGGGAACTTTGACACCAAAAGTGACATTAAGTGACAAAAAAAAAAAAAAGTAAGGTCATTCCTTTCCAATCTATGTGAGGAAGTGACAAGCAACCTGGACAAATATCTGAAGTTAATGATAAGTGACAACAGCCAAAAACATTTGAAACAAGATTTGACACGCACACGTGAACCCCCCACCCCCTGTCTGCAACCCGGTTGTGGGCAAGAGTGGTGTAATGAGAGCATCTTGAGTTAAAAAGGGCAGTTTTGTAATTTTGGGCATGAATCTACCCTGATACTGGTTGACCACATACAACAGAGTGGAACATTAAACCAACTGACTCAAAAGATCTGAAGGTGGGGTGTCAGTAGTTATTAAATGCCTTGCATGAAATGCTGAGGTGACTTGGGCATCTGTTACCTCTGCCTGGAGAGGTATTCTGGGTATGTCCCACAGAGAGGGGCCACAAGGCAGACTCAAGACACTCCAGAGGGACTAATGCTTGGAAATGCCTAAGTGCTAGAAGAGCTGGATGTGTCTAGAGAGTGAGGGAAGTCAAAGATGGCTTCCAGAGAAGCAGAAGAAGATAGACAGATAGATGGATGGATAAAAACCTACATGTTGCATTTACTGAAAGATCCATTGGACTAAGCATCTCTTCAAGTTTATAGATTATATTCTGCTGTTCATGCCAAACATTATAAATTAGCAAACATTTAAACCACATCACGACTAAACATACACTACGCCTAAGGGATCAAAGTACATCTAAAAACATGCAACATAGTTCATCTCTCGGGATGGGTATGGTACAATTCCACCTTGTATTAAAGTTGGCCACATACAGTATTCACTTTTGTATTTTTTGTAAATTCAGGCATTTAAAGCTCCACAGAACCCAGTGGAGTTACTTTTTGAGCCCAGGCTTTCATGCTTTTTATTGACGTTAGATCAACATCAGCTCGATTTTCAATGGATCTTTTTACATAAATAATGTTTTATGAATTTTCACTTTAATCACACTAAAATTACATGACCTAAAATGTGTGTGGCATTACTTAGTGTGTGGCATTACTTTCCTTCAGCCAAACTTCATAATGAATGCTCTTTATTGAGGTCAAGGTCATAAAGAGAGCCTTTAAGTCTGGGGAATCACTGAGATGAAGAAAAATGAGCCATGGCTTTCTAAGAGATTGGTTAAAAACAACTAGTCAGATTATTTTAAACAAGTTGGCACCAATTCACCAAAGTTTTAAGTACTGCTCCATCTAATTTCAGCAAGCTTAGCCAGTGTTGCCATTGTGTTGTACGCTCTAGCTGACAACTAACCACCAACTGGGCTTTAATTTAAGAAATAAAGCCAGCGTTGAAGCCTGGCGCGACATTATCTTGATTCATCTCCCACACACATCGGCTTAAGTCAACAAAAAACAAACTGCCCATTACCGTCTCCTTTGCTGGAGTGTAATTAGGACTCGAAGGCAGGTCTGTGGGCTGCGAATGTAATTTAGACAGGAATTAAAAACCCCAGCTCGGGAGATAAAGGATTTTGAAGGACACTAAACATGGAATCCTCTCCCACTGCTGACAGTAAGACGGTCTGAAAGGCTTCTCCAGGTGTTTTTTAAAAAAAAAACATTAATATACATATTTGCTATGCGTCTTCAGTGGATGTAGTGCTTTTTTAAGCCGTGGTGTAATACTCAGTGATTATAATGCAACTTAATGACACTTCTGGAGTAGTACGGGAAATGGGAATTGGCTCATGAATGTTTAAAGTTGTCCCACCTCAGCGATGGTTGTAAAGTAGGACACATCCTCTTCCTCTGAGCCACAACAACAGCAGTGTCAGTCTGACTGTCACAGCTGCTGTCAACCTTAGTTAAACTACGCATGAGTGGGAAATAGTTATAATATCCTGCATACATCATACGTGAGCCTCTGGCAGTATAATGCATGTCAAAGTTGGAAGATATATCATGTAGCTTTAGAAAGGTGAAGCTTGATAATCTTGTTCTTCTTCCTCTGTGACTTTGGTTATTCAAGCCAGAGGACAAGAATGGATTTTTTTTTTTAATCTGCACAAAAAAAACCTTCTGCTGTGCTAAGCTTTCTATTCTCAGAAAAGTCTATTTTAAGAAATTACTACAAAAGTCTTCAAATAGTGCCTGTCAAAGTTAATTAGACTGAAAAAATAAACTCACTATGTTTACATGCACAGCTTATTTCACGTGGTTCAGAGCTCAGTCAGTTGTTAAATGCATAACAGTGTACGCATTTAACTATTTAAGTTAGATCAGAGGTTAAGTTTCCAAATGTGTATAGGTCTCAAAGCTTTGGCCACTCATATTTTTCTCATTTACTCATTTGTCTGTTTCTAGATGTTTATGTTCCTTTTCCATGATATTGGTGAGAATTTCTCTCACCAATACTCTGTCGATACTGCGTTCTGGCATTTAGTAAAAAAAGCTAAGTGACTTTAGTTAGCCTTTGTCTGTACATGGCCCAAAAGCTTGTGTCACAAAAGAGCACTTTACACATGTAAACACAAATGTTGAGTAGGGATGTAACGATTCACTCAAACACAATTAGATTCAATTCACAATTTTGATTTTTGATTTTCTTCTTTTATGAAACGACTTGAGGCAAAAATGGCTTCTTTCAAACCCCTCTCAAACCATCTGGCCTCTCTGGACAAAATTTGCACATTGCTGTCCTCAAAGGAGGACATTCAACAAAACCAAGAGGACACAGAAACCGAACAGACAGGAACCAGGGACAAAAGGGAAGGTTGTCGTTATCCCTTATGTGTCTGCTTTTTCTGAATAACAAACACAACATTACAGTCCACTTTAAACCTGCGAACACTCTGCGTCAAACAACTCACCTGAGCCTTAACAACTCTCACATGAGGAGTCACACTGTCCTTTCACCTCTTTTGACTTTGGGAAAGGCTGCCCTAGCATTAAGCTATAGGATAATGGGACATCTTTGTGAATAGTATATTAAATGCTTTGAGGATATCAATCTGACAAAGATACAAATCAGTGCAAGTACATATTAGATTTGCAAACAGAAAAGAACTGCAACCAGGGTATTATACTGTATATGTTGTCATGTGCTTTTAGATTAGAGTTGAATTTTACATTATGTTGTGCACTCCACCCTGTCTAACACTGTCTTTTACACTGAGGTCATATGTGTTAATTCAGATAAGGTTCAAGCCATCCTTGACAGTTTTATTCAGAAAACATTTTACACTTGGTAAAATAAAGTTTATGGCACATTATAATGGCACTTTTGGACACCTCCGGCAATTTGAATCAGGCCAGAATACACAAACCATCAATAATTTATGTCTTGAAGCTTCTCTGCCAAAATGTTTATGCCAAAGGTATAAAACAGTACATCTGCTCTCCTCTCAAACAAATACAAACAGTTGGAGACCTGCTTCTGTTTATTATAAAGCTGCAGACATCAGTGCTGCATATCAAACATCCAAAGACTGACCGTGCAACTGACCGTTACTTTTTACTGTGATAAGTCGTTTATGAGTTAGACATGTTTTCTTTCAAATATACATTTTACACCGTTACACTATTAGAGTAAAACCGTTTAGAAAACAACTCCCCCGTAAATGTCTTTCCAGTGGGAGTTTTTCATTGAGCGGACTCTAGATACAACAAACACAGCCCTGCGATTGTCCCAGTTCAGTCTACAGTAATCACATGCTGCTGCAGATGAGTCATTCAGGCTTTTTATCTTTGGAAAATGATGCTGCAGTGTTGCTCCTCTAATGTTTAGCTCATATTTGTAACATCACACACAGAGCACAAACAGCTCAGAGAAGAGATAAAATAAAGTGGCTCTAATTAGATCAGATCTCTGTCTTATTGTGACAGTTTTGAGGTTTGTTTTTTTGTTAAGCTTCACTGTATTTAAAAGCTCTGCAGCCAGAAAATTATGTGTATGTTGCATTTGGCTTAATAAGTCGCTATACTGTAAGTAATAAGTGGCTGTAGGTAACCGTCTCTATGATCTGAACTAGGTTTGTTCAACCAGCCTCAGAGTTAAACCCAGTTCCAGAGGGTCAGGCCCTGGTTTAAAAAGTGTTTGGGGGCAGGCCCAATGTATGTGTAATGACTGTATAAAATTTGGACGTCTTCCGTCCATTGCTCCCCTATTCACCAATAATGTCCTCACCACAGGACAATAAAATGGCAGTTACATCCGGGCTTTTCGTGTTAATCAAAAATTCACATTTTAAGGGGTTCCATGAGAGAAGCTTGGGCAGGCCTCCGCTATTACTTATTCTTGTTACCAGTAATCGGGTTCACAGCGCCCCCACTGGTCAGATGCAGAGCTAAACAGATGTTTATGCAGATTGTCAGCATTTTCATTTAAGTGTCTTGTAAATGGGTCTTTTAACAGGCCTCTGCATGATAAGCTTCATGTTGCTTCTGTCTCTTTTTCCAGATGATGGACCTTATGGAAAGACAAAGGACATCACAGGACCAGAACACACCTTGGCCTCCAGAAGACACAGTATACCAGGTACATCTTTTAATGCTCATCTATCAGACGGTATTCTCATGTCTTTAATAAGGCTATATCCATGGCTGGCTCTTTCAATAGGTCATCAATAAAATAAAATAAAAACATGCATGTCCAGTTATAACCAGTTAAAACACACAATTAGAGCAATTAGAGCGCATTAGAGCAAACGCCACATTTTCTGTTTACTACAAAACCCTTGATTTTCATCAAAACATGCAACATTAGGTACATTGGTATTAACACCAACAACCAGCTCCATCTCAACAGAAAACTCATTTTGTAATGGATTCACTTCGGGGGAGTCGAGCGCTTCAAACCACATTAATAAAGCACTGCTGCTTTTATGCAAATATGCACATTTGAGAGGCTAATGAATGAATGAGTAGCTCTGTGCGGAGGATATACAGTGTGAAGATAATGCCCAGTGGTGATAACCGCGACGTGAAGCACTCCAGTGAGTCTCAGTGTCACCTCAGGGGATCCGCTAATCTAGCAATCTATCACTGCAAAGCCCCGTGTCCTCACCTGGTGCTGCAGTGTGAAGCAGGATATGAAGGAGAATATTTATTTATAAATCAACAGTAGATCTAGGGGCTCTGTGTGTTCACGCTTGTTATAGTGATTGTATTTATTACAGTACTGGTTGGAGACATTAGCTGTAGACACCAGCCCTGATCCCTGTTGCATAAAGTCATTTTAGTTTTTTACTTTTAGTTTGAACTTTATTTTAACCGCATTAAACATAATAAGTGTGAACAAACACGAAATATAGCAATGGCCATGGAGTCCTTTGTGCAAGATGCCACCAGACAATTCCATAAGAAACTGTTTCCTGCTACAGTATAGGCTTGTTGTCTGACCACATTACAATTGTTCTAATAGATCTATAACTGTTGCTCTGCCAACAACTTCCAATGTGAATATCATTTATGCATTGATCAATGTTTTATTTGGCATTTCTGAATTAGTTCTTTATCCCAAACTCTAAAGGGCAAGAAATAACCACTTTTTTGTGCTATATTCTGTCATTGTGTAAATGTGTTGTTTTTTTGTCTGTTTTCTTGTCTGGTCCCTGTATCTGTCTCTGTGTTGTGTGTGTTTTTGGTTAGAAGCTCTGCGGGGGGTGACTATGGTGGAGCTGGTCAAGAAAGAGGGCAGTACATTAGGGCTCACCATCTCTGGAGGAACAGACAAAGACGGAAAGCCTCGGGTATCGAACCTGCGACCGGGAGGACTCGCAGCCAGGTCGGGACATTTATGTTTAACTTAAAATAAAAATACTGTGGAGGTAGGACCTAAGAGTGGGAACGGATCAGATGTTTATGGATAATTACTGTTTTAAGTTCACCATTTCAAATTAATTCTTCTCTTTCCTTGCATGTTTCATTTTTCTTTACAGAAGTGACCAGCTCAACATTGGTGACTACATCAAGTCTGTGAACGGCATAAACTTGACTAAACTACGGCACGAGGAGATTATCAGTTTATTAAAGAACGTTGGTGAGAGAGTTCTGCTGGAGGTGGAATATGAACTGCCCCCTACAGGTACAAAATGGAATTACAGATAAGACAATTCCTACAAAGCTTTAGTGGACTATTCATTTGAACTACTCCCAACTACCCAACACAAGAGGGATATGGGTTGAATGACCTAAGGATCTTTTTTCCTTCTGACCTCAGTATTTTAAAGTCCAAAATACATGGTTCTCACATTAGATCTAGCCGCTTGTATCTTCTTATGTCCCTCAATCACAACATATGGCTCCCCCTTCTTTTCTTTTTTTTTGTTTGTTCTCTTGTTGTTTTTTGTGTCATTATATGTTCAAGCCATGGGGAGACTATGCAGTGTTTAATGTCAAAATTGTGTTGAAGTCTGGTTTTTGCACAATAATGTGTGTTTGTATGTGTTTTCATTGTAAATATGAAGCTTTTAAGGGCATCCATTTTAATAACAGCTCTGAATGCCACACACATTTCCCAAGGAGATATTATTTCAGCCATAGATGATTGGATATTTGGATATTGCAAGGACACTACAGGAGACTTATAAACTGACTCTTAAATATAGTTTGCTATATTAAAACACGTACCAATATTGAAATCTTTGTCTATCTTCTCCTGTTTCTCTGTCTTTTCTCGATATTCTGTCTTACCTGTCACCGGCTCTTTGGTAAAAGCACCCGACAGCACCTCAGGGGTAATTTCAAAGACAATCGACATCTGTTTGCACAAAGAGGGGAGCAGCTTCGGCTTCGTCATGAGAGGTAGGTGTCATTTATCTACAACACAGACATGGAAGATAAACTAGATTTAGTTCAATCAAAACACATAACACATTGTTTCAGTCTGATTTATGCTGTCATTTTGAATGTCCACTATGCAACCACCAGCTAGTCCCTAAGCTGCTGTCAGATGGAAATGTTTCTTACTAAATATCTTTCTGAAGCAGCTTTCTAGATGTTGAACCTGGCTTTATGTTAAATAGTGACATAGATTTGCAACACAGTGAGCCTTTATCACAATAAAAAAGTCAAGGTGTCAATAATGCCGGACTTAGCAACAAGCGTTGATGCAGTCGACCAATCAGAGCAGACTGATCAGAGTACAAGGGGCACAGTACTGTAATTGAAACTGGCCTTTAAAAACTACCCTAATAATACATTTCTAGATTCCATACAATGTTAGTTAATAATTAGATCACACCATTATTAAATAGATAGATACTTTTATTTTATTTGCCAAGTAGCTCTACATCCACCATGTCCACACATTAAAAAAAGCTCTGAAAATGCACTTAAAACTCAAAAAGCTAAAATGTGTTAGACGAAAAAGATAAAAAAAAAAAATGCAAAAGACATTACACATTACATATACAGTACACAACATTCCCATCAGAGAGACCAAAAGGTGTTAAGCAGATAGAAGCAACAGCACATCTGAGCAGGAGATGGGCAGATATACAGTATATAATGGGCGTAAATATATTAGTGTAAAAACTAATGTAGTAAATGCATTAAATTACCAGAAATTGAAGAAAATATATATTGTCATCATTATATGCAAAAAAAAAAAAAATCCTTTAATCATGCCATTAATTATCTCAAAGTAGAGTAATGATAATTACTCAAAATGTATTTGGTGTTTAAATTAGCAAAAGTTTTAGAACCTATAGATAGAGTCTTATTTGAAAAAGAGCTTTATTGTGATTAAAATGTTTACTGCTTTTATTTTTTATATCTTTGAGGTGGGACACATGAGGATTGGCACAAGTCCCGCCCTCTAGTGGTCACCTACGTCAGACCAGGGGGTCCAGCAGACAGGTGAGACAAGAGTCACCAAAACATGCAACAGTGACCACTTTCAGATGACACCTGTAACAGCCTTCTAATATAATGCTATGTTTAGGGTTATCTTACACATTAACAACCTTTTAGATTGTCTGTGAAGGTTCTCAGTCATCCAGGTCTTGAAGAAAAGGTTAAAACAAAGGCATCTGGACCAGGTGCCTTTGCTTTAATACTTTCTTCACCCTTTTAAATGATATGATATCATCCAAATAGAAAGCAAGTACTTATCCTGAAATTAGGTGTAATCCACGGTCGTGATGGTTTTAGCCTAATGCATGATACTGTTCTTAAATGCTGCTTTAAAGGATAGGTGTGCAGATTCTGCCTTTTTAGAGCTTTTTCGAGAACAGCTATAGCCCCAAGCAGCTACATGTTGTCTATGAACAAATCAAACTGGTCTGATGGGTATTTCACTAATTGTAGGGCAAATTTTTAAATGCTCTAAACCTGCAGCAGGTATGTGTGCTCAAATAGAAACATTGTCATGTATGAAACATCTAGTGTTTTTTTTTTTTCTGGGCAGTTAATGTCTTTTTCTAGAGAGTTTTTAATATTTTCTTTACAACATGTAGACAAATACTCTCTGCCTTTTTATCACTATGGTTATTATTTACATAGTATAATGTGCTGCTGAAGGATGTACAGTTGTATTATCTTCTCATTTCATTGATACTACTTTTTTTTTGGGTCATAGCTCTGAAAATCTTGTGGTTCTCTGAGCATACTGTGGATTATTGGTTCAAGATGCAGCTGACAGTTGTCTGATGACAACATTAAAGTGAGATGTGGTGATTCATGCTGCTGTAAATCTGACTGACATATAGCTGTCACCAAACCAGTGATGCTCACAGGAAGTGACACGGCTCTCCTTGGGCACTGTTCACAAAATGGCAAAGACTCTATCCCAGACTCTAACAGGAGGCAGTCAGCCGAGGACACGGTCCCACTGGGTTTATTCTGACAACACATCATACACTCAGTTTTTTTAATCCCAAACTAAAAGATGATCAGCATTACAAAGTACACCTTACTATTACAGTTTAGCCAGTTAAGCTCTTGTAGTGGATTAATACACAAAAAAATATTTTTCTATATGCAATGAATTAGTCTGGTGTCACCAGCAATAAGAGAAACAAAGTATTGCATGAAGTGGTTGATCTTGGACTTGAACAGGTTTTAAATTGTTTTGGAGTCATTACGACATGATTTTGATGGATTTTAAGGGGTTTAGTTTAAACTTTAAATACTTTTAGATGGGTGAATGATTACCTTTTACCAGGCCATAAAAAGACTCTTGTTGTGACTTTGGGCTTTAGGGAAGTTTGCGCATCTACAATTTTTGTTTAGAGACAACTCACTAAGTCCTCAAATCTTTCCAAACAAGACAGGTTAATTTTTCCTGTCCCATTATAATTCACAGTTGCACTATTAATTGCTTCCCTTAATACATTATAAATAACTGTCTTCAGATTCACTCTAAATTTACAAACTTAAAATGACCTTTTACCATCTTTCTTCTAATAAAATATGCTCCATTTGAAATTAAATCATCTTTCATTACACAAAATGTGGTCTGCTGCGGCTGAGTGGTTGCTCTATATCCATTTCTTTGCCCGCTGCAGAAGAGTTAATCCACCGCTCCACACAGTCCCAGGAGAAAATGCATTTATAGCTGGACCCAGTGGGAATTATACAGTAGAAGCACACGGGAAGTTTCAGACTTTTAGACGGCAGTGGTGTTTTATCCTCAAGTACAAAGAGTTTTACAGCAGCATGAGCTCAGCCTAAAGTGGGTTAAAAGTCATCAAACTCTTTTCAAGATATTTAAAGATGATCCCAAAAACAGCAAGTGTAAATGTATTAAAAATCTACTGTACATTCATTTGGTGCTGGTCTGGAGTCAGTCAGTTTTACAAATTTTTTAAAACATTTACAGCAACATAACTGTCAGGCAATCAGTGCTCTTAAAGGGAAGTGAACTAAGGTCAATGGCAAAATCTTGTCTCAGATTGAATTCAATTGTATCTTGCCTTATGTTATCTTGAGTTACCTTTTAGAGCTGAGGAACAGTGGCAGGATGAATCATGAATACTTTTTACAACACGGTTCAGAGAAAAGTCTGAGATTGACGTGGCTTGGTGTTGTGTCTGTAGCAAGTAGTCATTGTATTGTTCTGTCGTGGGTGATAGATTTCAGAGTTACCCTCCACTATGGCCTTAATGTGAAGTCCTCAAATGGTCAGTCCACATGTTTTTATGTCATGGTTCTGTACTGACATATGCAAGGCTGTTTTTCCTATGGTAGCCAGACTTGAACGGTCTGGTCAATCCATGCTCCTATATCTTCGCCTGAAGTCAAGAGCTTTGGATTGTCTGAAAGGATAGGATCTTGGGCAAAATGAGCTTCTGCTGCAGTGTGGATGCGTGGTTCTGTACAGTAAACGTGAAGAGCTTGGACTAGAGTCACAGCTCCTCTACACTGAGAAGTGTTAGCAGAGGTGGCTCAGGCAGCTTCAGATGGCCCTTGAACACCTCGTTGATGTCCCACATGGAGTAGGGGCTCAGGGCTGACCCAGGACACTGGAAGGACTATATCTTTCAGCTGGCCAAAGAAGAAGAAGAAGAAGAAGTATTTATAGAGCTCACTTTGTACCAAAGTAACTCAATGTGCTGTACAAAAAAGTTATAGCAACAAACAAGAAGGAAGAAAGATAAAAATAAAGAAATAAACAGAATAGTAAAAAAAATAATTAATTGACCGCATGAACGGACGCAAGTGCAATGTGCAGTGGCTCAGTGGTAGAGCGGTCGTCCTTCAACCGGAAGGTTGGTGGGTCGATTCCCGCTCTCCCCACACTTCATACTGTCATTGTGTCCTTGGGCAAGACATTTAACCCACCTTGCCTCCAGTGGTGTTCCATCTGTAACACAGGTGAATGGAAGCCACATGTAAGTCGCTTTGGATAAAAGTGTCTGGTAAATGACTAAATGTAACAGTCTTCTTTTAAAAGAGGTTATTGAACACCTCAGTTTTCCCTAAAGAGCTAATGGAAGTGTCTAGGGAGGTTATTATTAGGGAGGTATTATTATTATTATTATTATTATTATTATTATTATTATTATTATTATTATTATTATGCACATATTTGGTTACTTGGATAATATTTAATGTGCAGTTAAAAATTATCTTGAGAAATTGGCTGGATTTACCATTTGTCTCCTGCAATCACCAACTGGCCTGGTTTTCTTACTCACTTTTTTTATTGGTTTAGGTTGACCTGCAACAAGACTGAGAGAAACAACATCTGCCCTTTTAGAGACCATTTATTCTGCTGTAGCTAATGGTGCACAAAAATGGCATGAGAGGCAAATATTACAACAATATTGAAAAACACTCTAAATAATCTCTTCTTATTTGATATTTTGTCTGTATTTTCTGTTCTTTTTCCTCTCTCTCACCCTGTACTCACACGTCATGCCTTTGGTCTGTCCACAGGGAGGGCACGCTGCGTCCCGGGGACCGTCTGCTCAGTGTGGACGGTGTCCCGCTGCACAACGCCAGTCACAACGACGCCCTGAGCGTTTTGGCTCAGTGCGGACAAGAAGCGCTCTTCCAGATCGAGTATGATGTCACTATTATGGGTAAGAGTTAAGTCTCAGCACACACACTGACTAATAATAATAATAACAATAATGATAACAATAATGATAATAACAATGGTAATAATAATAATAATAAAGGATTTGATTTATATAGGGCTTTTCAAGGCTCTCTTTAGTGCTTTACAGAGTCCATTATTCATTCACTCCACAGTCACACACTGGAGGTGGAGATGTGGCAGACATTTTGCGCCTACGTACTCTCTGACCTCCAAACTCACACATTTATACACCAGTGTCTGTGGCTCTGGTGTATAAATAGTGCAGTCACTAAACTTTGAAACTGTCAGGATTCATGTCTGTTTATATAGTCTGTTGTTTTGTTAGTGTATTCTGTGTGTCTGTTGTTTTTGATGTCATATTTATTATTGTATTTGATTTTTGTTTTAAGATTGTATTTGAGTGCTTGGTTCTTATTTTGAAATGTCTTACTCCTGTCTGTGATTTATGATTTACTTCCTGCCTGTTGTCTTCCCCTTCTGTGTGATTACCTGCTCCGCCCTGATGTGTTTCACCTGTTCATTGTTGTCTGGGTCTATTTATACCTGTGTGTTCTGCTGCTCAGGCCAGGTCGTCGTCCCTACCTGTGAGTCTGTTCTGTGGGGCCCTGTGTCTTATTTGTCGTAGTCTGTGTTTCTGTGGAGGTTCTAGTGTTTTTCCTAGTCTGGTTTCTTTTTGTATGATTATTCCTGGATGATATGTTTGGACCCTAGCCTTGTTTTTTTTCTAGATTTTGTGTTGTACCTTCTGGACCAAATAAACTTTATTTTTTGAACCTTTTGCCTTTGTCTGGGGTTTGCGCTGGAGTCTTCCGGTTTCTGGGCCTTTGGCCATGACAGAAACAACAGTCTTTCCTAAATGTTTTTGTGAAATTTTTAAAAATGCCTGAAAAGACGTGTATTTCACAATCTGGATAGTAAAGTAAACATAGCTGTTGTTGATTTTGAATTAAAGTTGCTCATTATCACATGCACCTCCAGAGTTTCAGATTTATGTTCATGTTATTTTACTGAAAGAACACCAGTCGCTCAATCTGGTCAAGATTGAGCGACCTAAATGGCAGCTTTACGTTATCATTTTGTGAATATTGCTTACTTTCTGAACTTTGCTTAAGTAACCAGAATGGAGTTGAATAGCATTAACCTTTTCCTAAAAATATCAAGCCAATTCTTGTTTGACAAAACCACATTTTTATTTTCAAGGACTGTGCCAAGTGTCCTCACAACACGGGTGCAGAAAAAGAGTTGAAAAGTTCACATTACCTCTCCAACAGGAGAGTCTTAAAAAAAAAAAAAGGTGCTTGAGGCAAAAGTCCTTCCTGGTTCTTAAAACAGAAATTTTAAAGTGGTTATGTATTTTGATTTGCTGGCCTTTTGCGTTGCTTTTGGCTCAGCGCTGCTTTTTTCAGGCTAAAACTGCTCAGTTTGGCTCACACTGAATGCGTTGCAGAGAATCCCCTGCTCATCATATCTGTTGGTTTAAAGAGCATGTTTTTTGCCTGAGGCTCAGATGCTCGGCGGCATACAGCGATGGCACAGAAATGGAAAAGCCTGGTGCTATTTCTCTCAGCTTATATCTCTCTTCTTAAAGCATCAGGGCAGAGGCTCATTGGAAACTGGTTCAGATACATGTGTTTCTTTCAGACACAGTGGCCAATGCGTCCGGTCCGTTGTTGGTGGAAATCGCCAAGGCCCCAGGAGCAACGTTGGGAATCACGCTGACGTCTGCTACTCACAGAAACAAACAGGTCATCATCATTGACCGGGTCAAACCTGGAAGTGTCGTAGACAGGTACATGGAGCCATGCTATACATTATACTGTCACATAACCGTTCCCATTTCAACCGCCAGAGGCCCTGCGTTGTAATATTACAACATCAGATTAAACCATAACATGGCTCTTATTGTTTGGCTGGTACTGGTTTTGTCTGAGGGAATTTGTAATTAGTTATTTTTGTCTGGACTCAAAATCACCCAACATTTTTGTCAAAGATACTTGAATAATTCAAGATTCAGTAAAACACCTCTATGTATGTATGTATGTATGTATGTATGTATATATATATATATATATATATATATGTGTATATATATATATATATATATATATATATATATATATGTACATATATATATATATATATATATATATATATACACATATATATATATATATATATATATATCTATATATATATATATATATATATATATATATATATATATATATATATATATATATATATATATATATATATATATATATATATATATATATATTATGTATGCATGCAATAAATGCTATATATATATGTATTAATAATAATGAATTATATATATATATATATATATTGCGCTTTTCTCCCAAGGGACCATGGGACTCAAAGCACTTACCATTATTCATTCACTCCACAGTTACACACTGGTGGTGGTAAGCTACAGCCACAGCTGCCCTGGGGCAGACTGACGTTAGACCTTGGGCGTTAGACCTTGCCAAAGAGAAAACCCGGTGTACATTCTGCTGAAACTTTAGAAAATTATAATGGAGCTTTGAAATCAGAAAAAACATGACACAAAAACACATTTTTAAAAGGTACGCACCACTCAGTCTACAGGTGTGCACAACATTTGAAAATTATATCACATCACAAAGTAAGACGTAACTCTTTGAAAAAATCTAAGCAGACAACCAATACAGTTTATAAAAAAAATACTTTAAATATGTATTTTTTTTTTTTTATGTAAGCATACTCAAAACAGATTAGTAATTACCAACATTTCCTTTTGAATCATTCCTTTTTAAGTACAAACTTTTTTGGAACTATGGTTAAAATATAGCTGTGTCTTGATGTTCCACCATGGAAAATGTGTTGCATAACATTTTAATGTAATACACAGTATACATTTGCATAATACTTTTATTAAATGGATACTTTTCCACACACATTTTAAAATAACTCCACAAATGTATTGCATAATAGTGTCTTTCTTTAAAACCTTTACCAGTCAATGTGCGCATATGGTTTTATGAGTCTTACTTCCGTATTTCTTCAGATGTGGAGCTCTTCACGCCGGGGATCACCTGCTCTCGATAGACAGCACGTCGACAGAGCACTGCACCGTCCTGGAGGCTACACAGCTCCTGGCCAGCACCACAGAACTGGTCAAACTGGAAATCCTTCCGTCACATCAAACTAGGCTCACTGGGAAACAACACGACACAGGTGGGACGCCAGCCCCTAATTCCGTTTTAATGTGGCATGTCCCTCTAAATGTGAAGTGTGCCACTGATTTCTGAAAGGAATCCAAGCTGAGGAAAATGAAGGATTATTAACCAATCACTAAAGGCTTCATTGTGGCTCTGTTCCTCTGTGATTAGTCAAGATCAAGTCAAGCCAGCTGAATATCTTCACCAATCAAATCACAGTACAGTCATTGTGTTTTTGTCTCCATTAACCCTAACAACTGCACTCCACAACTATCTTGTGGTCAGTGAGATAATGAGGTATAGCTAGTTCGTTTCAGGTTTAAACAGGTGGTGCATCAGTCAGGACACAGGTAGGTAAGAGAGACAGAAATCCTTTATGATGATGCTCCAGATTTTTTGGTAGCTAATCACTAATATGGGGCTAAATGGGAACTAAATAATTTAAAGCAAATTAAAGCAATTCAACTTCCATTCTCATATACATATCATATATGTTTATGCTCACCCCTCGCTCACTCAATATTCTTTCTCCTCTGAAAACTTCCACAGAGAATGAACTTTCACCTCAACTGGTCCAATAGTGTTTCCAAAACAATGTAATATCATAAAAAGATATGAAAAGAAAAAGTGACTGGGAAGTGACTTGGCACAAAGGAGCCATCTTAACCCTTGGACGCACAACCTACCAAAACCTACACTCTTCCACAGGTGGGGTCACCCCACTTGTGGAAGAGTGTAGACACATTAGTGTGTGTTTTTGTGTGTGTTTGTTTGTGCCCGTAAGTGTATAAGAACACAGCTCATTAGGAAGTGAAGTGATGGCCCTGCAGCAGACCTCTCAGAAATAGCTTTATTAATAGAGCAGCTGATTAAAGGTTTTCTTGTTGCTGTGCGTCTTTGGTAATTAAACAAGTTTATGAGTGTGGCGTTATAGTGTTATATTGTTTATGTGTCTGTGTCACACATAAACAATAAATTACTGAAGTGAAGAAGCTTATGCAGAGCTGATGCTACAAACAACTTGGTTCCCATTTGACTTTGGACCCAACTCATTTTTATCTAGGGAAGTAAAACCCTATCTTTCATTGAGAGTGTGTTATTTCAGGCTGAAAGCATTTTTTTTTTTTTTTAGCAAACTTTGTGAATACTTAGATTTACTGCTCTTCCTAGAACTGTTGCTTATTTTTGAAGTTACCACTCCACAAGTCGAATGTCTTGTTTTTTGTGTCTGGAGTCACCCACTTTTCTGCTAACCACCTTGTCCAATCAAATGCAAGCTCTGACATTGAATAATCAAACTTTCCCTCTGACATCACAACCAGGTGCAGTTAAATTTCTCCTTTCTTAAGCCACTCTTTTCCAACAACTTTGTGGTGGCTTGATTATTTGTATAGGACATTTTAGGCCGAGGCATATACAGTAGTTTATAAGTATCTGTTTCTTTGTTAAGGACAGGACATAGCTTAAAACAATGCAGTCATTTTAATTTCTCTTTAAACCTAGATAGTTTAGACTTTAGTCAAGGTAAGCAGGTCTGTGCACAGAGCTGACAGAGCTCAAAAGAAAAGACAGAGAAACAGATAAAGGTGATCAGAGCTTTAAGTAAGATTTGGCTCATTTTTGTCATTTTCTAATATGAATAAGGAAAGTATAATCGACCTGGATTTACATACACACTACTCTAGACCCCAAACAAAAAAGAAACAAGGCTGCCATTACTTTTACTATTTTAAACCTTTCCCATATTGTAAGATTTAATTCATGGTGACTGGATTATTTGAACAGAATTTGGTCTGTGGTCTGTGTGTGTTTCAGTGAAGGTGCAGAAGTCGGACCACCCTCACTCGTGGGACCCCTGTGTGAACTACTGTCACCCCTCAAACTCCACGCTCATTAACACCAGCTCCACCCTCAACAAGACCTGGACCGCCTCCAACAACAACACCATCAACAGCATCGACTACTGCAAATGTGAATACTCTTAATATACTCTTCCTCACAAAGTCCACTTCTTCAGTTTTCACAAGGGTTCTTCTCTTCTACAAACGGAAAGCATTTTTAAAGTTTCTTGACATAAAAACGGGAAAAGTAATGCTTCTTTTAAAGACAAAGTGTCCCTGGTTTGAAATATACTCCTTGTGTTTTAGTGAGTATATGTCTCAAGAGTTAAATAGTGTTGCTTTAAATATCAGTTTGTTTTATAATCATTTAGTTTTTTTGTTTTTATTATTGTTTTTAACCTGGCCTTACCTAATCAGTCAATGGACAAGTCAATGACAGCAGTGTCCTATGTACAATTTATCTGAATAGTGTTTGACTATGTGCAACATCAATAATACACTAATCACTTTATTATTTGGGGCGGCAGTAGCTCAGTGGGTAGAGTGGTCGTCTTTCAACCGGAAGGTAGGCGGTTCGATTCCCACTCTCCCCACAGTTCATACTGTCGTTGTGTCCTTGGGCAAGACACTTAACCCACCTTGTCCCCAACACTGACTGTAACACTTACATTAGAACAATGTAAGTCGCTTTGGATAAAAGCGTCAGCTAAATGAATAAATGTAAATGTAAAATGTATTTGCCAATGCATTTTATTAAAAGAATATAGTTTACTGCTTACACCATCCTTAGAAGACTTGTTTTTAAGACATAGATGTCAGTATATTCAGACTCCCCTGCCTCAATCTGTGCTAAAATAGCTCTTCTATATAGTTCATAGTTCATAGTGATCTACTGCTGTATTTTAAAAGCTTTTAGCAACTTTGTCACAGTCATTCTTTGTAGTAATGGGACTTTGAGCTGAGGTAATCATTTCTGGCTCAACAAATTAAAAGCTTCCAGTGCCTTTTGATAGAGAAACTAAATTACTCTGTGGCATTAAAGCAGACTATTCTGTATGATTAGCAGTTATTTAGCATTGTGTTAGCCTTGGCAGTAACATTGTGTTTTGTCTGTCTTTTCTTGTGTAGCTCTAGTATCGGCTAATTTCTCCCCCGGCTCCACGACCACATCGGGCCCCAGCAGTCAGAGCTCCAGCACCTTGCCCCGGCCCACAGTTCCCATGAGCCCCAGGAACTCACTGCTGAAGAGACGGCCAAGGAAGAAAGAGCACAAGAGTTCATGTAGGTGTCACAACCTGTTTTCATTTTACAAAATATAACTTTTACTCAGTAACTTTGTGTCGAGTTAAGCTAAAGCTAAGTTAAAGCTTCTGACAGCTGTCTCTGGTCTACTCTGACTTGTTGCCAAAGGAAAACGCTGCACTCTTCATTAGTTTGAGTGTAAGAATCTAGAAATGTTAAAGTAGTAACTTGAAAATAGTCTTGACCTCAAAAAGACCTGCAACCTTTGCAAACATGAGGCTGGAAAAATGTATTGCCTATGTTCGACTTCAGTCAAAATATAAACTGCATGTATGTAATATAGTCAGACTAAAATGACAATTGAGGTAAAACACATGCATAAATGTATGCATCATGTTTATTAGACAGACTATGAGCCATTAAAGTGTCAATGCAGTCTAAATGAGGACTGTGAAGACCTTTGTTTGAAGCAATGCTAACACTTCTTATTTACAACTACAACTAAATAACGTGTTTTGTCAGTTGTGTTTGTCGTTCACATTAAGGGAGTAAGGGAGTTTTATTAATGTTATTTACAAATGACTCAATGATTATGTTGTAAAAAAAGCTTAGGCTATTAGCCTTTAATGCTACAATTAACTCATGGTTAGCTTTGTATTTATCTTTTTAACAATGTTAATAAAAACTAACACCATATTAACGCAGCATTAGGCTGAGCTCCTGTTTATGTAAACCCAGATAAAGACAAATGTTTAAATGAAAAGACCTAATCGAGCGATAAGCCTAAAGCTGTGCAGGTGGAGACACTGGTGTGGCTGCGGCTGGTTGATTGTTCCTGATTTGTTGTCAAAGGAAAACAATGTTGGATTCTTAGGTTAAAATTCACCTGGAAAAATACAGTGCCTTATGATAATGTAAAACACTAATGTGGACAGTGATCAACAGATTTGGAATATATGGAATATATGCTGTATATATGTAATTTTTATTAATGTGGTGGGATGTTGCTTTAATATTTTTATTTTGCAACACTTTTATCAAAATAAAAACATTTCAGTGTGAGTGTGTTCTCACTTGAACAATAATGTTTACAGTGTCCTTAGCATCCAGTTCAGTCGGTCCCGGGGGTCAGGTGGTCCACGTAGAGACCAGTGAGGTGGTCCTAACAGGAGACCCACTGAACGGCTTTGGAGTCCAGCTTCAAGGAGGAATATTCGCCACAGAAACACTGTCTGCCCCACCGCTCATCAGATTCATCGAACCGGACAGCTCTGCAGAACGGTGACAAAACACAATAAATACACAAAAGCTGATGTTGCAATTACTCTCAGCTTTGTTCTTTTACTTTGGGTATCCAAGCTAAGAAAAAATAACCCAGTTCTTTTTTCAGAGCTTGGCATATTGCATTTTCACGTTTCCTTTTGTGATCTTAAGCTTTTTGGCCGATGGATGCTCCAGTCCTGGTAACAGCTCCACTAAAAGCTGGATGTGCTTCTTTGCTCGAGGCCATAACGTGGCTCCCATTAGCGCCCACGCTAACAGCTTTAATTAGCCTGCTCTTCCTCGCAGCGCTAGAAGATCGATAAGTAGCTTCCGTTTAGCCGACAAGCTGAGTCCAAATAAAACCATCACACTCTGTGAACACTTTTAACATAAGACCTGACCCAAAGAACAGGGAGGTCAGTGTCTTATAACGGTGCAGCAGAAAATCTGCCACATCAGTCACTTCAGTAATGTTTTCTCATTTACAGTGCAATAAAGTAATAAATAAAGTAATAGATATTCAGAATTACAGATATATAGGTAGTAATACATGTGAGGTATGGACCACTACTGTTCTGAAAGATGGAATAGTTGGTGGCCTAAATTGTGAGAGAAAATAGTCGTGTTCAGTGCCTAAAAAATTTCTTGGTACTAAATATCTTATACACTTTAAAACAAAACATGCCATTTCAATGTAAAATTATGAGTTAAAGAGATTTATTAAAATGTTCTGTGAAGTAAAAAAAACATTGACATAGCATTGGATGTTTATTTAACCTGGTGGTATTTTTCTTATGAACAAGAAATCTATTCATTTTCATTTTATTTAACCAGGTAAAATCCCATTGAGATTTTTTGCAAGGGAGTCCTGGCCCAGATAGGCAGCAGCAAAATACAAAACACAGTTACAGTATTAAAAACAAAATAACCGGAAGAAATAAAAAAAAAAATATATATATATATATATATATATATATATATTAGGCAAGACCCTTCGCGCTACTGCCTACCTCATAATGATGAGTGACAATAAATGCTATGAGAAGCCGGCTCAGACGTCGCCCGGCCAAACAAGGTCTGCGTCAGGTGTTGGGGAACCAGAGCAACTTGATGACAAATGGGCTACTGGAACAAGACGGAGATGGGCGAGATGCGATAACAAGGCTCTGTTGGAATGCTACTACTCCAGTAACCCTAGTCAGAGGGGTTACATGAAGAGAATGTGGGATGAATGGTTACTACGAAACCCACAATCCAGGCTTACATCGAAGCAACTAGTAGCTCAGTGTTCCAACATCCACAAGCGGCAGCTGCTATCACAACTTGAGATTGACGAGATACAACACAAAAATGCTACGGCAAGGGAGAGCCAGGACGCAAGGTCAGAGGAGCCAACAGGTGCTCCCCAACCGGAGATTGGGTATGAAGCCCCAACAATTGAAATAACGCTGAACGAGGCAGCGACTGACCTGAAAGACAAGATCATGGCGAGAATGAAGGCAAGGCAACCCCGACGCCAATTACAACGGCTAAGTGAAGTACCATCAGAAAGTCTCCTAGAAGATGTGAATGCAGCATTGAGTGCGATCCCTACCACATCCATCACTGAAACCAATGAGCTGCTATACACCTCCGCAGCAGTGATCCTCGAGATGCTTGGCTATAAGAGCAACCATGGGAGCCATGAGAAACAGTACCCACCATGGAAACAAAGGCTGGAGGCTAAGATCAAGCAGACACGAGAGTAAGCCAACTGACAGAGGCCAAGAAAGGTGCAATGAGAAAACCGGGTACCCAAGAGGTACAACCAGATGCCCATACCTGAAGCACTTGAAACTGCCAAACAAAGGCTCCAAGCCTTGGCCAGCCGCCTAACGAGGTACACGAGAGAGACGAAGCCAGAAGAATAAACCGGCTGTTCGCAACTCAACCTGCAAAAGTGTACGCTCAATGGCAGGGTAATAACAGCAGAGCAGACCCTCCAAGGCTGGAAACTGAACAATACTGGAAAAGTATATGGGAGAGGAGGCATCACACAACAGCGATGCACAGTGGCTGGTGGCTCTGAGAGAGGACCACAGCAACCTCCTGAACAGAATCCAGTTACCATCACAGTGGCAGACATCCAAGAAAGACTCTCAGGTATGAAAAACTGGACAGCACCGGGCCCTGACAGGATCCACACCTACTGGCTAAAGAAGCTCACTGCACTCCACGAGCGCCTTGCAGCACAAATGAACCAGCTGCTAAGGGATGGACGCACCCTGAATGGCTTACAGAAGGGCGTACAATCCTGATCCTGAAGGATCCCACAAAGGGTACAGTCCCATCCAACTATCGGCCAATAACCTGTCTCCCACAACATGGAAGCTCATGTCAGGCATCATTGCGGCTAAGATAAGTGGGCACATGGATCAATACATGAGCAAAGCACAGAAGGGCATCGGCAAAGAAACCAGAGGAGCTAAACACCAACTCCTGGTTGACAGAACAGTCACCCAAGACTGCAGAACCCGACACACCAACCTGTGCACTGCCTGGATTGATTACAAGAAAGCATATGACTCAATGCCACACACATGGATCACTGAATGCTTGGAGATGTACAACATCAACAGGACTCTAAGAGACTTCATTGCAAACTCAATGAGGCTGTGGAAAACCACCCTTGAGGCCAATGGCAAGCCACTTGCACAAGTATCCATCAAATGTGGCATATACCAAGGAGATGCTCTATCCCCACTGCTGTTCTGCATAGGCCTGAACCCCTCAGCCAAATAATCGACAAGACTGGCTATGGATACCGACTCAGGAATGGGGCCACCATCAGTCACCTCCTCTACATGGATGACATCAAGCTATACGCTAAGAGTGAGCGGGACATCGACTCACTGATCCACACCACCAGGATCTACAGCTCTGACATTGGGATGTCATTCGGGCTTGAAAAGTGTAGTCGAATGGTGACGAAAGAGGGAAGGTAGTCCACACAGAAGGGGTCTCACTCCCAGAAGGAACAATAGCAGACATTGAGGATGGTTACAAGTACCTTGGAATACCACAGGCAAATGGCAACCTCGAAGAGGTAACAAGGAAAACAGCAACTGCCAAATACCTCCAACGAGTAAGGCAAGTCCTAAGAAGTCAGCTCAATGGCAAGAACAAGGCACGGGCAATAAACAGCTACGCCCTGCCAGTGATCAGATACCCTGCGGGAATAATAAGGTGGCCAAAGGAAGAGATACAGATCACAGACGTTAAGACACGAAAGCTCCTCACCATGCATGGAGGGTTCCACCCCAAATCCAGCACCCTGAGACTGTACGCTAGCCGTAAAGAAGGTGGCCGTGGACTAGTAAGTGTGAGAGCCACTATCCAGGATGAAACATCCAAGATCCACAAGTACATCAAAGATAAGGCCCCAACAGATGACGTGCTCAGTGAATGTCTCAGGCAATGGGGAACAGAGGAAGAGGAGCTGGAGGAGGGACCATCATGGGAGGACAAACCCTACATGGGATGTACCACCGAACATAACTGAAGTGGCTGATATCAAGAAATCCTACCAATGGCTAGAACGGGCCGGACTGAAGGACAGCACAGAGGCACTCATCATGGCTGCACAGGAGCAGGCCCTGAGCACCAGAGCAATAGAGGCCCAAATCTACCACACCAGACAAGACCCAAGGTGTAGGCTGTGCAAACAGGCCCCTGAGACAATCCAACACTTAACTGCAGGGTGTAAGATGCTGGCAGGAAAGCATACATGGAGCGCCATAACCAAGTGGCTGGCATAGTGTACAGGAACATCTGTACGGAGTATGGACTGGAAACCCCGAGGTCAAAGTGGGAAACACCTCCAAAGGTGGTAGAGAATGACCGAGCCAAGATCCTGTGGGACTTCCAGATTCAGACTGACAGAATGGTAATGGCGAACCAACCAGACATTGTGGTGGTGGACAAACAGCAGAGGAAGGCCGTTGTGGTTGACGTGGCAATACCAAGTGATTGCAACATCAGGAAAAAGGAACATGAGAAACTAGAGAAATACCAAGGGCTCAGAGAAGAGCTGGAAAAGGCTTGGAAGGTGAAGGCGACAGTGGTGCCTGTGGTCATCGGAGCACTCGGGGCAGTAACCCCCAAACTGGAAGAGTGGCTACAGCAGATCCCTGGAAGAACACCAGACATCTCGGTCCAGAAAAGTGCAGTACTAGGAACAGCTAAGATACTGCGCAGAACCCTCAAGCTCCCAGGCCTCTGGTAGAGGACCCGAGCTCGAAGGAAGAGACCACCCGCGGAGGGTGAAGGACAAAGTTTTTTTTTTTTTTTTATATATATATATATATATATATATAAATAGATTAATAAAAAACTAGTCCAGGGGTTGGCATTATCTTCTAAAAATATCAGTTTAGATTTCAAAGTGTTTAAGGAAATCAAGTCATTTAGTTTCCAGGCTTTCTGCAACATGTGTTTAAAAATCTGAGCTGGTTACTTCTACAAAGACACCCGAGCATCATGATGAAACAATAAACTTGAACTAATGAATGTCTTAGTTTGAGTTTATATATTAACCACAGAACTACCACCAAGAATAAAAGTGCTGTATTAATTCAGATGAAAAACACTTTTTTTTTTCTATTGACACATTTTTATTTATGTTGAACATTACATTGGGGTATTAAGTAATTCCTTGTTTTCCCAACACGTATGGTCAAACAACATGAAAAAAAAATGGCACAAAATATAAATATATATATATATATATATATATATATATATATATATATATATATATATTTTTTTTCAAATTGGGAACGTGTGAGTGTCTTTCAGGGGCATTGGGCTGTATATGACCAGTTCTGTTGCATCGGCCAATCAGAAAAGACTATTCAAACAGACAATGATGTAATGGTTAATAAATGAGTAGAGCAGGGACATTTTTACTCTACAAACCACAAGGATTACATTTAAAGAAGATATTTCAACTTTAAAGAAGGTTATAAATACATATTTCATCACCTCATTGTTAAAAGCTGAGACAGAGCCACTGAGCTTCGACTGAAGTCATAAAAGTGAGTAATTTGACGGCTGAAGGGGCACAATCGTGAAAGGATTCTTTAAAAGACACTGGAAAATAGATAAAAACGGAGTCAGTCAGAGGTGAAGACGTTTAAATACTCGAATAAAAGGGATATTAATAACTGAACCTTTGCGATTGAGACGACAGAGAGAGTCTTTAAGTGAGTGTTGGCAGCTGCTAAAGCCTCGTGGATCATAATGAAAATGTCTGACTGTTAATGTTTCTATAAATGGGTCACACTTCAACTGTGAGACAAATGAGTAACAGTTTTTTTTATGGCTTTTTAAAGTACTAATGCTGTTGGATATCCCGATTTTAGACTGTTATTTGTTTGTTCAATAAAGTGACCAAAGACTTTATTAATAATTAGATATTAGCGCTATATAAAAAAATATATAAAAAATGTATAGATTGGTGGTGAAGTTATTTGTATTCTTCACAGTTGTGGTCTTCTCCAAGTCGGGGACCGGCTCCTGTCCATAAACGGGATCCCCACTGAGGATGGGACGCTGGAGGAGGCCAATCAGCTTCTGAGGGACGCTGCTCTCACCAATAAAGTCACACTGGAAATAGAGTTTGATGTAGCAGGTTCGTGCTACACACATCAAGGTTTTTACACAATCATAACTCATTTACACTTTATTATAGGTCATATATTTTCTATTATTGTAAATATAGGCCATGTTAAGAAGAATGGATTTTGACCTTACATTGTAACAGGAAGTTAGCCTTTAAATCTAGATCCTTGTTTGTTAAATTCCCTTTACTCTTAATGCTACAAGCTGAAATGTGTTTTACCAGGTTTAATGATAAAACCTTTTGACACCGTTCGCTGTTTTGTCTCTGGACTTGATGCAGTTTTTACCTCTGGCTCAAACCACACTGGGTCAAAACAGAAAACATCATGTTAGATCTCATCAAAACACACCTAAACCAGGGAAGAATAAGGCATTTTCAACATTGTGTGCTTTTGTAAAGATTAAACAGAACATGACACAAAAGCAGTGTAATTTAGCTTTTAGTTTTAACCTGGTTCAAGACAGTTGACTATTGTTTTAGGCCCAAAAATGGTATTTGAATTATTACAGACCAGACTTTCGCCGGCCTTTTCAAACCAGGTGAATGTTATTGTAGCAGCAACCTGCCCAACACTAGCTCTGCTAGTGTCCTGAGAGTTTTCATGCTGGCTCCTTCTAATAAAAACTCCAAAATGTACTTAAAATAATTTATTTTCAGCACCAGTTGCACAAAAACACAGTCACACACTTGAGTGCTGCTTTTTGGCTTTTTAAATTGGAAGCTACAGTATATTGTCAAGCCTGAACAAATCCAATACAACCCAGTGACAACAGAAAACGCCTGGGGCGTCATGTACTAATGGTGCGTACATTCTGGATACACACACAAGGCACAAGGGTGAGGTGAAAAACTGAAGCAGGTTTGAAAAATGACTGTCTGATGTGTGTTTGTTATCGTCTAATTTCTCTTTATCTCTCTCTAAAAACACATTATTTTTACTTTGGTATAATCATTTAGCAAAAGTATTGTCTTAAGTAGAAAGGACGTTGTTTCTTTTTTTATAATTTAGTTCAATATTTATCAAAGTCCCTGCACGTTTCCTTGAGCGCAGTGATACTGGCTCTGCATCGTGGTCCTGTCCGAAGTAACTAAGTGAAGGAGTACCTGATCAATCAGAGGCTAAATCTGTGAAATAACCCCACTCTTTGAGTATAAAAGCTACACAATATTTTACACATGGCCCCTGGTGTTTTTAAAAGTTAAAATATGTGAACCTACAGTTGTGCTCATAGGTTTACATGCCCTGGCAGAATTTGAATATGAATGATAACACTAATACTTTTTTCAATTGTAGTTAGTGGTTGGGTGAAGTCATTTATGGTGATTTTGGTCTGATAACATACACACAAGTGACACAAACAGGTTTGAATGGCTACTAAAGGTAAACATCCTCACCTGTGATCCGTTTGCATGTAATCAGTGTGTGTGTATAAAAGTGCTGCAGTGACAATTCTCTCTGAGTCATGGGGAAAACAAAAGAATTGTCAAAGAATCTACGGGAAAAGGTCATTGAACTGTATGAAACAGGAAAGGGATATAAAAGTATATCTAAGGAATTGAGAATGCCAATCAGCAGTGTTCAAACTCTAATAAAGAAGTGGAAAAGGAAAAGGGCAGGTTGACCCAAAAATATTTTAGCCACAACTGCCAGGAACATTATTTGAAATAAAAGAAAAAGAAAAAACAACAAATAACTTCAGCTAAAATACACAACTTTCTGAAAAAAGTGGTGTGGCTGTTTCAGGATGCACAATATGGAGGCACTTGGGCTGCATGGTCAGAGAAAGCCATTACTAAGCAAATGCCACAAAGCATCCCACTTACAATACTCCAAACAGCACAGAGACAAGCCTCAAACTGGAACAAAGTCGTTTGGAGTGATGAGGCATGAGTTTTATTTTGGCCACAACCATAAACGTCACATTTGGAGAGAGGTCAACAAGGCCTTTGATGAAAGGTTTACCATTCCTATGGACTATGGAGGTGGATCAATGATGTTTTGGGGAGCTACAAAGGCACAGGAAAAGATGAATGCAGCATGTTTTCAGGAAATACTGGAGGAAAATTTGCCCTCATCAGACCGGAAGCTGCACATGGGACATACTTGGACTTTCCAACATGACAATGATCCAAAGCACAAGGCCAAGTCGACCTGTCATTGGCTACAGCAACATAAAGTAAAGGTTCTGGACTGGCCTTAGTGTCCTGACCTCAATATCATGAGCCACTCTGGGAAGATCTCAAAGAATTTACAGGAAGTGGAGGCTTTTTGCAGAAAAAGAATGGGCAGCTTTACCATCTGAGAAAATAAAGAGCCTCATCCTTAACTACCTCAAAAAACTTCAAGCTGTCATTAATGTTTAAGGAGGTAATACATGGTATTAAGAACTGGGGTATGCTAACTTTAGATCAGGATCATTTGGGTAGTTTTTGTTGTCATTATGATTTTAAAAAGTGTAAACACACTTATTTGACAATAAATGGCTTCACCCAACCACTAACTATGAGTAAAAGAAAGGTTTTTGTGTTATCATTCATATTCTCTGAAAAATGGTTATAAGAAAAAATCACATATTCTATGTATGTAAACTTATGAGCACAACTGTAAATCCATAAAGCAGAACATGGACAAAATTAAACTTTTTTTTTTTTTTTTTTTTTGCATATGCAAGAACAGTTTCAAAAGAATTTTAAATAAAAAACATTTTCCTACAAAAGTGTCAAATTGCCCTCTAAAGGTTTATGTCCAATAAAGCTTTTGAGTCAGACCAAAGAAAGGTGGAAAAAAAGAGTTTTACAATTATGAGAAGTATAAAACAGTGTTTTCATATTTTTGAGAGCTGAGCAGTTATTTGTGTTCTGTTGCAGAGTCGGTCGTCCCGAGCAGCGGTACTTTTCATGTCAAACTACCCAAGAAAAGAGGAGTGGAGCTGGGGATCACCATCAGCAGTAAGGCCCAATCCCAATTCTCTATCTTCCCTAAACTAAAAGCTTATATACAGTAATTTCTAATAGTTTATAATGTTTATTTTATTACATAACATAATACTACAATATGGTCTAATAATACATCCGTCATCTGTGTGTGAAAAACTAATTGTGAGTATTTATGACTTGAGTCTTGGTCTGAACAGGATCAGCTGCTGTTCAGTCCCTGTCACAGACATTAACACAACCAGCACGAAAACCAAAAAGACTGTTCCTTTATCAAAGATCGATTGGCATCCACAGAAAAAAACAGATATCAGTGTTATGCATTAGTGATAAAAAGTTCAAAAAGTTCTGCAAAGATGAAACTGTGACCTGTCGATGTGATGCTAACGTTGGCAAACAGACATTTTTACAGAAACTTTTTGAGGAGAAAACGGATCGGTGCATAAACAAGTTTAAAGATTAAAGGAACATAAAACAACATTGCCATAATTTTAACTCTTTATTTTTGCCCAAATGAGTTGCATTTTGCTCTTCTCTCGCAGCCGCTGTGCTGGGACTGCACTGGATGTAACAAATGTGTCCATGTAAATTTAATGTTTTCTTTCAGTTAAATGCAATTACTCAAGTCAGCATAAGTTCCTGTTAACTTTATGGAAATGTGCATAATTGGATAGACGGACATTTTTCTTCTCATTCAAGAACCTCTCTATGCTTTTGAAAATATTGCCCTGGCTACATTTACAAGGTTTTGGACAGATACTAACAAGAGATAGAGTTATGACCCGGAGCTGATCTGAGGTGAGAGTTGAACTCAGGTCCCATTGCAGACATGCAGATTTTCATCATAGATAGTACAAATACACTTATTAAACATAAAAGGGACACTTCTTTTACACTTTTTTCATCTATTTTCATGTATTTGTTGTAGCTATAGCTCCCTCCCACTGTTGCAGTTTCATTTTGACCTTAGAGTATAAGCAAATGTCGTAACAAGACCGACTGTGCCCTCTACTGGCTGAAAGGTACGCAATGCCTCTTTACCCACCAAGAACAAAGAAATGGGAGTGAGATAAGTTTATCAAAGTGAGCTTTGGAGATGGAGTTTGTTTTGTGACATCGGAGTAAATTATTTCCTCTGTTGATGATGATTTTGCTGAAAAGAAGGATCATTTGATACAATTGTTAAAATTACAAAAGCCTAAAAAAAAAGCCACACTTTATCACGTTAAAAGTCTCCACAGTTTGAATGAAAAAACATACAATCCATACATGTAGACTTCACTTAGTTTTCATCTTTGCTTTACCTTTTCTGTTGTGGTTTACCTGGGCATCTGTCACATTTTCATCTAAAAGAAAAATGGAAAATCAAATGAAGTGTTCTTGTGTTGGACATGATGGTTATAGCCAGTGGTTTCTTGCAACAGTCCTTTACAGCACACAATCGAATATCCACGTCAATATGGCTGAGAGAGAGCTCAAAGTAAATACAATGCCATGCACAAATGAAATCTTGTTCAGAGGAAATAATAAGGAATAAGGATGTTGGCAACTTACGTCATATTATAACATAAGTTGCCATCAACTTGTGTTATAATATGACATAAGTTGATGGCAGGTCATATTATAAATTTAAATACTGCATATGTTTTAATGTTGGGTAAATGTGTTATGAAATATATACTAAGTTAGATTGTGAGACTTCAAGAATAATAGAGGACATGATAAGACTCGACAAGGGGAGTGGAGTGAAAAATTTTTCAAATATAAATCTGATCTCTACATTAACATTTTAAACGCCTCTCAGAAAGCATTAAATATTCAGATCTCTTTGAATTTGATCATCCACTGAGTCCTGACCTCAATCAAACCAGGACCACATCACAACATGCATAATAAAACAGGACTGAACACCTACAGTCAGCACAAATCTGGACTAATGGAAATGGAGTAATGGCTCCCTCTGGAGTCTGGTCAGCTGGGTTTATAATGAAAAGGCTAAATAGTATTATATATAGCATTTTAATATGTTACATGACTTGCATGTCTTTGGTTTGAAGTGGGAAACGTAAAGACTAAGCAAGAATAAGACTTGTATACTGTAGTATGTTAGAGCAGTTCAGTTTTCAGGACCTAAATATTTGAAGTCTTCTTTCAGGATTCCTTTTTAAACTGGGGTTATATGTGTGTAATGAGTGTACAGTATATTGCTGTGAAAAGTGAAAATAGTGAATAGTAAAAAAAAATGTCTGTTTGTTTTGTTTTTTTACCTTCTTGCTTTACAGTCTGTGTCAAGATAAGCAGTTTATGTCTTTATATGTCTTCCATTGCATTTATTTTTTTCTCATCAGAACTTATTGTTTCTGTTAGAATGCACTTGTCTATATTGAAGCATTTATTTTTAAAAGTGTATGTTATTCTGTGTGTTTTGAGGTTGTGAACTCTTGATTTGATGCTATATTTAAACTTCTCATCTCGGTATTTGAGCTTCAGGAACAATTGGCTTTCTCTGCCTTAGAAGCATGTGTTTTATGTTTATGACCTCACCTTACCCTGTGCTACTCACTTTTTTCAATTGAATCGTTGAAATAAAAAGTGACACATGGCACGGCACTTAGGATATAAACAGAGGGACCTGGGTTCACTCTGGCTCGGTCTGTTTCCTCCAAAGAAAAATATTAAGCTTTCTTTTCTAAGATTTCTCCAAAGGCGCAATGGTGAAAAATAAAACAGCCAGTAGCAGAGTAACACTTAACATTAAATAAGTGTTTATGATGGGATACTGTGGTTTACATAGGAGATAAAATGGAGGAATGAAATGCAGAAAAATATTTGTGAAAGCTGATAAACATTTAATAAAAACAAAAAAAAATGCTTTTGAAAATTGGTAATGACCAGGAAATTACACTTTGCTGAGAATAATCTAAAGGATACTTGAAAAGGGCACAAAACTATATACTGTGAAATATCATAATTATGCTAAAACAGAATTGGAATAGAATTAGAAAAGAATTGGACCATGAATGCTTTGGTCATTTCAAATATGGGTCTCCTGGGAATAAAAAAAGGCAGTCTTAAAGAAACACATATTATTTGGATCCTTTGAGGCAAGAAAGCTGCAAAATTTCAAGACAGTTCAGAAGATCAGGAGAGCATTTTATATGACTGAACTCTGTCAAAAGGGTGAAGGTAATTACAGTTATATTTATTGCTGATGCTTTTAATATAATGTTGTTTCTCTTTCACAGCCAGCAAGAAACAAGGGGAGCCCCTCATCATCTCAGACATCAAGAAAGGCAGCATGGCTCACAGGTATTCAGCAATGTCTCCTGACATTTCCAAATGTAGTCTTGTGTAGTTGTCGTCTAAAGAAGACTACTACATTACATCAGAGAACCTGCAGGTGGGGCTGGACTGATGTTTGTGGGTGTGTCTCCTCCAGAACAGGAACTCTGGAGCCAGGGGATAAACTGCTGGCCATCGACAACTTCCGTCTGGAAAACTGCTCCAAAGAAGACGCGGAGCAGATCCTGCAGCAGTGTGAGGAGCTGGTCAAACTCAAGATCCGCAAAGACGAGGACAACTCTGGTAAATGTCCAGCAGCAACTTATTGTACTTGGTTTATATAAAATTAGTTTGAAGTCGAAGTTAGTTTTTATTCATTCTCTCTCATCTTAGCGTTAGAAATTATTAGAATTAGAAAATAAATAGAATAAAACAGTTGACTCAGTGGTTGGGACATAATTGAATAAGCTGCAGTGCCTGTTTCAGACCTTTAGGTGATGCTATTGTCCACAAATTTTGAACTGCTCAATGAGAAAGTTTGTAAAGAAGGTTATTGTATAGACAACTCTTAACACACAGTGAAAAGAACAGAGCAGCTCCTGTGTTAAAGATTTAATAAATTTAAAACCATAACCAAAGTAACTAAACATTCAAAAATATGTTAACAACCTTAGTATCTTATTGCAGAAAGAAGAAAGAGACCATGGAAAACTAGAATTGCTTTGAATCACGTGAAACTAGGGTAAAATTGAGAATATAAATCAAATGAATCCTCTGTGCTCTGCGACAAAGATTACTCTAATAATTTGAATCTGTCCAGTTAACTTGATCAAAAACAGAGGTAGACATAGAAAAAAGTCTAAGACTGCAGCCTACATCATTTTTGGTCAATGTTGAATGGAATTGTGTCATTCTTTCTGTTTGTCTGAATGACCAAAATAAACAAACTAAAAATTTAAAATGACATAAAAACACAGAAGAGTTGCATCATTTCTAAATTTAGACATGATAACATTACTCAAAATAACATCCACTGTGTTCTGGGTCACATCTCTCCAATGTTGGTGACTGTTGCGTGGTCTTGGTCGGATCTGAAAACACTGTCATTGTGTCACGTTTTTAATGACGTGAAATAAATTCCATAAAATCGGGCCGTGTTATGTAACGACTGTAGATTGAGTCAGGTTTAATCACATGAAAACATCAGTGACAGATTATAGGATCCTACGTTACACGATGACAGCGCTGTCTTCACCCCGTTTCCATGGAAACTGTGTCTTTTCTCCAGCGCTAGTAAAGAGGAGTTTTGACCTACTTTGAGAGAAATGCATCCAGTTGACAGGTGACAACATGTTGTTGATGAGGTGTTAAATATTCATGAGTCTGAATTAATGGACTTCTGCCTCAACACATTCAACCAAACACTCAATATTAATCTTCAATCACTTTATACACCTATTATAAATTACAATGCATTTCTACATTTACTGTGAGACATCCAGTCCGTGATCATATGAGTGTGTGTCTTTATTTTATCTCCCTCCATGCCAGTAAAGCTAGCTAACTAAAGCAGAGTCTGAATAGTTTTAATCCTTACAAAGTAGTTATGTGTTTTAAAATGAAAACTAATTTTTACAGGTGGAAATTAATGTCTGTCCTGTATGTCATTGACATACAGGACAGACATTAATTTACATTATATCATGTTATTGGTCAAAATATGTAAAGATGATTTGATCCTGTACATTACTTGTTTAGCTTTGTTGTGTATTTTTTTATGTTACTTTGTCTGAAATGAAACATTGTGTATCACTTGTTTGTAGTTTTTGCTTTGTCCCGTGTTTTCACATAACACCCACTTGTCTATATCCACTACAGCTCTTTTCCAGTGGCTTAAACAAACATTACAATTAACTTAAAACATAGCTTTACTGAATAAAAAAAACATGAACACTAATACAAATAAATGATTTAACTTCCTCAAGTCCATATTAAGAAATCAAGTAGTTTAACGAATACTTAAAGCAGTTACGTGGAACAAGTCGACATCACATTTTTAATTAAAACTCAAGTTTATTTCTTAGCGTGCACCTGGACTAACATACAGTAACCAGCTGGTTACTGTATGTTAGGGTTGTTACTGTAACTTAGGAGTCTTGGGTTGGACTTCTCCTTTTTCACTTGAATGACTGATTACCTGACAATGTGTATTACAAAAGACATTTCATCTTATCAACACCTTTTTTATATTCACACTGTGTAGTTCATACACAGGATTTTATCAGCCTTTAGAGACAGTAAACATTGTCTCATTTTGACTCAACTGACCCATTTTTTTCTCAAAATGTTTTTTCTTAGACTGGTTTATAACTTAATACTTGTTGGCAGTTTCTATTGTTGTCAGTTGTTTGGCTAACACACAAATGACTTGTAGAAAGCTGAATTGCTGCATTGTTGTTGTCTTTTTTCTGCCTAAGGGATATTTTAATTAGCACCAGTTGTCCTAAACCTCACCGATGTGCATTTATGTATGTGTTTCTCAGATGAGCAGGAGACGTCGGGCAGCATCATCTACACAGTGGAGCTCAAAAGATATGGCGGCCCTTTGGGGATCACCATTTCAGGCACTGAGGAGCCTTTCGACCCCATCACTATTTCTGGACTCACCAAGAGAGGCCTTGCTGAGAGGTACACACCACACAGCACTGGGCTAGTCCCGACGGTCACTGAATATGTTACAGAAACAGGAGAAATCTGCTCTTTTTAATTGTGGCATTGTGTCACATTTGCACATTCTGTCTTTTGTCATTTTGTCATTTTCTATCAATTGTTTGCATTAATTGAGACAGGATTTTTAGATTTCAGGTTTTCATACGTAGGCTAGAATGCCTATATTTTCATACATAGCATTTTCTATTTTTCTTTTAATTGTTGAATTCACAGAGGACACAACAGGCCTTAGCTCAGATACAGCCCACAATAATATGATAGGGAATGTTTTTATACCAACACAAAGGTGACTGATCAAGACTACTGTAGAGTCTCTCTCTTTTACACTATGTAATGTTATATAATAAGTATCGCTTTCTTTTACTATGGAGTAGCCCTGGACATTATTACTCCCAGAGAACTCAGGCCTCACACCATTCAGTTAATAGACATTTCCAATTATTATGACTGACATGGATGTAATTGTAAAAATAGCTGCCAGTCACCACATGTTTGGGACAATTTTTTGACAAATTACAAGAGCTTAAAATCTAGTTGACACATTCATTTGATCCCCAGTTGACAATAACCTATTTGATAGCCCTCTGTTGACTTTAAGAGAGGTCTATACCAAAAAAAGAATTTATTGGGATTTTAGATAAATGTTACGGCCAGGCTTTGTTGGTGATGTACTTGAGCTGTAGATCTAATCTGTAAACAAAACAAAGACTACTGGCAAACTACAAGTCAGCCTATATATAATGTAAAACTGTAGGGCACTCCCTTTTAGAGTACCTCACAACATCTTTATTCCTTCTGTGTCCTGCTGTCATCCTTTAGGCCAAAAAAGCCATTGTTAATTGAACAAATGTGAATGTAGAAGAAAAAGAACATGTACAGTAAACAGGCTTCACAAGTTTAACACTGAGGTTCTGACCCAGATTCACATCTTCAGTGATCAATAAAGACAATTTACAAGAGACATAGATGAACCAATTCATACCAAGTAAAGAATAAAGTAACGTGTGAACAAGGGCGCTGCCTGGTGTCATATATTGTAAGAGACAGTGGCATTTCACAGAGCACATTACACAATACCGCGGGGTATGTCATTTTTCTCATTATTAATGTTGTACTTTAAGTCAACAAACAGCCTATGTGAAAACAACAGCACAACACAAAGAGAGATCACAAACGCCATCTCTACAGCATGTGGTTTAAGTCCCATTTACACTATTCTACACAGCTATAAGAATGTATCAAACATGTGTGTTCAGGACAGGGGCGATTCACGTGGGAGACCGGATCCTGGCAATCAACAGTGTCAGCCTCAAAGGGAAGCCGCTGAGTGAAGCCATCCACCTGCTGCAGATGGCAGGAGAGACGGTCACGCTCAAGATCAAAAAACAGCTCGACAGTGAGTCTCCAATATGACAGTGACACTGTGACTAAGCTGTCAGAAAGCAAAAATGTTTTACCAGTTTTGGCAAAGTTACAGGAAGGTCAAATTTTCTGACAACACCTGTCCTGTCAGAGATATGACCTTCTTGAGCGCTGCTACAGAAATAGTCACCAATAATTAAAAAGGCAGCACTTTTTTGGTATTAGTATGGTAATAGTCAGGTAATAAGATCAAAAGATTATGGATAATTACTAATTTATGTCTATAAAATATCTAAATATGACAACATAATAATCACTGTAAACTCAGTCAGGGTTAAATGACCAGGAATCAGAACTGTTTAATGCCTTGTTTCCATTTCATTTAATAGAAATAATCTAATTTAACATAAACTAAACATAAAGTAAAATAAGTAAAACAGTAAAAGACCCATCTCTTTATTACGGAGCTGGAAAGTGCAACCAAATGTGTGTTTCCCAAATAATCTTCAGAAGAAGGAATGTGTGAGCCACATATCTATGAGAGGATAAGAGAAAAATAGTCTGGATGTTTCAATCTGATCAGAACACATGACCAATGGCAGCTGGTTTATATTCAAACGTGTGACCTTTGCATCACTGAGATAGTGATCATAACAAATAAGAAAGAATGTTTCCAAGAGACAGGGAGCTTGACAGAGCTGCCAGAAGTATTCCTCCTGAAAAAAATAATAGATAGCAAAGTATTTATGTCCTTGTAGCAGACATTATTAACATAGTAGCAGCAGTAATAGCTCGCTGTGCACATAAACAGATTTTAGTGCACAAAACTCCTTGTGTCATCTGAGGCCCAAAACTCACATTACGTCTTGCTCTTTCTCAAAGTGTGCAGTTGTTGAAAGATCACCAAAGAGTGTGACGCACAAGGATCAAGTGTTTGTAAAAACAAGAGTTGTGACAGTCCTGAACACATTGCTCATAAAAAAGAAAAGGCATGTAACATTTATACAAGATACAAGGTATCTTTATTACCCCCGAGGGGCAAATAGTTAGAGTGAATAGAGTAAACATAAATCATAAAACATAAAATAACACAATAGCAGCCAACAGTAATGCAACAGTCTAAGATAAGTTAGTAGGAGACAAAGTACAAGTTGTTACTATAGCAACAAGTTTAGTTATTAGATTTTCATTTGCTGTTTTAGCCGTTAATATTGTGTTTTTGGAGTTGCTGATTTCTATTGCCACTTTGCTACTAATTGGGCGTTTGCCTTCGCTGCCCCCACATTCTGGAACTCCCTCCCCCTCCACATCAGAAACTCGGACTCACAACAAAACTTCAAAAAACTGCCTCTTAAAGACTGCCTATAACCTCAAAATATTCCTGTTTTCCTTTTTGTCTTTGAGTAATTTTGAAATGTGCTATATAGAACAAATGTATTATTATTTATTATTATTAATTCTTTAATATTACAGTAATGTGATGTCTCAAACTGACATGTATAATATATGACAAACCTAAACCCTCTAGATTAAATTAACATTGTGACTCTACCGCTTAAAAACCACTTGTATTTTCAATCATATCAATTGTTTAATTTAGGTTCTATTCCATTCCTCTTTTAATGCTTTAATGTTTCTATTTTTTGTGGAGACCTGGAGGAGAGGAAGGACACCAGGTCAGAGGTGGAGGATTTGACTGAGAACGAGCTGAGTGACCCAGAGGACGACCTGACCGACAGCCAGCAGACGAACAAACTGTCTGAGCTCTACTCCACAACAATCCCCAGTGTGGACTCCGCCATGGAGTCATGGGACGGCTCGGGACTAGACACAGGCTTCTGCAGCCAGGGTAAGCTCCAGATTAGACCCACTGGAGGTCAAAGGGCAGGCAGAGCTCTGTTTTCTAAGCACAATTGGGCTTATTTGTGCTAGTCACTTTAGATTAACTCCACATTGCTGCTGGTTGTGGCGCCTCTCTACTGTCTATCTGTTACTGTCAGGATCGAGCTCATGGTTTTACCATTTGTTTTAAATGGTCTATCACTGCCAAGAATATTGAGGTTGTAAAACTAGTCCCTAATCCCGAGGAGCCAAAGTATTTGCAGTAGCTGGTCAGAAACTCTGTAATAGTCTGCTTCTGGACATTAGAAATGTTGCATCTATCTAAAGCTTTAAATCATTGCTAAAAACCTTCCTCTTTGCAGTGGCTTTTAACACAAGCTGTTTGCCTATTTTCCATCTTGTTTTTAGCTTTATAGTCTAATTTATTATAAACTACTTTATTAATGAATAAGCACAGTATTGTATCCTATAGATATTGTCTACATCAGGAGTGGGCAAACTGAGGCCCGGGGCCACATGCGGCCCATTTGGCTGTTTAATCCGGCCCGCCAAGCCTTTACTAGTATTTTATTGATGATTAAACACTGCATATATTTTTCATTTTCCTCCAATATTCTGCAGTGATGAGTTGATTCACTATGACATTCACACTCCAAACAGCAACAACCTTTTCTAAAACTAGCATCTGTACTCACAGCGAGAGGTAATTTTCACTGGTTTTAGAAAAAACTGTAAAAAGTGGATCTAAAACACATATTGTTTAGCCTACATTTAAAAATTAAACTATGGGCAAAATAAATTAGTTTTTATTGAGCATAAGTGAGTTTATTGTGTTGGCCCAGCCCTCCACAACAGTCCCAGGTCCTAATGTGGCCCTTGGGGAAAATGAATTGCCCACCCCTGGTCTACAGGGTGTGTAGGCCACATGGGGATTGTATTATCAGCTACGTATTTGAAAAGATATGACCAGTGTGGCTCAGTGTAGCCACCAGTAAAAACACGACCAATGCATCAGTGGCAAGAAGTGGAATCATTCTATCATTTGCCATTCTTTGATGTGACTATTATATTAGAACAGTGAAGTATTGGGGCGGCAGTGGCTCAGTGGTAGGGCAGTCGTCTTTCAACCAGAAGGTAGTGGGTTTGATTCCCGCTCTCCCCACAATTCATACTGTCGTTGTGTCCTTGGGCAAGACACTTAACCCACCTTCCTTCGTATGAATGTGTAAGAATGTTTAGTGATGGTCTGAGAGGCCATGACTGTGTATGAATGAATAATGGTCCATTGGGAGAAAAGTGCAATATAAATATATTATTAGTGAATATGTGTCAGCCAATCAGCAGTCAGCTATGTTTAGCTCTACTCTTTATTTACTGAAGGGTACAAGGGGAATAGGACTGGCTGGTTATTTTGGCAATATTCAAAAGTAGCAGCATTGGAAGGACAAATACTGTACCCATCTGCACTGCCCTGATGTTGCTGCTTACACATAATACTGGTGAGCCACAATCTGTTCTGTAATTCAAAACATTACATTTTTTGTTACAGTGTCTGTTTTTGTTAATGTATAGGTACGTACAGCCAGCAGGCGGCCGGTATCGCCCTCCATCCTCACGAGTGGCGCAGTGCAAAACAGACACGAGGCAGTACAACCCCTCCAGGACGCAGGAAGAACTACCCCTTCAGCGACGGTGGCTTCAGTGAAGACGACTGGGACAAACCACCGGGGTAGGCCACTGTTTATCCATGTGGAGACAGGGCAATAGTCAGAAGCTTGAATCTTGCTGGATGTAGAGTGTTCAAGTAAAAGTCTAAAAGAAATCTGCTGGGACTTGATTGAGCTATTTCAATCCCTGGAAAAACTTCTTTAATCAGTGAATGAACCGAGATTTTATTAAGTAGCCCTAATATATGCTCACTGTACATTCACTGTAATAATTACATCACACAAACCAAACCACCATAATCTCCAACAACCAGTTCCTCTGGGTTTATGGACAATTTACAGCTTTTCAGGAAATAAAAAGAATATGTTTGTGAAAGAACTGAAAAGCTCACCTGGAGAATAGAAAATAGAAAAGTTTGAATTTTATTTTGGAAAACAAGAAGCAGACAAAATGAAACAAAGATTTAGGATGATATGACTGTACAGTATAGACTCATTATCAATCTAATATCATTTCTTCTACCAGAAGTCAAGACAAGAATTTTAGAGATTGAGACTAAAATTAAAACTGGATGGGTCTGCGTTTGGTGAATGAGGCCAAATAAGTACATTCAAAACTACATTCAAACAATATAATAGTTTTTTTTTCCCAAACAATAAAGTATCCTATAAGATCATTAATTTTGGTTGTCTTGTAATATGCAGCAGACTTATCATTAAGGCAAATAAAAACCTTTCAAATGGTTTTGGCAAATTAACATTCTTATAACATGTAGTAGAAGCTATATAAAGAAAAAATACATTATTGTAATCTACAACGACTGCTGTCTGCTTTTATCAGCCTCAGATCTGACAATGTATAAAGGGTTTACATTGCATTAAGTGCTCAGTGTGAATGTTGAGTCAGGAAGCCTGGTGAGGATAGAACATTGCTGCAGTTACATAACATCGCTGAAGGCAAAAGGAAGCAGAGACCACGGGAGATAATAAAACACCAAATTAATCCTGTCGGTCAGGGATGTTGCCCGTTAAAAAGATTACTCATGTTGTGACAAGGTACAACGAATGGCCTTGTCCCACACTGACTCCGCTGTGGTAACTTTATATTTGTATTGAAGGCATCTTATTGTGGGTTTTAACGGCTCGGGTCTGTACTGTGGTTTTGAGTGAAAGGGCAAGGTTAATGCAACTGAATGGAAAACTGAAAGACCTTAGCAGAAATGAGTCTTGTTTTAATAAATGTAGTTTCTTTGTGTTTCTGAAATCTTGAATAAAAATTGCTATAAAAGATGGGGATATAGAAAAGTTTTACACCTTGGAGTTTCTGTATTTTTAATGATATTAAACAATAAACCTAAATAAATTATTATTATTTATATATTTTTTTAACTCAGTTTCTGTAGTTATTGAAAACATACTTATTTTGCTTCTTTCTTATTTTTTTATTTTTTTGGGGGGTGGGGTCAAAATTTATTTTAATTTATATGTATGAACATTATTCACTATTGAGATCCACTATAAAAACAGCTAAATATGTTATTGTACCTACTATTGTCCTCTTCATACAGTAAAAAACAACAAGCCAATGATTAAAATATAGGAATTAGGCAGACACTATTTTGCATCTCAGTATTTTCACCTTAGATATTAGCTCTGTGCTTTAACTTTTGACAAAAGCAGATCCGACTTGGTAGATGCAGTCAAGTGTCTGCCTCAGATCCTTATCAGATAAAATTACTAATGGTCCTATTCTCAGTTACTGCCCCATTAATCTATTGTTTGAGCTAATACAAGCTTTGCGCGGCGGTTTGGGTGTTGATTGACAGGTAGCTTTATTGGATAGTGGGCTAAAGACTAGACTATAGAGAAACTAGTATTATTTTTCTTTTGTTTGCTGGTTGTGTGTGGCAGGTTCCTGGGCCAGCAGCCTGATGGCATCCTTCTGGATCCAGAGGACAGTTTTTGGTGTCAGGCGTTGGAAGATCTGGAGACCTGCGGCCAGTCAGAGCTGCTCAGAGAGATCGAGGTAAAGTTACATTATGGAAAAACACAACAGTGCAATTCATAAGACTTCATTCACTTTAACTATTTTATTCACTACTACTGCTCACTATTTTGACTCACTCAGTGTCACATTGGCATATACATATCTCTAACTTTTAATAATCAAAATCAACAGAATTCAAACCAATGTATGCTTAAATACTGGTGTAAAACATATTTTGTATTTGTTTTGTGCAGGCCTCCATCATGACAGGCACGGCCATCAGTTTGGGAGTCGATGGAGGGAACAAACCTCCTCCCGAGCCTTTACTGAGCCACAACAGGATGAGTCCACTGAGGAGAAACTCACTGCTGCACCAAGGGAACCTACTGCACCTGCACGAGGATGTCCACCTGCACGAGGAGGCCCTCCAGGGTAACTCCACAACAGCACTTTAAACATTTTATACACTGTACATATAGATTAGGTTAGAATGACTGTGTATTTGATATGACTGATAAGACATGTTCTTCCAACAGATGGCTTGCTCCAAGACCCCCATTTGCTCCAGGATGGGCTCCTCCATCAAGGGGCCCACCTGCGCCAGGACAACCAGCCCTCGCTCCTCCTCCAAGATCCCAAACCCAAGGCGTCACTCAGAGTCTCAGAGCGAACGTGGGAGTCCCGACGAATCAAAGAAGAGATGCAGGGGATCGTTTCTCCAACGCCACTGGAGCTGCACAAAGTCAGTCACAACTTTGGATTTGAACCCATTAAATGCCACATTAAATCATCCCATGTGGAGTGCAACTATTTGAAATAATCAGACACGTAGTTTGTTTGAAAGGCATTTAAACTATTATATGTGATACAGCTAAAGTTGTCTTTATATTTTATTAACTGGCTTTGAATGTTATGTGAGTAATAATTTGTCCCATGGTTTAATAACACCCCTGCATTCTAGGATTGACCTTCCAAATGATTTCTATCCATATTTATCACACAGTGATCACATTTTTTAAGGCTCAATTTTAATCTGAATTAAACACTGTATGTTTACTGACTGGTTGTCCCTTTCAAACTTATTTTAAATGATTTATTTAGAATTGTCAAACTTGGTCACAACTGAAAAAACAGATATTGGTCAAATTTAGAAACAAACATTGCGCATAAATTATGTTGTTTTACATTTGTTTGGCTCTATTTTTAATGCTACGCTACGACAGCTGCCTCCTGTGAAGCCGACAGTTTCCTAATAAGTCTTATAACAATTTAAATTATGTCTAAAACAGTGCATTTAAAGTTTCAGCAGTTTGTATTCTATATTAATAATCGCATGTAAAATGAGCCTCTTCAGAGACACATTGACCACAGTAAAAGCTGCCAACAAGAGGCACACCCCCCGTTGTCAGGACAAGTTTGATGGTTCACTTTTAAAAACTGCGTAACAAGACCTTGGTGCAGACTTTCAAGAGGGAAAACTCCTAAAAAGAGAGGGCTGTACTTTTTTACTTTTTCTACTCCCTTGTTTCATCCTGTACATTGGAACATAGCAAGTCTTCATTGAGTAGATACCGGACTATGTAATGGGTATAGTACGGTTTGAACCATGTACCTGAGAAATACAGGTGTGTAATCTTAAGGCGTTCCCATTTTCAATGTTTGATGCAATTAAAACCATCTGAATCAAACTTGTCCACTAAGGCCTCTGAAAATGCTGGTCTCGGCCCAATCCACTCTGGTACGGTTCGATTGATCCCTGCACTGCTCAAAGGCTCAAACTGCTGCTGCTGCTGGATCATAATAACCTTTAAACAGTGTCTCATTAATCCTAGAAATATTGATAAATAGCTAAACATTTTTTTTTCTCATACAGTTTGTAGCAGAACATCTGTAAAGGTTAAATTTTTAATATCAACTGTTCCTGGATGAAAATGACTAGCTGCTTTATGAAGGATTAGCTTCAGCTGTATTTAAAGGATCGTTTTACAGTTATATCCCAAAATGGCCAGTGGCCTTTACTGTAAGCAACAGGCTTTACTGTGGCCCGAGTGTAACAGGACAACTTGTAAAGTCTATTTTTGTATTTATATGATTGAGTTTATGGGAACAAGTACAAGAGATATCAAGAAGTGTAGTTCTTTCCGTCCGTGTGTAGTAGAAGGTTTGTATGTTTTCTGAAAACTTTTATTGTTATGGAGAAAGTCAAACAAATCAAAGCGGGTTAATTTAGTTTTGTTAATATTTACAGAAATGAGGGAATAGAGCTCATGTGGCTTTGTCAATCAATTGACAATGAACGTGTGCTGCAAACATGGAAGGTGCTAAATGAAGGCCTGAAAGTTAAAGTTAATGTTTTAGTCACATTTTCTAAAAAGCTACTGTAGTAGAGTAAAAAACATAAAAAAATAATAATAATTTAAACCCCTTATCAATCTTATCAACTGACCTCAAAACAAACCTTTCAGTTGATCAAGTCAAGCTCAGTGTTTATTATGTCCAGCAGCTGTTGCAGGAGCTTCTCAACAAAGTTTCCATTACTCTTTACAATTTCCAAAAGCATTCCCCCGCACTATACAGTGCACCATCTAGTGCTATTTTGTTGTGTTGTGTGAATGTCTAATAGTCTCAAGTGTTGTCCACTCAGTTTTCCACAAAGCTTCAAGAAAAGTAGTGCATTTGACATTTTTTGGGGCCTTTTTGCCTTTTTTCGATACAAACAGGAAACAGGGTGAGAGAGAGTGGAATGACATTGGGCAAATGACCCAAGCAGGATTTAAACCTGGGTCTCTCAAGCATGTGGAGTGTGCTCTAACCAGACGAGACCCCCATTTTGTTAATGTGAGAAAACCTGTTGATTTTAAAACAGTTATTTTTTTGTATTCCTTTGTCTTACCAATGAACTCTATTGATAGTTATGTAGAACCCAAAACTGTTCACTAGAAAATTTAGGACTACAGACATCCTTTATGTAGCAGACGCTTTTATTCAAAGCAACTTACATGAAGCTCCAATTCACCAGTGTTACAGCTGGAACACCACTGGAGGCAAGGTGGGTGAAGTGTCTTGCCCAAGGACACAACAGTATGAACTGTGGGGAGAGTGGGAATCGAACCGCCTACCTTCCTACCTACCTATATAGATTAACCTTAGTTTTCTCTCCTGTAGGTGACAGTTATCAAAGACCCAGAGTGTGATGACTTTGGCTTCAGTGTTTCAGACGGGTTTTTAGAAAAAGGAGTTTATGTGAACATGATCCGACCAGACGGACCAGCTGACCGAGCCGGACTCAGACCCTATGACCGAATACTGCAGGTGAGATGAAACTAATTCACCTTTCCTTAGATTTACTGTGAATTCCTAGATGATAATGAATTCCTATGCTGATTGCTGCCATGTATATTTTGTAAAATAAATTTAGCATTTTTATCTTGGGTACAGTCATGTTTTTCCCTAATGTTTTATCCATTCCTCGACTTGTCTGCTTGTATTCCAGGTGAACCACGTGAGAACCAGGGACTTTGACTGTTGTCTGGCCGTTCCTCTCATCACGGAAGCCGGGGACAGACTGGAGTTGGTTATCAGTCGAAACCCAATGTCCTTTGATGACCGAGAGGACAATAACAACACGTTAAAGCACCCCCTGGATCTGTAACACACACTTTTCTCTAAAAAGATATTCAAACACACTGGACCATTCTGCAATAATGTGACTCAAACAGACTCTCAGACACTGCATGCTTTTACCATCGCCCCCTATTGGTCAAACTTGGACATCTGTCTCAACAACCAACACAAAACAAAACCGGAAACTCTGGTAACAAGTGTTGGCACTTTATTAAAGAAGTCGGTGTCTGTCATTTTCCATTAAAAAAATTGAAAACTTTCAAAACCTAAACTTGACATGCACAGTGCATATGCATTTTAGTCTTAGCAAGTGTTTTTAGTACGTTATTCAGTTATAGATTGAGTTACTGTTGAGTTAGTAATTATCAAGTTTTTTTAAGCCAAACATCCAAACTTTTATTGTTAATTTAAATTTTCCAAATCATTTGTTGATATTTTCAGATTCAGATTTTTTTCCTTAGTCAGTTTGATAACTTAAAATAGAGTTTTCAATGAACCATGCAGAGCAACATTGACTTTTTATCCTGTTTTTTTTTCTTTTTTTTCCATTTTTAATTTCCTTTGGCTGTTTTCTTTATTTTTATTATCTTTGTTCACAGTAAAATACAGTATTCCTTAACTAAAAAGGAGAACAGGAAGTTACTCGTATGGTAGTATCAGAGGAGATCAAACAAGTACATGTACAAAAGTATTCGATATTGTGGATTACTGAGTACTAGTATCGGCAACCCAACTTTATTCCATCACTGTGAAATGAATTAACAGTACAAAGGTAACAAATGGTTTTATGTTAAAGTGATGCCACTATAGCAAAGTCTAATTCTACATTAAAAAGCTTTTTGACAAAAAGACAAAAAAACAAACAAAGAAAAATGTAAAGAAAACAGCAGAATACGCTGCTGTTGCAGTGATGAGCTCGAGCCCTGATGAGCCTTGTTGCCTAAAAATGTGTGGATATTGTCTAAGCTGCAGGTGGCATTAAAAAACAAAACAGGCTAAAAGAAAAACAGAAGATGTGACTTGTGAAGTTTACCACAAACGCCATTGAATGGTATCTCTCATTTTCCTTAATCCAGCGCAAACTTTTTTCTTTTTGTTTCTGTTTCTAATTTTCTTCCCATTTTCAAGGCAAATCCGACTAATGAGATTGTTTTTTTCTTTTAACAACAGTTAAAAAATTACCTTTAAATCTCAATATGTTAATTCTTATTTATTCATAAGTGGTCAGTTTACAATCAGGATTAGATAAGGAATGAGCCCAAAACATTTACTAAAGACAGAAATCAGGCTTTCCAATGATCCTGTCCAAAAATCTATTCAGTCAGCAAAAATGTCTTCCACTTTATTTTTTTTCACTCTCTACAATTATGTGTGGATTAAGAGCTGCAGCTGCTTCCTGTCCCGCTGTTTTCAGCGTCTTTGAGTGAAGAGTATGTACAGGTGGACCATATCGCTGTAGTGAGCATGTTTTTGAGGTTTGGAGATGTCGGAAGGTGGGCTGAGAACGGCTGGTTAATGTGAGTGTGTGGGGGTTATTACACAGAGGAAATGGGAAGAACATAACAAAGAGTGGCTTTTGTGCTTTAAGGGATCGGAAAAGAATGAACAATCACCATCTATGTCTGTCCTCTCACAACTCTGGCTTTGTTACGTAACATGCAGCTGATCAGTACTGTATACAGGACAAGGCAATCTCACAGAAATGTTGTTGCTATTTTGACAGAGACATTGAGTAATAATCTTTTAGATACAAAAACATTACTAAGAATTACAAGGTACAAATCTCATCTTGTTTCGATTAATTTTACGCAATATAGATTTGATGACTGGTCAGTTTTTACCCTATAAAGGGAACATGTTGAGGCAGAGCTGGGAGATTAAACCCAAGATTTTGCCATAGAAAAGCAAAGTTCAAGACCCCAGAGTTTACACATGACTCATAGTGGTGACCTTTAGGCTTTAAGAGCATCCGAGCTACGTTCAGAGAAAAGAGGTGGTCATGTTTCATCCTTCCATCCATCAATCAATCCTTCTTCTAAAAGTCTAAAGGAATTCCCCAAACTTCCCACTCCCTAGACACTTCCTCCAGCTATTATAGACTAAGCTGTGCCCAAGTCCGCTGAGAGAAACAGTCCCTCCATTTGGCCTTGGGTCTGTCCCGGGGCTCAACACTCCTCCTCGTGAAGGCAAACAGGAGACGCCTGAAAAAATGCGCCTCAGCCTTAGCTACTCTTCTTATTGTGGAGGAGCTGCGGCTTAATTTCAATCTTCTTCTATAGTTGGGTCGTTGTGCTCAGAAAATACAATGTGGTCAAATTAAATGCAAGTTTGAAAGTTTTGGGTTTTAAGTAATTATATTTAATCAAAATTAGTAAAAATATTGAAGTTCTTAAACAACCAATGACAGTAATGTACTAAACATGAACTCTGAACTACAGTGCTCTGTGGTGTTTGAAGTCCCTCAATGGCAAGCTGGTAATAAAACCAGTGACAAAGACTTCCTGTTTGAGAGCTCGTAACTCCATCTATTGGCACAGAGTGATATAAAAGGCCTTCTTTCTGATAATGTTGCAGTAATATGCCACATTTAATTTAATTGTTGCAAACACCACATTATCTTAAAATACTATGTTTGTGAATTTATGTTAAATCATAGATACAGTATGTGCCAATACAGTCACTGAAGCCTGAACATGTGCCAAACACAGAGCTGAGCAGTGTACATCTCATTGTACAAAGGTGGTATGTTTCCCCTAAAACTCCTAAAACGGGAGCTGGTTTTCAAAAACACAACATGGACATTTCTCGAAGCACTTACAGAAAAAAGCACACTGTTGATTACCATGCACTGTAAGGATTGACTTGTACAAAGCTGTTTGAGTGTTTGTTTGTTTTTTAATTGATATGATGTGGCCAAAACAAACAAAAAAAGAAAATACATTTTGTAAAGAACTATAAAAAGATGACACACTGATATAGCCTTCCAATTGTTCTGTTTGTTTTGTTTGTATGACTGTATATGACTGTAAGTATGTCTGGTCCGTTCATATCCCTATGCATTTTGGGTCAGAAGTCTGTTCAAGGCCCAATCCAGACTCACTTTAAAGGTCTGACAACGTAAGTGCAAATGAACTTACATTTATACATTTACAATATTGTGGTGAATAATAGCATTTCAACACTTTAGATACTGGCTATATCAGTCTGACCTAACAGTGTAATGGCCTGTTTTTTATCATCCGCTCAAATGCATTTCACTCTGTTACGTAATCTGGCATTTAAAATGGTATCAGCTGTGATAAGGAGCTTTTACATTGCTGCTTGTCAAAAAAGCCAAATATCCCAATTTTATAAATCCATGTTAACTTTGGATAAAATAAAAATGTGGTCGAAGGGCTGCACAATATCAGGAAAGCATCCAATTTGTGAGGACTACTTTTTCTCAATACATTTTTTGATATACTGTAGTTTGCAGCACTGGTTGGAAGATTTCTATTTAAAGTCTCCTCTTTTGGTCTTCGCTGAGAGGCTTGTTGTGTGGAAACATGCCAGTAATATTAATGTCCAAAAGCCACAGTCAGATGGAGCAGTTATCTCCAAAGACAGCTGCTGAAATGGCTCCCTGTATGTTCAGCCTGGCTTCCTGTTACATAGTGAGGTAGATAGGTAAACACAATGAACCAATAGATTAAAAAAGCTTATATTAGGCACAACATTGGACTGATTAAGTAATCACTGGACATTCTGACCAGTCAACACAGACAAAACTGGGTTAATACATATTTTTCAAGGTCAAATTCAGTATTTTCAGGCCAAATAATAATGTGGTATTTTACATTAAATACATAATTTATTAAGATTAAAAAAAATGTAATTTCCATCCAGGTTTTTGAACCTTCTATATCAAAAACAATGCTAGTTTAGGATAGAGAAGGCTGTGTTTTGATCTGCCATTTCAGAAATGCAAATGTTCTGTATAAATTGCTATTCGTAAATTCTGGTAAGGTCTGGTAGTTTTAGTGATGTATACCGGTCTTGGTCTTGAAAGCGGTTCTTATCATTTTGTGATCTTAATCCTTAAAGCCTTGTTTCTTGTCTTGGTCTCAAACTGATTTTTAGTCGGTCTTAAACGTTAAGACCAGCCAAGACCACAAATGGTACATTTGTCCATTCGTGGGAAAACCTCAATCATTTGATATTCAATTAAAATCTTGTTTGAACTTTGTCTCCTTCACCAAACACTGACCTCCATGAGTCTGGACCTGGTCTAAGACTGGACTAACTCTGTCTCCTTCACCAAACACTGACCTCCATGAGTCTGGACCTGGTCTAAGTCTGGACTAACTCTGTCTCCTTCACCAAACACTGACCTCCGTGAGTCTGGACCTGGTCTAAGACTGGACTAACTCTGTTTCATTCACCAAACACTGACCTGAGTTTTGACTCAAAAACTGGACCTGGACTTAGATTGTGTAACTGTTCTCTGTACAGTGTAATGTGCATTGGTTCTGGTCTTGACCTGCCATGGTCTTGGTCTTTATCCGGTCTCAGACTTGTCTTGGTCTTGGCTACAACACAAATTAGTTAACAGTTATTAGACTAAGTCAGTGCCGGTCTATAACATGAATACATCAGACTGTGACTCTGGATTGGGCTTTTAATAATGTATGCGTTGATATTGTGTATTTTTTTCAGACTGTGTAAAGTATATTCTCTGTAAAATAGTATTTTTCTATGAAAACATTACTCTTCCGTGAAATGGGAAGAAAATACAAAAGACAGCGTAAAAGGGAAAAGAACATGTATAACTTTGTTGTTGTTGTGGGTTGTTTTCTTTAATTTTGATTTTCTATGAAACAGAGTGTACTGCTATAATTCTCTTTTTGAGAGAACAAAAATAATAAAACAATAAAAACTCTAATTTTACACTGGCCTGGTTTGTCATTATCTTTAATTTAATCAACCAAACCTGGTGGTTGTACAGATCTAAATGAATATCATTAAGCCTTGGCATGGTTAGTTGCATCCAAGCCTCTCTCATGGAACTCCTTAAAAGATCTTCAAGTAAAGGCGCCGCCATACAGCGATATACAGCGATATACGTCTGTCCACCAGAGGGCAGGCTCCAAAAGCGGAAATATAAGGAGAAATCCAATGGCGACTTTACAAGTGTAAAAATCATGTTTACAGCCTGGGTCAAAAGATGGCTCCTGTTTTTACTACATGACAGCTCTGGGAGGGATGAATTTTTGATTAATACGTCCGTTTATTCTATCTGAAAATTATTGTTTTACTATGCAGTAAAAGCGGAAAAGCCCGGATGTAACTGCCATTTTATTTTCCTGTCATCAGAATCAGAAAATGTTTATTGCCATTGTCAGTGAACAAGATTCACAAACTAGGAACTTGCTTCGGCGATAAGGTGCAACATGAAGGGCATGCATAAAAATATAAAATAAAATAAAAAAATAAAAATATACAGACTAAAACTTGAATAGTCCTGGAGACGTACAGGTCCTGGAGAGATGGAAGGCTGCAGCTGATCACCTTCTCTGCAGAGCGCACAATGCGCTGCAGTCTTTGTCTGTCCCTAGCTGTGGCTCCACACGGTGATGGAGGAGGTGAGGATGTAATTTAAATCTTAGTCATAACTTATATACACAACTTCACTTGTATCTGAAAGGGTTTTGTTTACTTGTTTCTGGCAGTTAGCTCATTTTAACAATAATATTGTAGAGTTTAAAGTATGTAATAACTGATAACGTCCATATGTCCTGATAATCTTTATTTAACCTAGTGTGCATGTGAGGTATACAGATATCAGTATCTATAGACATATATTTTTGCATATAGACTTGGCATTGGCTTTGACAGATGCCTAAATAACAACAAAAACAACTGGAAAAGGCCTGCACAGTGTGTCCCCCTGGGCTTTAAGAAATAACCACAACATCCTGAGCATATTTAATTTTCACATCTTCCTCCTGCCTCTGCTTCCTGCTTTCTATTTTTGACTTTAGTACAAAAAGCATCTGAAAACCCAATGAGTTGTTTGTATTTCCAGCTCAGTGCCAATAAACTGTCCTGAAGATGGATGGGTGGGATACATTTACAGTTATTAGAGTTATATTTAAATTAAAAGTATTAACCCTTAGATGCACAATGACTGGACTCTACACTCTTATGTTTTTGAGTCAAACATTTGCTGCATCAAATGGAACAGAGCAGTAAGTAAGACTTTAGCATCTGTGGCTAGCGAGGTTAGACATGTCTATTAAAATTGAAAATGCTGTATGTCAAAACCACCACAATGTCTCTTGCTTAAAAGACATAATGCATTTTCTTGATGATCAGACGCAGCAGAAGAATCCCTAATGCCATCCTCAACTTTACAACAAGAAGTGTTTTTATGTTTCTGAATCCACAAAATGTCACATTTCCCGTTTAACATTTACAGAACAACAATTGAAACGCAACACAAAGATCTAAGTCTTTTTTAATGAACACAAAAGGCATATTTCTCTCAACTAATTGTTCACAAATCTGCCTAAATCTGTGTTAGTGAGCAATTCTCCATTGCCGAGATAATCCATCCACCTGGCATATCAAGATGCTGATGCATGATTACTGCACAGGTGTGTCTTAGGCTGGCCACAATTAAAGGCTAAAAATGTTCTTCATCCCACAGAGGGGAAATGTACTTGTTACAGCAGCTCTCAGATAGGTAAGGTGCAAAAAGTGAAAAAAAGGGTGCCTGCAGTAATAAAATGGATGACTGATTGTAAAAATGTGTGGAAATAAATATCTTGCAAAAAACGAAATAAGTTATTATCTAGTTATATATAACTTTAAACTCATCTTTACATGAGAAGCCAATATCTTGTAATAATATATAGGTTTGTATTTTGTAATAGCATGACTGAACTGGCAGAAAACCGCTTCTGAACTCAAGCCATGCAACCACGTGTATAGTCTTTTAGCCATCAGCACAAAAAACATCCTGAATTGCTCAGTTCTATTTTTAATCTGAAATAATCTGTGTCTGAATAAGTTGAGTTCATCAGTTCAATGGGAGGTTGAGATTGGCTTTGATTTTGTCCACCAGTGTCTTCTCACACACAGCCCTTTTTCTCATGTTTCTTAAGTCCAAGTTCAGGATTCCCAAAATAAACACATGATAAACATCCCAGTCAAATTTTGCATTATAAGTCCTTCATATAGTTCATAATAAGTCATTGTCATCTTAAATTACAGCTGAACAGAGGAACTTTTGTGCGATCACATGGAAGCAATTATCTAAAAAGGATTGATTTTAAGTTTTAAATCTGGAGCAGAACAACAACAAAGAACTTGTGACTTGTTGACTGTGTTTTGAAAGAGCTCTCTGTTCGATTTGATTACACTCCTTTCATCAAAACATGTTCAATTGCTATTTATGCTTAGTTCTTTCATGGGATTTTTGTAAAGTTGGCTCCTGTAACAGCAGCCACAGAGAGAAAATTATAGTCTGGGAAAATAATTGTTGTTGCCCAGCTTGTATTAATCAGTGGCATGTCTAAGCCTTACTTCCCTGTTGTGAAATGAACGGATGTTTGGGTCAAAATATTCCATAAACTCTTATGGGTTCACAGAGCTGCTTAAGGCCATTATTTCTGAACTGCATATTAATTTTGTTAGGTTTATGTTCCTCTATGTTTACACTCTGCTGCACTGCTGTACTTATGAGATTAGCCTCCTGATTTCTGTTATGGGTTGTTTCTGTTTAGTTATGTAACATTGGCTCACTTCTGTGACCTAAAAGACAGCTGTAACCACGGCAACAGTGCTCAGGTGTTCGACTCCTCTGGAAAATTGTGTTGCATTTTAATATCTTCATGTGTTCTATAAGGAAGATTTGTTACAGCATTTAAACTACCACTTCCATGTTTTACTTATGTTCCCATAAAATGCTTTCATCAAAATCTTTTGAAATATCACATGAGAAATTATTTATGAAAACAGCAACATTGCAAGAATTAATAATAAAAAAACATTCTGAAAAGTGAAAACAAAGGCTCGGGTGTCTTGTCAAAAAAAGAGTCAATGCACTTTTTGAAATGTTCATGAAAAACTGTTCCTTAGGCTTTGGCAAACTCAGTGCTCTGACGTCACAGAATATTTGCTTCTCATTGATTAAAGCTCCACTATCTGACTTTCTTTTCTTTCTCCGATTCCATTCTCTGCCAAAAGCACAAGGACCTCTCGTGCTTCTCTTTTAATAAAGAAATAAAATAAAACAAAAAAACTTTTTTTTCCTCACAAAATACTAATTACTACATTGCACCTAACTGGAGTTTAGAGTCTAGCCTTAGCTTAGCTGTGAGGACAGTCTCGTTAAACAATACATGGTTGAGTTGACAGTATTTATCTGCATTTTACGTTGCCTTCCTTTTCTCTGTTTTCTTTTTTGTGTTTCTGTGTTAAAAGGCATATTTAGCTCAAAATATACTTTATCGGCAGGTGTCGAATGGGATTAGTCATGGTTTCCGTTCCCAAGTACAGGTTCTCATCTGTTTAAATCCTCTATAATAAACATCTTGGCTTTTTCCACAAATGATTATCTTTACAATAGGCTTTTTGGGGTTTAAAACATTTTCCAAACTAGAAGAAAACAATATCAGGGACTGTTTGTTTAATGGAAATGAGCAATTTTCTCACCTACATTTCAAAGATTCCCTTAAAAATGGCTTAATATTTTATAGAATATAAATTGATAGGCAGAGAAATGTCAGCCCCTTTAAATTAAATTAGTTCTTCTAAAAAGAGTTTGATAATGTTCTGTTTTAATACTGACTTAAATTTTTAACATTATCGCCATTATCCCTTTTATTAAAAATATTTAACTGTTCAGATCTTATAATAAATCAGTTGTAAACGTGACTTTCTCCATGTTTGGGTGAGGCCTAAAGGTGTAGAATATGGTTTATAACTATATTTATACTATATATTTTTAAATGCAAATTATATAGCCTTGTAACTTGAAAGTGTGTGAACGCATTTTGGTTTTAGTTTGTTGTTGATACTATTTTCAGGTTAGAGGAGACAGTTGTGTTTTTTTGTTGCAACATAAAAAAAGGTTTACTCTCTCTCTCTCTCTATATATATATATATATATATATATATATATATATATTACATCTATTACATTGATGTATGTACTTGAAGTCAATAATCAATCTGTTAGCTCAAATACCATCATACCATACAAATCATCTTATCACTGGCCTTTTTTCAGCCAAACATATAACACCAATGAACTGGAAGAAACGCAAACAAAACTGCTATGACCTGAACACTTCAGAGACTTTATGGACCTACTTTCTATGGAACAGGCTGCTCTGGACTGTGGACCCGGTGCATCTGGCCCACAGACCTGCAGCTAAATCTTTCTCTGAGAAATTGTTATTGAATATAAGCCCCCACCCCCACAAACCCACACACCCACTCCCTTTTGTCTTGTATTATCTTTGTAGTACCTGGAAATGTTTATCATTTAGCACTATTTCATGGGACTGCTCAATGCTGCAAGTGCTATGGAAGTGATTTTTGTCGAAGTATTGTGTAGATTCTTGAAATTTTTCATCATTCATTACCTCAGACAGATTTTTTCACAGAATTAATTTTTGTCTTATAGGAACAGTCGAGTGGATTATGTAAGATACAGACGTTTAGTTAATGAATACATCAGTTTAAACTATATGTTGTCAATAGTGTATAATAATTATAATAACACAGTATATATTTGACAAATCAAACACATGTAACTATTTGTTATTATTCAAATCACCACCAGACCTAGTTCCACTGCGTTTGTGCATTTCTGCCACCAGATGTCACCAAAAAGACTAAAAATGACACACAACTTTAGGTTTCTCTATGTATGTAATCAATGTATAAGTTTGTAAGAAATGTCATAGCAATATTTAACAGCTTATGTATCTGTGTTTAGGCAGAACTATAGCTGTTAGGCATTTTAACTCTTGATCTGTCCGAAGTTTGATTTCAGTTTTAAAATAAGGGACTCACAAATTATGAAACACCTTACTTTCTGCAGACAGTTTTTTTATTATGAAATAAAAAAAAGGTTTACATTTATGTAAAACCTATTCAACACACTTTTTTATTTTTTGTTTTTGTAGCGTACAAGTTGGCCATTAAAATAAAAAATAAAATGTTTTCCATTTTTTAAAATGTTTTCTCTTCAACAAGAATTCAAAACATTTCCCGTTTACATTCTCCAAAAAGGATTGGCTGCACTATAAACAGCAGGACTCAATTTCCCAAGATTCTTAGCAAGGAGCATTTAAACAGCTCTCACCTCAGCTCTAACTATGGTTCCATTGTAACTACGGTTCTCTGAGTAAATACTCATTAGAAATGAAGTCCTGTTTTCTGTCTTGCCAAAGTTAGAGTGACTTTTATCAGCAATTATAAATCGGATTAACAAGTGTAACAGAAACAATAGAGTTTGAAGAAGTTATAGGCAGCATTTAATTTAAACTCAAGTCATCTGCTAATGTTTGATAATGCACTAAGGCAGCAGTGTCTTTTTGGAAACTGAGAGTGGGTGTATAAAGAAGCAGAATGGTAAAGTTGCATATGATTATGATGATTATAAAGGGCAGGTTTCCCAAAGCAGCCAAAAAATCTTATAGTTGTTGTTGAATTCCTTGAGGAAATATATATAAAAAATAGCATTACTCCCTCAAAAAGACCAACACAAAATTAAACCCCAATACAAAATTTGACATTAAAATTCTAAATTTAAAGGTATCATCCCGTAAGATCAAATGAGATGAAAACATGCATGTAACTTAACTATACATGACCCAGACCCATTTAGCTAATAAAGTCATTAAATTACCCACCAACTCATCAATATTTTTTTCTGTATACTAGAAATGGCCAACTCCAAATTAACACCACAACTTTCAAAAAAAAAAAAGTCTAAAAAGCTACAAATTTACGGAAAAAAATCTTCAGAAAAGTGTTAAATTCCCAAATGGCTGACACATCTTTAATATGTTTATAAAAGCATTTATAATATTGTAGTTATGGTGTTGTCATTGGAGACCATGATCAACAGGACCTAATTCCCCAGAATTCTTTATGATGGATTTCCGAAGCTCTTAAACCTTCATCTTTGAAAATGGGAGTCAAGAAAGGATTTATAATAAAATTCCATTTAGTGGTGGCTTTCTTTAGGAAACCTGCTCTATTTTTGAGTAACTTAGCAGAAGTGAGATAATTATATGCAGCTATAAAGACAACGGGCTTAGTGGCAGTGTTTTGCATTTCAAAATAAAAGTCTGTCACAAAATGTAAAACAATATTTTAATTAGAAATTCTGTTTGATGTTTCAAGGTTTTATTCTCAGTGCATTTCAAACCACAATATCTTTGATGTCATAGTGATTTAGTTTGGTTTCATTCCCACAATTTAGAGCATTTTGTGGCAGGTTTTCCTTCAAATGGACCCTGAAAGTTCAGATTTGAATCCTTCACAAACTTTTTTTCTTTTTGAAGTTTTGTTAAAAAGTTTTGTACCACTTTTTGGAAAAAACAGCATGAAAAAGTAAAGTTTTCTACAAAGTATTGCACGTAACAAATTGCAGTTTTGTTTTGATTGACACTCCAATGACAGAGGTACAAATATTTGGAATACAAAAGGCAAATGCAAAAGACACACAATTAAAAATGACAAGAAAATTATGAATAACTCAATAAAATAAAAACTATGCTTGCATCAGACTAAAAAATAAACTCTTCAGAAACGTTTACATCCACCCGAAGGTGACTTTCACATTTCAACATTCAGCTGTAAAAACATTATCGTGCATCATCGCTAATGCTTCGATTCAAATTCTCTGAGAAAAGAAACAGGTTCAGTTTAACAAACAGGGAGTGTACAAAGGCAAAAGCACTTGAAATAATGAGAAACAACTCATAAATGACTGCATTAGTTCAGTTTCTGACACTTGGTTCACTGCAAAGATCATAACAGTAAGTTTTAACTCAGTTTTTACAGTGTTACTCTGAATGTTGCCCTTGAACTATTGGCTTTAAAATCAAATGTTGAGGCTTAATTTCTAAAAGCCTTAAAACAGACTGCAATAACACTGAAGCCAAATGGAAAGTGTTTTTTTTTTTAGGTTAGTCAATTGTTAGTCACTATTTAAACCAGGTTTTTGCTGAAACAAACTAATAAGATAAACCATTTTATGAGAAAGAAATTATGCTTTAGTAAAGTAGTTTTTTTTAACTAGATATGTGGAAACTAGGCACAAACAATCAAAAATGTTTGCTTTTATGATGTTGTTTTGGGCTTTGTTACATGGAAGACAATCATTTATGGAGCTAGATTTATAGTCTTAAAAGTTACTGCCATTGTTTAAAAATGATCAAAGTGAATGTTTACCAGATCACTGGTCACAGAATTTAGCTTTTGCTAATGATGCTAATGGTAAACTAACCCCAATCTTGATAAAAACTTATTGTAACTACAACAGAACACAGGTCATGGTATTTTTATATGTATTTTAAAGCTGTTTGAGCAATAGTCAATTGGAGCCAGCCCTCACTTATCATTAGCATAACTTGTCAGCAACTTAGGCTGTTCATCCACTGTCTATGAATTTAATCTTGTTTTCAAACTTAGTGCAAAGATCTTTTATGTGAAACAAGAGACAGATCTGTACAAAACCCCAATGATATATGAAGCTTGTAATCAAACGTCTGTAATGGGAGCTTAGCTGTACAAACACATATAATGGAAAACAGTTGTATGAAAATAGATGTCTCCTGTGGATTTGGTTACACAAATCCCTTTTAATGATATGAAAAAAAACTAAAACAAACAAAAAAAAAAAAACATATAAGCACAAAGCTTATATGAATTGGTCTCACAATAACTCAAGTGCTCTGAATATTTCATGAATGGCCTTTTTGTCTTGATTTTAATTAAGAGAAGAGAAAAGGTGAAAAGCACTTGTGACAATGTTTGAGCCAGTATAAGACCCTGAATACAAAAGGATGGCAGTGTTTTCTGGCCTTTGATATGAATCCCAATTGTACAAATAAGGTGCAATAATAAAAATCGTTCTCTCTCTGTACTTTTGCTTGGAATTGAGGGCAGTAGAAGTGCATCCAACAAAGTTAACATTGACGAATGCGGTACAGTAGATAGTAAAGCACTAGAGAGAAGGTCCTGAGTGAATGGCTGCTGGTGACACATACACAATGGAAATAGCTTGTTACACAGACATATTAAAATGAATGGAACGACTCTTCAAATGCTTTGCTTTTAGAGGCAGTAATGCTTAATATTAGGGACTTTGTTTGCACTTTTATTAGGAACTAATGGGTAAACGGATTATAGGGCACAATAAAGCCGGTTTAAAAAGGGTCACCATGTTGGATTCTGAACAGATTTTCTTTCATATGTAACTTTCTTGCAATGAAATGTGATTTCTTAAATGTCAGTATTTCAAAAGCCAAGAATTACAAATATTTTCAAGGTTACAGGAATTAGGTTTGTACGAATAGGTTAAGTGCAGATTTAAGGGTTTTAAACACAGTTACAACAGTGTCCATTTTTCTTGTTTCACAAACCATTCTCAAGTCTTGAAAGTCTTTCCATTTTATTAAAAACTATAGAGAAATTGGCCATATTTTACTCATTGGGTACATTGACCAAAAATAGATGTTGATTTTGATTGGTTTAACTTACATACTCCATTTTACAAAAGGGATATATTAACCCAATTGTTATACATATTATATCTTTATAGATGGTATCGTTGAGGTTGTTGTAGTTTCAAGGTAGATGGCTATGTGCTATTTGAAAAAATCCAATGATAGTGACTGGCATATGTATTTTTCTAATTGAATCTTAGGAAACAAATTCTTTATTTCTGTTGTTATTATTTTGCCGGTTGGTCACACAAATTGACTTATGTCCTAGGATTTTGAAAAAAAGTTAGTTGTTTGACAAGGGAAATTTACCCTAGGCTAGATTTTGACAATAAACAATGAAACATATTTAGTGGAGTGCACCGTCTGGGCGTAAAATACTTTATTTTACTTTTTAAGTTTTAGCTGCGTCTGATGTTGTAATTGGACACTGGCAAGTCTGACAAACAACGGTTGTAGCAGTGTCGGGTCTTCTCTTACAGATTTTGCATTGCAGCCAGCTACGGACTGATCCGATTCAAAGATTTAAAAAAAGATGCATTTTTGACTAATAATATAGTCGAAAATGCACTCCTAATGTCGCGTCTTTTTTAATCTTTGCATTCATCTATTAATTTCTTGTGCAACTACATGGCGTCTTGTCCACACTGTCAACAACCGTCTCTCAATATTTGATGGTTGATTTCACAGTTTTCAGAAGCTGATCATAAAAAGCCAAGTCTGGACAACTTTCAGCTTTAACAAGTTGGTGACATTTGGATAAATATTGGCTAATAGGTGCCCTTGTAAATAAAAAATACTGTGCCTTGGTATATACAGAAGACAAAAGCTATAAACCCCAAACATCTACACACTCACAGAAACAGCCACCGCAGATTTCCACAATAGGTTTATGGATTGTTAGTTAGAAATATTGAATGAGAATTTGCCAGGACTCTATTACAATGGCTGCCACTGCAAATGCACGATTAACAGCTTAGTATTTTCACCAGATAAAAGAAGTGTTTCTTCTTCTATGTAAAACTACAGCAAGTATCATATAGCAATAACATTAGTCTTAATAAAAAATCTAAACATTTAAAGATGACAAAACTAGTAATAATAATAATAATAACGTAACTTCTTTTGTTGAAGTTGTCCAAAATTGTAGGCTGCGAAAGGAAAGCCTAGTGCCAACACTTTTGTAAACTGGTCTAGGGCAGAGAAAGATAACGCTAGAGAGAGATAAAAAGATACAGACTGAAAAGCTACTACTGTACAGTACGTCACAGACAACACTCAAGGGTTTCGACCTACACACTTCAAATCCTTTCAGATACCGTTCGACAGAAAACCATAGACTTAAGGCTATGGCAGGTTTGTGCTAAGGTGCGTTCAATGACCAGCATTCTGGTTTAGTAACCAGCATTCAGTTTTTTTAAATAAGTGATTACTTCGTCCAAACTAATGTGGTTTTAGTTTAAAATGTGTTGTACAATCAAATCAATGTGTGACCCAATAAGCTTTTAGAAATAATAGTTAAATAGAAATATATATATTTTTTCTCTTGGTGTAAACCCAAGACTAGGCAAGAAAGTATAAATATAATGTGCAAATAGCTGACAAGATTGTTTTCAAATATCTGTTTTTATCCGTCCACACTACAAATTTAACCTGACTCGCCTTCAAAGAGCAGGTACTTTAGATAAAAATCATGGAGGTGATTGGATGAACCATTTCTCAAAAAACAACTATAACTACCAGTAATGCTCCGCCATTGGTCCCAACCAGCAGCTGGTCAAGAGAAATCCCCTGGATATGGATGGATTTCACAGTTTGTGAGCTGCTGAAACAAAACAACTACAACATGACAGTTTTTGGAACTAGAACATAATATATAGTATCCCAGTTTTTTTGGTTTTAGCTGTAATGTGGACGGTATAAGAAATGACAAAATTATTCAGCATGTGCATGTTTTTGTTCATCCACATGACATCTCTCTAATATGCTCTGGACCATTTTCAAAGCTTTCTGTACCATGTAAAATTATGCAGTGTGGACACTATGTTAAAGACAAATCCAAGACGGCACCAAAAACAGGACTGCAACCCTGTTTTCTGTCTTTAGACATAATGTGGTCTGAGGTTTTGTAGCAATCATTGTAAAGTGAAACCACAATAATTTAGACATAACCTTAGCCTTTTAGTGGTCCCAAAAAGAATAGTATTTTACATAAAACATGACTTTAAGTTTATGATTAATGTCAATACATTCATTTTGGCAGCTGCATTACTTCTCCAGACAGGGTGAAGCCTGGCTGCTAATGGGAATTTTGCTTACATTAAGAAGCTTTAGTTTGTTAACAAGGAATTTGCAGTGTTCCCCAATTGTAACCTGGTCAAGAAGTAGTTAGTATAGATTGTAAAGAGAAAGTAATCGTCAAACTTTATGGCACAAGACGAGCACCACAAACCGAAAGGTGTTGTCTAAAATATCTAGTAGTCTTGGTATATATTTTTATGTGTTGTGGTGAGTCTTTGTATACGTTCTCCTTTTAGAACAACAGCTGCTTATGCAAAAGGAGCTAGTGGAAATATTGCAGTCAGCAAGTTGAGGCCCAAGGCTGGTGTTAATTTGCCACTCAGTCCAAAACACAGGAGATGCAGTCACATGAAAATTTAAAATAGGCTTGTGTCAGAAATAGATTTGAAATGTGACTGTTACCCTTTCATTGAAAAACCATCGACAGCTAACTACCTCCATCGTTTTCCTAAAAGATTTGAATAGATATTTTTAACCCTTATGAGTCCACCAGACGAACAGACAGACAGAAAGACAAAGCTAGCTCCAAAGGACAGAAGAGAAGGAGGTTCTCATGGAGAGCCGCCTCTCCTCCGTTACATCATGGTCTCGACGATGGTGTGGCTGGGCGCCTTCAGTAGCAGACCCTTGTTCCCGTTGGGGTCCAGGGGGTAGGTCAGTTCCTTTAGTCCGCGGTGGTCCGCAGGACGGGAGCTGGCCCCACCACGGACTGGAGCTGCCACAGCCTTGATCCTCTGCAACAAAAATGGAGAGTGTGAGTGGAGAGATTAAGTGCACTAACAAAACTGGACTTTAAATTATTCCCAGTTAAGGGACAAAGCATGCATAAAAATAAAAATAAATATCATATTTAATAAAACTAAATAAATAACTTGTCTCTCAGTCATAAAAGTTGGAATGTAGCATGTGGAGGCACTTAAAGGTGTGTTCATACTTGTACTCTGCTTCATTAGTTTGCAACAAAACAGAAAACTATTTAGTTTGGTTTGTTACCAAAAAGCACTCCTCCGTCGAGCGTTCACAGTTGGCATTTTAAACTGCGGACACCAAAAACATGCTTTTTTTTTTTAAAGAAACACACTAGATGGTGTTGTTAGCCCAAATGCCAATATGGCATGTTACCTTCTCAGTGCTTCACGTTTGACCTCTGCTCATTTAATTTAGGAGGCCAATAATGTTTTGGTTTGTTTTTTCCACTCATTGCCTATTTATGAGGCTCTTCCTGTTTGAACTTTGTGGTCCACTTGAGGTTCACACTTTAATCAAAACGCTCTGAGACTTCTGTTTTGAAGGGTTCTTCGGGCAGAAGTAGTTTAATCTGCCTCTATTTGTTCTGGCCTTGACTAAAACTAAAACTAAAATCAACAAGGATATAAAACAATATAAAAAAAAATATATAAAAATATATAAAAAATCTAAGCAGCATGTTAAAAGCAAATTTAATTTAAGCAGAAAAGAGTTGGATGTACAATATAAAGAATGATCTTAGAGTGGGTAAAAGGAGCAAAAGTTTTAAGAAAGTTTTTATTTTATTTTAGAATAACATTTATCATTCATTAATTTTCCACCGCTTGGTCTTGTTAGGGGTCCCAGGTTACTGGAGCCTATCCCAGCAACTTTGGACCTTGGGCAGGATACACCCTGGACAATGACCAGTTAGTTACAGGGACATTTAGATTAGACATTAGACAGACAATCATTCACTCTAACACTCATTTACTAGGGACACTTTCGGTTTACCTTTTGACCTATACATGCATGTGTTTGGACGGTGGGAGGAAGCTGGAGTACCCAGAGAGAACCCATAGTAACACAGGGAGGACATGCAGTATCCTCACAGAAAGACCAGAGTTAACTGAACATGTTCAAGTTGCCTGGGTTTTGAACTCACAACCTTTTTGCTGTGAGGCAGGAGCGCTAACCATTCTGCCACGTGCAAAACATCATAATATGTCCGAGGTTATAAGTAATGAGGCCACACGTAGTGACAAATATTAAATACACCAAGTGAATTTCAAAATCTAATTTCAAGCTAATTAGGCCAATTGCTTATTGAGATGATTTAACAAAAACTCATAGAAGCATAAGTCTAGTGATGGGGCTCCATTATGAGTGCTTCAGGACGATTGATCGTTTTTATTAAAAGAAACCTTATATTTTGTTTGTTTCATCAGAGTTTACAGTGCCCCTGACTGGACTCACCTCGATGAGCGGCCCGTCGGAGCGGATGATCTTGATCACCACCACCATCGGGATACAGATCATTGAGGCCAAAGCCAGAGTCCAACCCAGTCCGATGGCCCAATCCGGATACTTGTAGACCTTGTTGTACGTCAATGGCTTATATTTAACCAAGGAGAAAATAAAGCAGCCCTAGAAACAAGATGTTACAGAAATAAATAAATAAAAATTACATGCTTTAAAACAAAGTGACAGGCCAGGTGTTATTTTCTTTGACTGATGCTTAGCACCCTTCAGTTCAATTATTATTTATATATATATAACATGTATATTGTCTTAAGGCAATCTAAACATAATGCAAAGGCAAGCAGCATGGAAAGACTATAAAAAGAAAGACCACAGTGACAAGATTCATGTAAATAGGCAATAAACAGGAAGTACAAATAGGAAGCAGAAGTATACGTGTTTAAGTTTAGGTTTGCAACTGAAGCAGACACTTACTATGCACAGTAAAGGAGTGATTACAGTCCAGCTCCATTTCATCCAAGGGTTTGGTCTGTAGCCAATCATGTCCTCAATGGCATCATAGAAATTATCAGCGCCTGCAAACAAACAAAGTTAAACATGTATTAATGTAGGTTTTGAGCCACTTTGGCTGCACTTGGTGGTCGGTTGGTTCAGACCATGATTGTCAGAACTGAAGCTCTTTATAACTATTAATAGCTCAAAACAGTAATTGTGCATTGATTAATTCTTCTTATTCTTTACAATCAAAAACATAAAACTCAAAAGTTTCTTTGTGTTAACCATATTTTATCTCAGTTTGCATGAAACTTTGCACCACAGTGGACATTCCTTTAGTCTCTAAAATACATAACATAAAATGCTTCTAACTTATTACAGTGTTGTTTGTAAATGGAATTGATCTGATAAGAGAGACACAAGGTTTCTAAATGGAAACAGCACTGTATGTTGTTTCTAAAAGTAGCCAAACATTAAGTTGCATTAGAGTCTCACGGTTGAAACAGGAAGTGCACATTATAAGAGTAATAATACTGTGTGGTGTATGTATTCTTCTGTTACACTAAGTTGTATCTGTTATTTATCGGTTTATCTCTTATTACTGAGGTCATACTCACCATAAACCCAGGCAACAGCTACACATTCAAAGAATGCCACCCACAGGAGGCACACACCACTAGCTGCATAGTAATCAAACAGCTGGAACACATACATGCCACCCTGCAGGAAAGAGACAGACATGTGTAAATGGTATAATTCCAAATATGATATTACAAAAATAATATTTTATCTATATTATGAAAAGGCCCGCATGTATTTATTTTCATATTGTCTTCACCTTATCCTTGTATTACAGTTCTGAAAGTCAAAGTCTTATAGAGCTACTGAAAATTCAAGCTAAATATTAAGTCTGGCCTCTTGTTACGTAGTGAGGTAGGTAAGTAATAAAATGGGCCTTTAACACATATTGAGATTCAGTAAAAGAGGAAAAAAACATCACAAAGGAGGGACCTAGACACAAGTTTTGCCAAAGTTGACTAATCACAACATAGTGATTAATGAAGAAGATAATAATAGAAAATGAATGAATAATAAATGATGTGTTTTTTTTTTTTATTACAACCAGCAAACCTATCCTAGATCCTAAAACTGCATAAATTGTCCATTTAAAAATGCATTTTATTGACTTTAAGCTTTAATTTAAAGAGTTTTGCAAAAACATAGGGTTACTAATAGTATAAATTGTGTATAAAAAACACTATGCATTTCTGCTATTTGTCAAAAAATAAATAAAAAATATCATATTATTGACAAACAAAAATTTGGAAATAATTTTAGTTTAGCTTAACAGGTTAAGAAATAGTCTAAGAACTCCTACATAGCTCTGTAAAATAGGATAACAACAATAACAGAGAGCAGAAGAAAAAATGTGGGGGAAAAAACTAAATGACAGTTCAAGAATCAAACGTAGGCCTACTGTGTGAGAGAGACTGTGAGCAGTGATGATAGTAAAGTGTGAACAGCAGGCAGCATGTTTGAACTCTGATTTGAAATAATGATCAGTGACACTGGTTTATTTAATGAGTCAGACGCTGTTTGATGTTCGAGTTGATTATCACAAGAAATCAGGTTTTTGACTTGTGGGGTTTGTTTGACAGAAATGGGAAACGTGAGTGGGCCAGACATGAGACGGCGTCAGCACAAAGAGGAAAAGTGTTGCTTAGAAATGCACACAAGCATCAGATGACACTGACAACAATTGTTGTTTGAGCTTGAAACACGATATTAATTCACTCACAGACTAGTAAATGACACTTAATTGGCATGAATTAGACTGAATAATGACTAATGTGATGGGAAGCATTCTATTCTCTTGTAATTTAGATCATTGTTTTATCTATGTTCAATTCAACTTTATTAATCCACAAGGAGAAAATCAGTTAGGTCTCTTCAAATTATTAATTATTATTAAATGATTCATTCAGATTTTTTCTACCAAAAGACAAAACAAAAACATTTGAAGAGCTCCTTTATGAAAGTCACATCATTTGAATCAAGAAATCTGTAATAAAGACTAAAAGTAGTATACGGAAATAATGACTAAACATTTGGTCTTAGAAAAATAAACCCATAAATGGTTGGTTCTGGTCATTTGGACGTATGATAGGCTATTTGTCACTGATCTATTGCACGGATCTATTGCACGGTCTGTCTGTCCTGGGAGTGTATCCCTCCTTCTGTGGCTCTCCCTTAGGTTTCTTTTTTTTCCCAGCTTGACTTATATTGTTTAGTTTTTTTCTCACCCTGATGGAGGGTCTAAGGACAGGGGATGTTGTCCTGTTCAACCTGTTGCATATTTAATGTATTTTGTTTTTGTGAAGCCCTTTGAGGCAATTTTCATGTGATACTAGGCTATACAAATAAAAGTGAATTAAACTGCATTTAACTCCACACAACAAACTAACACATCTGAAGAGAGGCACACCCCTGTTTTGACTTTTGTGGGTGGCTTAGTCCGTCAAGTGTCTGTCATTTTATTTTACAGAGCCCCATGTGACTTATCTATCTCACAATGTAATGGAAAACCAGAAAAAAACATCCAGCGAGCCATCTTAAGAACTTAGAAAAACACATTTTAGAGTTAAACTGAATTTGGCTTTAATACATTGTAGAATTTTATCAGCCTCACTGACAACTTTTCACAAAATGTCATTATAACATTCTATATAGGAGACTGCCAAGAATAGACACACACTTGCTGCCAACACCAGACCAAGTTGAAAAACAACAGGGAAGGATCTGAGAAAGTTCCCCGAGCAGATAAAACATGTCAAAAGTCTGGGAGCGCGTGATGAGAAACAGACAAATACAGAAGTAGCAGATTAGGAAGAACTAAATCATGTATGTCTATTAATACGATCAAGGGAAATTCTCATGACTCGGCTCAAAAATAGAGCCTCCCCACGGACCAACACTAAACATTGTCTGTTGTTTCCAAAATGAACCGTGAACTAATTGAGGCCCAAAGATTTTCCAACCTCCTCAAACGTCTGTGTTTATAGCTTTCAAAAGGTTATTAGTTTTGGCCACATGTCTGTACATTCTCTGTGACTTTTTAGAAAACCATCTAACCATTTAACAAATATGAATATGTTCAGCTGGAGGTCAGGGAGCACAGAGAGGGTAGTTTGTTCTTTGTATTTTGTGGGTTCAGTATCTTGCCCAAGGACACTACGCCAGAGTAAACGGATTGAACGACCCTCTCTACCTCCTGAACCACTGTTGCCCCTAACCTCAACAAAACCACACTGTGACTCCAGTGTTAGCAATCGCTTTAATCGTTTCATTAACTTTTACTCAAATATTTAAAGTAATATTCCAGGACTTCCTAAACAATGAACATACATTCAAAAGTACTCATAGCCTCTCTACATTTTTTTTATTGAATGTTATTATGGGTTTGTGGGTGAAATAAAATTGTCTATATTACTTTTTCCTTGACACTATAGACCACTCAGTTACAGCTGTACACAGCTTCTCTGAGTCAGGTACTTGTCCAGACGTTAGGGTCTATCTATTACTTTCTCTGATTCATTGCAGATGGGTAACAATGCATTAATTTTAGTCATTGTCATATAAAAACACACTGTCATCTTTTTCAAAACAATAACGTGGGGAAAAATGATTTTGACTGTTTCCATCCAACAACACAGTTTGAAATGAGCTTGTATGTATTAGTTCATTAGGATGAGGCCTGTGCTGCCAGTCACTGTGCTGTTGCAGAGGAGTGTTACCTTGGTAATCATGGTGAGTCCAAGCAGGTAACTGATGCAGCAGATGACAGCGATAAAGATCTCTCTGCGGTAACCCTTCCTTAGGAAGGACGGATACAGATCAACCAGAGACGTGATCTGCCCTTCCACCTCCACAAACTGCACACAACACAGACACACACTCAATGTTATTCAAATACTGATCAAATATTAAAATATGTGAGTTCATTAGGTCAGAAATATCAACTGAACTTCTTATAAAAGATGGGAACCCTGACTGTTCTTCACAGAAGTTCAATGAAATGGTAAAATATTGGATAAAGATGACTGTGACCAATAGGCTAATGATCTTGAGCTATCAATTAAATAAATCTAGTATTTATTTATTTATTTAACTAAGAAAATATCATTGATTTTATTTTATGTTTTTTAAAGTAGTCCTGGCCTTACAGTGGAGCTACTGTACATGTTTTTATGTGCCTAAAATTACATATAAAATTATAAATAGCATTATTTATTAGACATTTAGTCATTTATCAGACGCTTTTATCCAAAGCGACTTACATTATGGTTCCATTCACCAGTGTTACAGCTGGAACACCACTGTAGGCAAGGTGGGTTAAGTGTCTTGCCCAAGGACACAACGACAGCGTGAAATGTAGGGCAACATTTTTATTATTTCATGCAACCATGGACCACAACAGTCGACATTGATATTATCGACACAAAGCAAAACCATTAGACAACATTTGTTTAATGCTTTGCAAGCTGGCACCTCTAATCACAATGAAGGTCTAACATCTACTGTAAATGTTCATGTAGGTGATATAATGTAGTAAACATGGTCCAAGGAGTCCACAGAAATACCTCTGCATCGAAGCTAAACAACACCTGCTAAGATATTCTTTGAAAGAGGAGCCTTCTTATGCAACCTCTGACACTTGTGTTGTGTGCACATTTCTAGAAGATGTTTTTAAAGAACCGTTCAGTTTACAAATCAAACATAGCCTGTCTGTTTAGTCTAGAGTTTTGTAATATAGGTTAAATATCCAGTTGGGGTGCACCTCAATGCATAAGAAAATTCCTATGAGAAAATTACTAAAAAAAAAGACATTGAGAAGCATAATATTTACCCCAAAAAGTAAAAAAAAAAAAAATTGTCAAAAAATTTGACCAAATGTGGGCCACGGAAGAGTCAGCACAAAAAAATTCAACAAAAAGTTTGACGTTGTGTCTCTTTACAATTCATGTTTAAATGTAATCTGTTAATCCTGCACATTTAATCAAACAGAAAGATTAGTAAGTTAGCTTGTGCTGTAAGCTGAACTAAAGGCTGTAAATAATTAGAATTTTTTACCTATTTGGGTCTAAATTAAAGGTAGCAAAATTAGTTGCCATGGGAACTTAATTTAAATGGATGTATCTCACAAAATGGTGAAAATCTAAACAATCCACACCATAGACATTATACTGTATACGGACAGTATATGCTGCATTGATTGTTGGATGATGGGTAACGTCGCTGCCATATTGGACATTGAATGTCTATCAATGACGTAAACGTTCAGAGCTGAGGTTTGTGCTTACTGTCTTTTGAAAAGAAGATGCAAGAGTGCTACAACAAGTGCACAATCCGAACCAGGTCTTGGGAATTACATTTACACAAATAAGCCATTTGGTTTTACTTTTGTTTGACCGTTATAACATTATTTTGTAGTGCCTTTGTCAAACCGTGTAAACTCAATAGGCCCCTCTCTCCTTGATTTTGTCTGTGTTTCGGTCCTGCCCGTCCAGTCTAAAATGGCCACAACGCAGACGTATCGTGAACTGGGCAATGTGGATTCAACGTATATAATGTCTGTTATCCACACTTGTTTAATGGTTTGACAGTGGATAAGTTTTAACACTGTAACCATGGTGACAAGTGGATCCATTACATAGCACAGTCTCATGAGCTATTTAACACAACAGTACTACTACATGAGTATTTACTTTAATAAATGTAGTAAGCAAAGGTTCATTTAAAACCTGACCTAGTGTTGTGATTGTCCCTAGGGCCAGTCTTTGGACATTACTGGTGTATATGTCTGGTGTAAGTTAGCACTCACCTGACTGTCGAGGCCAAGCAGCAGCAGCATTATAAAGAAGAGGATGGCCCAAACGGTTGGGAAAGGCATCATGGTGACTGCCTTGGGGTAAGCTATGAACGCCAGACCTGGACCTGCAGAAGGAGGGGTGCAGGGGGCAGCGGGAGCAAAGAGAGAGGTGTGGGGAGGACAGACGTTAGCATCATGTGATAGGCTCATCTGATCTGCACCTGCCGTGGGAACAGAGCTCCCAGCGAGCAGAGAGGCAGAGCAGACAGAGGACACAATAACCTTGACTGAACTAATGGCTAAGTGTTTCATTAAAAAATACAGAATACCTCCATCTGTACTCACCTGCTGTTCCCTAATTTATTGTTACTTAGACATACAGTAACAACAAGATATTTAATGCTATATGCCTAAACCATGGCTAATGGACACGTTCAAAGGAATCCTAGCTGTGGAAGTAAGTTGTGAAACAACTTCATACACAATACAGTAGTCGGTTATATCTGAGGTACAATACCCAATAAAAACAATACAACATTTAACAATACAAGTAATTAAGGCAAGAGTTTTTGTTAATAGCCAGTCTATTTCCTCCAATTAATGACAAATAGAGCTAGAGAGAGCACCATAATGTCAGGTGAATTTTATTGGCAATGTGGGGCTATCCTGTAGTAAATTTAAAACACAAAGAAGAACAAACATGTCAAATGTTGTGGATGTCTTTTTACAATCCTTTATTTTAATACGTATTTCAGTAACTGAGCCACGCAGTGAACTGTACAATGCATCTGATCAGCTACAGCCAGCTGGTAAGAGATAATGCAATAGGAAAATTTATTTTTCTCATAATATCTATAGCCACAGAAAATAAAGTGTGAAAATCAATCGGCCAATCACACACCACTAAAAATAATTCTTTGTAAATAGTGTCTTACCATGCATTAGCGTGCTAACTACAGGCCCTGGTGATCTTCTCTCTGGTTCCACCAACAGAGGCCACACTGACTGTCAACTACTGGAGGTGATAAACTGTCAAAGCCCTACTTCAAAAATCCTGAGCTATCTAATGAAATATCTTATCTTCAATATTGACCTATTTACTGCAGTAAAGATGTGCTTGATTCACATTTCCAACTTTGTTGGAGAAGGTAAACCAAGTCCATCTCGACAGCTTAAGTCAAATTCAACAGCTACATCACTCAGGCCATTTTGCATCCCAAAATGGTCGTTGCTAAGAGGAATGCAAAATGACATTGGTAAAACAGCAGCAGTTACAAACTGATGTCAAATGACATACGCCTTTAAAGACTTAGGCATAATTTGATGTTAAAGTGAACAATAAAAGAAGTGAAGAAACATGAAAGCAGCCGTAACAGAAAACAGTACTGGAGCTGATGTTCACTTTTTATGACAAGGCATCCAACCAAACACCGCACTGACTCCAAAAATACAGCAGAAATAGGATCCATATCACAGCGGCCAATGTGTATAGTGTGAAAACACTGACTTCAGCAGAAGCTGTGTGCTTACAGTGAAGTGCGAAAACCATGTGTTGTTTTCAGTCAGCATTATTATAATGTAAGATACATATTACCTCTTTTAAGACAAGCAGTCTGTTAAATTAGACGTACTAGGTACTAGATAAAACTGTCTTGTCCTGCCAGAACTAAATCATTTAGTTCACTACATCAGCCTAAAAATAATGACTTGTGCTATGTGTAATAGAAAAACAAGTATTTTCGGGATAGATAGAAATCTAGTCTCTATGTCTATACCTATGTAACCCCTTAAAAGCTCACTTCAGAGCCTGTAATTATTAGCACTTTGCTAATATAGCACTTTGTTTACTAAGTTTCCTAAAATGCCACTAATATCTCTTTAGCATTACAGTTACAGTAAGCTTCATGAGAGCAGTGCACTCTAAAGTATGATGGCACATATTATTGACGTCAGTCAAAATTAATCATCTTTTGGAACTAAAACAAGCATTACGTCATTGCAGTCCTTGAGTCTTTGTAGCTCAGACTATTATCCCTCTACATAACACAAAATGACACTTTATCAAATCATATCTTTGTAAAGCTTTGATAAAAAGTAAATCCATGACAATGTTTCTTTAAACCGTTACAGCAAATACATCAGTATTCCTTTATGATCAACTGTATGAGTTGAAGCGATGGAAGTAACCCTCACACTTCTACTCAGAGTTAAAGGGGTTACCTCACATTTAACTTAGGACATCCTAATAAAGTTTGTTTGGACCAAAGTCTAGCTCCGGCATATTATGTCACTATAGGCTACATTTGTAAGAGGTCAAAGCATCAGTAATGCACTAGATTTATAGTAAAAAGAATAAATAATTGTCAAGATATCTGCCCAGACACTTTAGAAAAATCTAAAATGAATATTAATTATAAATTATCAGTGTTAGAAACTATTTCATGGCCAATCCCAATGTTAAATGTCTATCTATGTATCTAAGTCTATGAAAGTAGTTTCCCACTTAAGCTAATTTGGATCAAATTGGAAGTAGTACACTTTGTGCCAATTGTGACAAACAGATGTATCAGTGGCATTCAAGTAAAAACACAACATTTAATAACCACAATGCATAGACTACTAATGATACTTATCAAGGAACCACAGCAATGGTACTTCAAAACAAAACTGATGCAAACTCATTATTTATTGGATGGCATCTGGCACAAGATGCACTACACAACTCTTAATCTAGCTCCTACACTAACTCCAACGCATCCAGACTACTCTGGCATATCTTATCCATTGTGCAGGTAAGCTAACCTAGAAAACGCTAAGTCTGATTTTGTCAAGGTGTTTGATTGCGGAAAACTTAGATATTCCGATGCCGTCATTTTCAATAGAATCCCCTCAATTCCAATTTCTAAATGAATTTAAAACGTGTTTAACTTTGGAATTCATTGCTGTTTTTTCGTTGTATTTTCTTGTTATTTCATTAGTTAACCAGGAAGCAGCGCCCACCATCACTGCTGCCTTGACAGACCCTCGTACCTGACTCTGCCACATCAGCAATGTCCACCCCTTGCTCTTGTGCCATGAAGCCCAGGACGGAAAATATTGCGAAGCCAGACACAAAACTGGTACCACTGTTGAGGGCTCCCAGCAGCAAACAGTCCCTATGTCACACATATGTCATGAGGAGGATTTGTTAATGAACACAACAGTCATCCCCCTCTCTTCCCGACCGCTAAAGCTAAAGCCCGCTCCCCGACAAACTGACGCCTCACCTGTAGCAGTTGTATTTGTACTTGTTGTAGCTCCCCAAAGACGTCATTGCACCCAAACATATGGCGTAGGAGAAGAAGATCTGGGTGCCTGCGTCGATCCACACCTGTCGGGTAAAAGGGGGACAGGGCGGGGACAAAAAGGCTGAGGCCTGCTGATGCTGGGACAAAACAGACCAGTACAAAATATACAAAGACAAGCTAACAGTGGGCGATGTTCCAGATGTGCACATATGGAACCTTTAACCTATTAATTAATTAATTCTAATTTACTTCCAAAAAATGTGTTTGATAAACCGTCTGCCATATACTCAACTATGCGATGCTATGGGTTGCCTGTTTGCACCATCTTTCAGGAGGTCATTTTACATGAACACCACTCACTTAAACTGATAACATCAGTAAAAAAATACATGGGTTCCTAGTTTTTCTCAACACTCATAATCATACGTCCAGTGTTCCTTTGGGACGCCAAATCATATAATGAGAACAATCCAACGCAGACGCATTGATAAGGCAAAACAATAGTGCTCAATATCTTTACTGTATCAGCTCCTTTTGAGAAGCTTATACTTAAATGCAAGCTCTGACTTGCATATGTTCACAAAGAAAACACCCTATGAATAATATTCCATAAGAGTAAGGATCAAATACATGTGAACCAATGGTAGTCTGACGATTGCAGCAGTACACAGTGTTTTTTCTTTTTTGTGACAGAGCAGCAGCAGTGACTTACCTCTGGGTCTTTGAGGCGGTTGAGGTCGGGGTAAAGGTAGAACTTGATGCCTTCGGCTGCACCAGGCAGAGTCACACCGCGAATCAATAGCACAATCAGCATCACAAATGGAAAGGTGGCAGTGATGTAGACCACCTGAACAAGAAGTCAAGCGGGATAGACTTCTTTAAAAATACTCTGTTAAACTTTTGCAAAGGCCTTGAGGTAGCCATTGCTAACTAAGTCTATTCCTATGGTGCTAATGATTGTAACTTGGGATTGCAAATACTAATGTAAGGTGTTTTTTATTTTTATTTTGGTTAATGGCTAACATTGTGTGGGTTCTTATTTTTTTTAGATCAGCCAAATAGCCATTTCAGAGTGGTATGTGTGAACCGTGGAGCTGTATATTGCTGTGACAAAAAAAAAAAAAACACAAGTTATTTCCCAAGCTATCAGATTCAAGTGTTTGGTGAGCAGTGACCACACTTGGCTTTCTTCAATTAAATGTATTACCACAGATACAACCAGAGAGCAAGAATCAATTGTGCAATAAAAAGAGCTTGTTTAGTGGCTGCTAAACACTGTCCCAAATGTTCAATACATTTTAATCCATTCTGTAAAGATGGCTACTGCAACAAACATTAAAAAGTATTAAGACGATACTAAGAGAAATACAAATAAAATGGTCCAATGTTTTGTTTCCTGGGCACATTTGTTTTATAGACTTTTTTGTTGCATAAAAACATATAATCAGCAGCTGAATAATACTAAATAATTAGGAGCTCCATTTTGTCTGTCATGCAAAAAAAGCTAGTGGCATTGTCCACATGGATGTTATGTAAGATTTTTGTTAATATGCATGGTTCCTTGCTCTATGACTTTTAAACAGAAAATGGTGCAAAATATTTACTATTCAAATTTAATTGTATTGCAGATGCATTTTAAGTGAGAATCTGTGATATGAATAAAAACAAGCTTGTACTAGAGGCACTTTTTAAATCCAAGTGTTGACAGCAGTTGTGATAAGAGAGAATCATAAGCAACAAAGAAATTAAAGTAGTTCAATACAATTTCTACTGCGTAACAATGGCTTTGACGGAAAAAGACTCAAGAAACATTTCACTTTGCAGCATTCATGGGGATGACTAGTCATGCTAAATAAAAAGAGATGTCAATATATTCTTCCAAACTGTTACATATTTACAACTATTCAGTGCCGACTGTAAGATAACACAAATACTCCAGAGTTTTGTCCAGATAATCTTTAGGAACTCAATTAAATGGCCCAGCATTTGTGTAGTCTGAGCGAGGCTTAAGGCTTGTTGTCTAAAAGTATGTCTGACAAATTAAACCAACCCAAACTAGCATTTTTACAACATAATGCAATTTTCCTATTCCACCTTTAATTAAGAACTGTCCAAAGAAGTGAGTCCTAGCAGTAGACAGTAGAATCATAAAATACACCTCTACAGTAAACTCATGACCACACACTCATATTCTGAACAGCACCGTTATGATTATCCTTTTACAAAAACAGACTCTAGGTTTGAACATAGCACTGTATTGTTGTCAAGATCAGCACAAAACACATCATATGAGAATCACTCTGTCATGGCTTCTGGCTCATTAGACTCATATTACTGATAAACACTTCTGCAGCATATACACAAACTACCTCTTGTTCCCTCAGAATGATCACGCTTTGATAATGCAGTCTGATTGTTATCGTGGAGGTAAAGCGTACCTTGCCGGTGGACTTGACTCCCTTCCAGATGCAGAAGAAGCAGATGACCCAAACGAGCAGCAAACACAGGGCCAGGTCCCATTTGATTGAACCCATTTCCTCGATACCGCTGGTGATTCCCAGCACATTATGTCTGCAAAGTGGAAGATACAAGGTCTTGATTATAATTGGTGTTAATATTTTGAGCAGAGCACAACATATTTCATAAAAGCTTGACACAATTTCCCCATAATTGACCACAAATTCTCAGCTTCATAAAACACAAATCTTACTTAGACTGTAAAATATTTAAGTCTCCAAACTTTAACTAATTCTGTTAGACTACGACAGTGTAACTCACTCCCAGAACTCGGTGACGGGGGAGGTGAAGTTGGAGAAGTTGGAGAAGTTGGCGGCCAGCCAGAGGGATTTGTTCTTGCGGTAGGTGTCCTCGATGCAGCGGTTGGTGTTCCAGGGTTGATTGCACCGGGCCCAGGGCAACTCTGGCTGGAAACACTGCAAAACACACAACAGTAGAGTTAGATCCACTCAAGGTTCCTTAGGAGTATGCCAAATATCAACAATCAGATCTTATTTGAGTAATAAATACACAAGTACATACATTTAAAAAAGGGTTAAAATATTTAAAACATTAAAAGACGGGAGAGGGCGGCCAAGGATCTTCTGGGCTGACATGGTGACCTTCTGGAGCACTTTTCTGTCTGCAGCTGTGCAACATTAATGTATATTATTTTATTACTTTGACTTTTCTAACCCTTGTCTTTTGACTTGCTTATGCAAACAGAAAAGCTAACACACTATTTTCTTTACTTCACACTTTAAATTCTTAAATCAACTCTACAACACTCCTAACTCCCCATTTCCACTGTGCTTTATAGTTTGCCTTGACGTTTGTGAGACACAATCTACAAAATCCACTGGAGAGCTTGGAAACTTGTGTGAAAAAACTATGGACATGGAAACTGTATGAGTAAGACAATTATTAAAGTAATGTAATGTGGTTCAAACGTCATCTTTTGTCCTTCAATTTCCAAAATATCATTAAAATATACTAGTTTAGAACCAATCTAGTGTGAGGCATTTTAATCAAATACTAGTAAAAAATATTTTTTCAAACAAATGCGTTAAAATCCTTTTCATCTGAGATCTTGAGGCAGATGACTGATTCATTTGTGCTGCATTAGAGCTTGTTCATTACAGAGGCTCAAATTGCTTCCATTTGGATTAATCTAGCTCCATCAAAGAGCCGTGTGACATGGACTAAAGACAGGCTCCTGCTATTTTTAAAATGAAGCACAGGTGCAATCATGTTTAATACTGAGGCTAGTGCCACAGAAGTAACAGCTGATACTGATTGGATTGAACTGTCCATCTGGAGTTATAATAAAGTCAATATTCAGTACAATGCCATGTCATTATAAATATTAGTAATACTTTTATTTGATTTCATATATTGAATACCTTTTTTGATCCTTTTTAAAGTATCTCAGCCACATTACTAATGTCGGCGCGTCAAACCGTTTTTTGCAAAGTCGTTAAGATTAATCTCACAATATCAACAAAACTATTGGTTTAGAGATAATGCAAATAATTAAATTGTAATTATTATGAGCCATGATAGCACCTTTAAGATGGAAATCACATTTTTACAATTTTATAACTACAATCTTAAGATTTAAAAAAATCCACTATTTTGGCATTTTGGTGACCTTTAGCCCCCAAATTCTGTGCAGTCACCTTATTTTGTAGAATGCAAATATGTATGACTGTGGAGCAAAACAATTACTACAACAAAACAAAACAAAATATTACCAACAGAGCTTTTTTCTCATTTCAGTTTTATCGGATTCTGACATTTAATACTTTTATTACACTGTCTACTTTTACATTTGGTTTAAGAAATGGGAAGAAGGTTGTTTGCTTTGCACGTGGTGAAATTGTTATTACTATGTTGTATGTAATGTGATTTAAGCAATAAAAACATATTCAATTCCCCCATGTCTTGGCTTCAATACCAGCCGACCCTTTATATGCCATTTATAAAAAACAGCTTGTCAGTTTATCGAGGGACTTTTGTTGCCTGACACCTTACGGTCATGTTTTTGTCATCGGAGTATTTCTTCAAAACAACACACCTCTGGAGACACCTGGACTTTTTAAAACCACTGGGATCTGTTCTACTTTTAGCTTATCTGTCGTTCAGGAGTGCTGTGGGTGGAGCTAAAGCAATGACGTTCTCTGTGTTTAACACTCACTGGCACTTTCCAATACAGATGCATACATAGTTGCCTGTTGAAAGTGTGTTCGCACATCCTGACTACAACATTAGTAAATCCATAGCCTTGTAAATGAAAATAGGTCTGTTTGTATATTGTATTGTATATGTAGAACTAAGGTAAGGTCTATTCCAGGGGCTCTTTGGTGAGTGAAATGCATGCTCAGGTTAAAGTGCAACCGTAAGTCTGTGTTTTTCGCTTGCACTCATGTTCAGCTTGACTTCCTGTTACAGAGTGAGGTGAATACTTCACAAACTGAGTCACTGAGGAGGACATATGACTCAAAAAGAGAAGTCAAGAACTCACAAAGTGATGCATGAACTCTGAGCAGATAAATATGGAGTTTTGTTTTGTGCAGTGCATTTCTCAAGTAAACATTAGTATTTGTAACATACAAACCTAATATATGTATTAATATTTAGGTAACATTTTATAATAACTACACCCTATTGAACAGTACACTCTAAGAAATAAACTTAAGATTTAAATAAAAATGTTATCTCAACTTGTTCCATGTAACTGCTTTAAGTAATTGCTAAACTACTTGATTTCTTAATATGATGAAGTTTATTGACTCTCATCTTTGTTTAACGTTGGTTTCTAGCACTTAAAACACAGCTTGATTGAGTAAAAATAACATAATAAAGTTGAGTAATCTATATTGAACACTTTTATATATACTGTAAATCAATCAACTTCATTAAGTCTATATTAAGAAATCAAGTAGCTTAGCCATTACTTAAAGCAGTTATGTGGAACAAGTTGACATAACATTTTTAATTAAATTTCAAGATTATTTCTTACAGCATACGGTTCTGGCATTACTTTGATTGGACACAGAGAACAAATAGAAAATAAATTACAGCTCAATGATTGAGCTCTGTGTTGTTTTGAGAGACTCACCTGGAACAGATAGTACAGGCCCCAGGCCAGGATGACGATGTAGTAGATGTTGAGCAGAGACACAATCACAATGGAGGCGTAACCAATACCTGAAGAAACAGACAGAGTCCCATTAGCCTAGCTTCAGCGTTCACAATAAAAATGTATGAGTTTTTTTTTATAAATAGGGCCTATGTCAAGATAAACAAATAAATTGTACTTTACAGTTTGTTCAGGCAGATCAAACATTTGTCTTCCATGCCCTTTTGCTCTCGTCAGTGCTAATGGATGTGGGCTATATGTACATCCTGAAGCTAATAGCTACTTCCTGTCTAATAAAAAAAAAAACTATTTTTTGTGCATTGGTACAACGATGACAACAATGACAGTGTTTCGGAAACAGGTTGTGAGCAGAATGAGGTTGAGATTTTTTTAAAGTGATTTCAATGCTTTTTTAAAAATGGTGTGAATCATAACCTATGACAAAAAAAAAATTCTCACACTAGACTGGATTCTATAATATTTAATATTCAGGCACTATATCTTCAACCTGAACATTTAGCTGGTGCTTAAATGGATGTGACTTGTCACTATGCTACTGTAAGTAGCATAGTAAAAATATAGTAATAAGATCATTTAAAAAAAAAGTTTGTACACGTCAAAGTCAAGTCAAATGCTTCTGGTTAATTTCTAATCAAGTCTGAGGCCTAAGAAAGTATTGTCTAGCAGCAATCTAACTATCACAATCTATCATATGTTGGTAGCATAATGTGTTATAAATGCTTTAACGTACACACACACCACCACACATGAGGCATTAGGGACTTTTATATTGCATTTATGTGTGACCATTATTCAGAATCAAAATGCATTAAAGACACAGGGTTCAAAAAAGTGTTACTTTCAGGTTCATGATGAGTATTAAGCCCAAACATATAAACAAAAGTGAGTTTTCTTATTGCCACACAAATGTCATTGTGTTGCTCTTTAGTTTGGATAAAAAAATATTATTACTCAAACTCAGTTTTCAAAAAAAATATTCCTTAATCTTCAATACTTTCTGTTATTTTAAAAAGCCTCTCTAGTTTTGACCCACTAATTTGTCTCTGTTGTACAAAGTTATCACATTGAAGGCTTAGTATGTTTAATTTTAACCTTCAATGTTGCGCTGCAATGGTCTGTTTATCTCAAATATGTAAAAAATAAATAGGGCGTGCTCACTTTTATTGAGCCTCGCTGGCCTTGAAACGAAGATAAGAACAAGCTTTTATTCCTGTGTAGTTCAAATCTACAAAAGTACACAGATAATGCAGAAAATAGAAATAGGTAAAGTATTCTGGTTTAAGATAAACATTTAAATGTGGATTATGTTTGAGAAAGGATTGTGCAGCCTATAAGTGTTGAGAAAAGAAAACTAGTGGCTTGCACATTCGGTCATGTTTTTTTTCACTGCTTCTTCTGCATTTTTTTTCCAAATGGTTGTGTTAGTTGATAATAAAAATATGATAAGCATGACTCTATACTTCCCAGTTTTAGCTTCAAGTTCAGAAATTGTTAAAAGAGAAAACACAAGTGTGCATGCAGTAAAAATGTTGAATCCAAAGGGATGGTCACAGGGGCTGGACTGATTGGGGCCTTTCTGTGTGGAGTGTGCATGTTCTCCCAGTGATTAAGTGCACTCTAAGAAATAATCTTGAGATTTAATTAAAAATGTTATTTCAACTTGTTCCACGTAACTGCTCTAAGTAATTGCTAAACTACTTGATTTCTTAATATGGACTTGATGAAGTTGATTGATTCATATGTAATAGTGTTCAATAAAGATTACTCAACTTTATTATGTTATTTTTACTCAGTCAAGCTGTGTTTTAAGTGTTAGAAACCAGCCTTAAACAAAGATGAGAGTGAGTGGATCTGAGACATGAGTGACAGTCACAGAGACCAGACAGAGTTAGACTTTATAATTCAGTCATTTTTACTGGAGACTCAGACAGAGTCTGCTCTTGAGACACTGTCTTGAAACTGGAGTTTTACAGATCAATCTCTGAGGAACTTTTCAGAGGAGACTGAATAGTGAGCGCGCGGTGAGCATAAACATATGTGATTAGAAAATAGGTTTAATTGCTTAATTTTGCTTTCAGTTATTTAGTTCCCATTTAGCCCCATATTATTGATTTGAATATATATATATATATATATATATATATATATATATATATATATATATATATATATATTCAAAAAATATAAAATTGGCTGAATGTGTGTTCAAGTCACTTCAAACAGTCACATGTTTTTGGAGTAGGAGTTTGTCAAACACACTCTCAGTCTTTGTGTTACAAGTAGGTCACATGGTTCGGCGCTGGTCAAACAAACAGTGCTGTCTCCTCCATGATGTCACTCGTCTGCATACTTCAGGTGACCCCCACCGTCTGTTTACATCCGACTACAATCCTACAATCCTCTTTAACAAATGCTGTGAATGAATTTTACTGTACACTCCAGGTTAAAAGGGAATGAGGTATAATGAAATCTCATGAAACTAGAGCTATTGAATTCATTATGGTTTAGTTATACAGTATGTTCTCTAGGTTTAGCCTGGATTTAGCTCTTGGTTTACCCATGTTTTAGTTCTGGGATTTGCCCTGGTTTAGTCCTCAAGTCTTGCACTCGTTTTTTCTAAGGTTTAGTCCAGACTTAGATCTGGTTTAGTCTTGATTTAACCCTCATATTGGTCTTGTTTTAGTCCTGGCTATAGCCCAGGTTTAGTCCTGATTTAACACTGGTTTTTAACTGCATCAGGTTAAGTTTAGTTTTGGGTTTTGAGCTGCATTTTCCAAAATTCAAAGCAGTTTCATTCCTATTTATGATTCTTAATTTAGTCCCAGTTTCAGTGTTGGTTTAGTCTTAGTTTAGTACTGGGTTTGTTTTTATTTTGTCCTTTTAGTCCTGGTTAAATCCGAGTTTAATCCTGTGTTTGGTCCTGGTTTAGTCCTGGGTTAAGTCCTGGTTCAGACACTGGTTTTGTCATTTTTTGTATGGCTTTAGTCTTGGTTTAGTTCTCAATCGGTCCTAAGTGTAGCCTAGCTTTCTTCTACGGTTAAGAATTGTTTAGTCCTGGTCCCATCCCAAATTAGTCCTGTTTTCATCCCATGTACAGTATCTTCCTTTTATGGTCGTATCAGCAGAGAGGAATACTTCTCTCTTCATTTTGGCTGTTGCTAGGCGACAAAACCACCTCCTCTACTTCTTTAAAAAAAAACATTAGCAACAATAAAAACAGTGGAGAACATTTTGAAAAGGTCAGCCCAGTTCTGCACAGATTTAATCTCTCATCCTCCAAACAAATTATCTCTGCGCTTACAACACCCTCTTCTAGTTTCCTCTATCGCCTTTGTTTTCTCCACGTCTCCATTAATTCTCAGATCTCACTGCTCTGCATCGCCTCTCTGTGATGTGTTGCTGTGCTGTTGCCATGGTGACGAGTGGTCCGGGACACCACGTTCACCGTCTGGGGCATGTGTGTGTGTGTGTGTGTGTCTGTGTGCTGTGTGAGAAACAACCCAATTTTAATGTCTTCAAAAGACAAAAAAATTTAATAAAAAATTATTATTATTATTTTATTATTATTCTTTAAACCAGAATAATTTCACATTTTTGAATTTTTGAATACATGTAATTAGGACAAAAACTGAAAAATAACTCTTTATCCTGACATAAATAATAATAATGCAAATACATAGTAATGAATACATTGACCTTATTTAGATTGTGGAGAAGGGGAGGTGACGAGTAGATTATGAAACATTTTTACTATATGTAGACTATTTCCCAGCTGTAATGTATGATTTGACAGTTCACACAATGACGTTGAACTGCTGCCACATTCCTTCTGACTCATAAAGCCAGACAGTTTACCCTTTGAGGAGTTAAACATGCACTAATTAGTCTTATTGTAAGTTTGATTAAGCTGACACATATCTCTATGGTCATGTTTTATAAAATCTAAAGTAAAATACAAAGGAGTTTTTCAATTATCACTTAAAGAAAAATTGAAATTAGGAGTGTTTTTATTGAGCTACTGTGTAAATATTAAACTGTTTTATGTCAGAGACTCAATGTTTTAGTTGGATTTTGCAGAAGCTTGACGTAAAAAAGAGATGTGAAATGTTCATGTTGTGAGATACCTGTCGTTTTCCCACAGTTCTCATCATATGTGTGCAATATGTGAGCAGTGGAACCCAGAGCTGTATTAAATCACGTATCACCTTCATGAGTCTAAAAACACAGGTATAAAAACAGTTTTGTTTTCACAAAAATAAATAAATAGATAAAAACTTCTGATTCCACTTCAAGGTTTGATTTATGTTTGGTTAATGGTAAAGACACTACATAATCATCATGTTCTTTGTCACCTTCAGCTTTATCTTCTAGTCTGTCTTTATTCAATGCAGCACCACATTCACATTGACAGTATATCTCAATAGTAAATATAGTATTGTCATTATGTCTTTATATGTTTTCAAATTCAGACTGACCTTTCTAGCTTACAGTATTGGTTCAAAGCAGGATAGTTGATCAATTGATTTTCAATGGAATAATTATTTGTAAGTGTTGCTATTTTTTTGCTATGTCACTCTTAAGCTTGGTACATACTCCGCGAGAACAGAGAAATGTGTTTGTATAAGTTAGTTCTGACCTCAAAATTTCATACTTCACCAGAAACTCAAGTGCAGAACTCACACAATAGTTCTCTGACATCAACACAAATAAAACAGTTCTGCTCAGATGATGTGTCGAAAACAAGCTAGAAGAACAAAATGATGTCATTTTTGCCACCTCAAGAACAAGAACAAATTTCTCTGTTGGAGTATTTACCAAGCGTTTTGACATTTTAGATTCCCCTTCAAGCCACACAATTAACCCTTAGCAGTACAAATGATGGAAAAGGGCTCTTTAAATGTCAATATGAGACTTCTTTTCCACATTTATTGGTGTGGCCCAGTCTAATCAATATAACATCTAATCACTCTGAAGTAGTGCAAATGCTCTGTTTATTGTACTAAAAAATAATGAAACTAAAGTTTATAAAAGGAGGCAAAGTGAAAAGTCTTGGGCAATAACTTCGAAATGCTTTGAAATGCTTTGGCAGGAGCACAGAGAAAGTGAAACATAATGGATGGTTGAGTGAAAGTGCAAGGTGTGTGCTGCCGCGGCGATGGTTGCCTGGCGACGGCAGCAGGGTTTGGTCTGAGCGATGTGATTGGACGAGAGGACAGTGTGACTCAGTTTCTAGTGCTGCTCTACCGTTCTCATGAAAAACAAAAGAGAGCTGGAAAAATTGAAACCTCATTGATTGATATAACAAAACTGTAAAATCTTTTTATTTTTTTTATTTTAAAGCAGGCAGGAAAGGAATAACTAGGTGTACCAAAACTTGAATAGCTGCAAAAAAGCTTTTGTTGGTAGTTATATGATGGATATAATAGAATGCGATACAAAACCCATTCAAAGCCACAGCAGGCTTTTTTTCGATTGCAATCCCACCATATCAACCGATAAATGCACCAGCGAAGCCTTAGAAGTAAATAAACCAATTTTATGACTGCAGAAATGACCAGAATCAGTTGCACAATAACTATAGCAACTGATTCTAAAGGCTGTAATGCAAATGTCCAACACATTGAAAGGGGTTTTATTAGGTGAGGTCAGAATTAGTGATGGGAAGTTCAGTTCATTTTACTGACTCAGTTCTTTAAGTCTCGTTCAGCAAAATGAACGAATCTTTTTTCAAGTCATTTCGTTCATTTCATTCATTTCTGCAGAATCTAATTAAAATGTTGCATATTACAATTTTTAATACATTTAGTACTTTTGGAATAAAAACTATAATAACTATAAGCTAATGCATTCATGGCCAAACTTTGAAAAATAAATTATAAATTCATTGCAGCTTACTTCAGGCAGAGAGTTCAACTCACCTCTTAATCCAAATAGTTTTTTCCTTTGTCACTTCATATTTAGCTTAGCATTAATTCCGTCAACATGTCTGGTCTGGGCCGTGACAGCCTCATGTAGCTGTAGCTAATACATCCGTCCGTCCGGAAACAGAAAGGACTCATTCATCTCCCAGTTCCTTTCTGTTTCCGGTAACTGCATACGCTTTCTCTATGGGGAAGGGACGAACGAACAACGAACGAACGAAGCGACTCGGAGATGAATGACTCCTTTCTGTTTCCTGTATGAGATGCGGTGCAATGCGCATGCGCGGGTCTACACAAAAATGAACGACTCGCTCTCTGAGATGACTAGTCGTTCCCGAGTCATATTAAAGACTCGTTCAAAAAGAACGAATCGTTCATGAACGACTCATCACTAGTCAGAATAGCTTCAAGTTTCCATCAACAAGAGGGGTCCAAAAGTGGACCCCTCGCCCTGGCTTTTGGTTCCAATGGAGTGATCTGCTAGTGTTTAGTAGCACCAGCTGTTAATATACTGAACAAACATTTAAATGCAACACTTTTTTTTTTTTTGCTGCTATTTTTCATGAGCTGAACTCAAAGATGTAAGACTTTTTTAATGAACACAAAAGTCCTATTTCTTTCAAATCTTTTTCACGAATCTGTCCAAATCTGTGTTAGTGAGCACTTCTACTTTGCCGAGATAATCCATCTACCTCACAAGTGTGGCATATCAAGAAGCTGATTAGAGAGCATGAGTATTGCACAGGGGTGCCTAAGGCTGGCCACAATAAAAGGCCACTTTAAAATGTTCAGTTTCACTGTATTGAGGGGGTCCGAAAATCAGTTAGTATCTAGTGACCACCATTTGTGAAGAGAATACCTCTCCAAAGTGCCAGACGCCATCAAATGTAAGCATTTGCCGGCTCAAGTCAGTTACGTAATCAAACTGCAGTCAGGTCGAGACCCCAATGAGGAAAACTCTACTTCTCTAAGTGGGTTTCTGGCAGTTTGTGCAGAAATCTTTGGTTATGCAAACCGATTGTTGCAGCAGCTGTCCAGGAGGATGGTCTCAGAGAATCTTGGAGGTGAAGATGCTGAAAGTGGAGGTCCTGAGTGGGTGTGGTTAAATATGGTCTGCGGTTATGAGGCCAGTTGGATGTACTGCATAATTCTCTGAAACGTCTTTGGAGACGGCTTATAGCAGAGAAATGCACATTCAATTTGCGGGCAACAGCTCTGGTGGACATTCCTGCAGTCTGCATGCCAACTGCATGCTCCCTTAATACTTGGATATCGATGGCATTGTGCTGTAATTTAACTGCACATTTTAGGGTGGCCTTTTATTGTGGCCTTGGGACATTAAATAGCAAAGCCCTAAATTGTAGAAAAATAGAATGCTATGAGTTCATTCAGCTATGAATGAACACGAAACAATAAAAGGTTTTCACACTGTCTTTACATTAATTATTGGAAATGCTGTTCTGGAAAGAGAACAGTCATGAGACTCTTTGCCTGAATCAAACCTAGATGTACTGACCTGACCCGAACCAATCAGCAGAAACAAGAGTATAAATATTAACCCAAGTCACTTTCAATTCAGGTAAAACTAAATTATTTTTACATTGTTTAAGTTGTTAAACCAGACACCTTGTATACCCAGAATGAGCTAGCAGATTGAATCTTCTGTCCACATAAAGAAAACAAATTCTGCAGTATATACTATTGCTATAGGATTTTCACAGTCATTAGGAGAAGCTTACCACCTACATTGTACATTGTATTAACATCACTGTTTCATAAAGTACTCACCAGTGAAGATGGGGCAGAGCTTCTCCCAGCAGGTGATGCCGCCCTGGGAGGTGAACTGCCCCAGGGCGACCTCCAGGAAGAAGACTGGCAGACCTCCACCAAACAGGAAAATGAAGTAGGGGATGAGAAATGCACCTGTGTGGAGAGTTTATTAGTGTCAGGCATCTGTAAACCTTTAGACAAAATAAAAGGACCTAATTTAACCCAATGAATTGATCTTTAACAGTGACAGGTTGAACTTTACCTCCGCCATTTTTGTAGCAGAGGTAAGGGAAGCGCCAGACGTTCCCCAAACCTACGAATCCTCCGGCAACAGAGAGAACAAAGTCCAACTTGCTGGCCCACTTCTCTCTCTGCGGGTGTTTGCCCTCGGCCTCGTCTTCGGGCCTTGTGCCAGGGCTTTTCCCGGGAGACGGCTTCAGAGTGTCCTTATGGAAGTCCTTCAGGCACTGCAGTTTCTCCTTCTGAGCCATTCTGTGGGAAAATAACATGGGACAAAGACGGCTTTAAATCAATCTGACGTTAATGTACTTGACATTAAGAGTTGATGTACCACATCCATTAAAACAATGCAATCAAAAAAAGGCATCTTTCTTACACTTTCACTCTTGTGTCTTTTCTAAAGCACACACCATCAGTCTGAATAAAACTGTAGACAGTCATCTCAGTGCTTCAATCGTGGTAACAGTCGACAAAACACAGAAGTAATTGAGAAAAGACGAGTCAAAATGGAGCAAATGGCGCAAGACAAGTCCAAACTCGGTTGTTTTGTTTTAGACTGACTTGGAAACACCAGTAAGGATGAGATTTTTTTTTTTATTTTTTTTTTCATTATCCTTGTGGGGAAAGATTAGAAGATTAGCAGATGCTGGTGGTCTTTTTTCAAGTTCCATCTTGCTTCATATCCATGTATAGTAGCTGTTTACAATTGTTTACAAAAAACACATATACCCAATTAACATGCTGGATCCATCTGCTGCTGCTCTGCTCTTGGGCTAAAGCTTTCTCTGCATCCCCGCCCCCTTTGCATTCTTTATTCATCCAACAGTAAACAGTTACAAAGGCACAATAGCGGAAAGAAATGGAGATAATAGGTTCAACACTCCATAATCATATGGATATTTTTATTACTTTAATGTTAGTGCTGAGATAATTTGTTTAATTGTATTCAGTACTTTATGGATGCACTTAAGCACACTAGCTCCATCCTTTGTTAAATATATAAAAACTGTGGCAATATCACAAAAAGCTTTCAAAAACATTATAAACACTAAATACTATACTCTATATAGATGGATGTATTAAAATACCATAACTGTGGGCTGCCTCAGAGACTCAGGTCCAATTATTCTGCGTCATGCCTTTATTCTGACTCCGTTTCTGGTCTTGTAACTGTCTAATAAGAGCTAAAATATAAAGAAAATAAACAAACCAGCCATCGAATTGCGGTTTGTGAGTAGATGGGTATCAATCGACTCACGTAAAGCATTTTACCAAGCTTGTGCCTTTTGCTCTCAAAAACAGTAAGATTGAAATGACGGAATAACAGCTTTTAAGTAAACATTACATACTATTGCTCTGTCATAACAAACAACATAATGTTCGAAAATCCAAAAAAAATGGTGAAAATTCATACATATTAGGAAAAGGCACCATCGAGTGCTGGGGAAATTAAGTTTGACTACTTAGAAATATGTACAACATTATTTTGAGGAACCAAAAGGCAGGCATTTTGAAGATTTCAGGCATCTGTTCAAATTTGTGTGGTTTACGTTTTAAATTTCAGAATTTAAATTTCAAAAACACGTAAAGACAGACTTGTGACCTTAGGTGGTAAAGATAATCTTATCTTATCTTTATTTTGAGCCTTCCCTTTTGGAAAGCTCAGTGTGGGTGGCATTAATAGGTCAAAAAATGACCTAAACAGCAACTTGTATTTGACCTTTGATACAATTTTGACCAATAAACTGGTTCTCCTTGATAAAAGTTAATTATTTGTTTTACTTCCTCAAGAGTTAATTGAACAAACTCAACCAAAAAACATAAGGCTCTTTGTAGCTTGTGTGCAGAGGATTGTATGTACAGTGGCATGAAAAAGTATCTGATATTTCTTTCACATTTCTGCATAAAATACCAATCAAATGTGATCTGATCTTTGTCAAGATGACACAAATAAAAAAACAGTGTCTGCTTTAACTAAAACCACCCAAACATTTAGGTTTTCATATTTGTAAAAACATGCAAACAATGACAGAAGGGTGAGGAATAAGTAACTGAACCATCACATTTAATGTCTGGTTGCCCCCCCTTTGGTCTGGGTACTCAGGTTTCCCACACCAACATCCAAAAACATGTTGTAGTCTCCGGTTAGTACCATGATTAATTACTGGCGCATGATCTGAAGAGTGTCCCTGGGCTCTTGAGTGGCTGCCCACTACTCCACTGGATGGGTTAAAGCAGTTACTAATGCCAACTTTGCTGAAATATTTGCTTCTTGACCTTCTTATACATCTTTATGTGAGTATTTTCACTTTGGCTACTAACTGACCCCTTTTTCCAAGATATATACAACTGGAAAACTAATAATCCCAAGAAAAGCCAGCACCAGGAGGAATGCCAAAAACAAACCCAACAAAGATGTCACCATAGAGTTTGGCTGCATGCAGACTCGTGTTTCAAGTGTCCAAGTTGTCTTGGGTAAATACTGAGGCAGCGAGAGCTACAGTTACTGGTAGACATTCCCCAGTGACAGTTCAGAAAAATGTGAAAACACTATTATAGGCATACAGTTGGCATTCAGCGCGTCTTAACCGTAATTTTGGAAACAGCTGTGAAAATCGAGATGGACCAAAGAATGATTTAGGGCTTAGAAAGCAGTGTGAAGTAACTGGGTACATGTTACTACACTGTTTACTATAAATATTACAACAAGTGCTAGTAATTAGGTCCATGACTGTTGTGTTTTCTCAGTAACATTGTCCTTGTCATCTCTGCTAATCTAAACCAGACTAGACAGGGCTAAACTGGGACTAAACTAAGAACTAAACTTAGGATCAAACTTGGGGCTGAATATAGGGACAAAGCAGGACTAAACTAGGCAAAACTGTACTAAAACCTGTACTAAACCAGGACTTAGATAGTACTGAACTAGTGCATAACCAGGACTAACCGTTGGACTAAATAAAGGTCTAGACCAAAGCCAATCCAGGGTGTTGTCCTACATTTCAGGTAGGACAACAAACTCTGTATTAACCAGCTATAAATCAGCTTCATCATGAGACTATTCTGAGAAAGAATGCAGGAAGTTCAGCAGCCAAAACATGTCAAGGTGAAACACTTAAAAACATTGGTTTATAAACATTGGTTTATCATTTGATTATAAGAAAAGTAAAAGTTAACCAAGCCAAGCTATTTAAACTATATTCTTTGGGCTAAACCTTGACTAAACCTAGAACTAAAGCTCATACTTGAATGCTTGTCTAAACTAATAATCAAGTGGTTCAAAACCTGTGGTAAATTATGTACTAAACCAGAACTAAACCTGACATTACAAACAGTAATCTAGACTATTTCTTTCACTTCTACTCAAGTTATTTGTGTTTTCTACATGAGAACAGATTTAAGATACTCTACTCCTGTTTCGTCCAGGGGCAAAGTCCGGATGAAACACACAGGGCTCATTGTCTGCTGTTTTGTGAGTTTGGGAGATCTGTGGGCTGTTACTTTACCCAGCGACACTTGCTCTACTCACTGGGCACTTATAAGCCAAGCCTATTTCAAGAGCATGTACATTTCCACAGCTCTCTCCACCTGGTTAATGCACTCTCCTGCTCTCCATTCCTTAACCTCATTGCCTCATATTCCCTTGTGTTGCCCTTCTTACTATCCAGACCCATCCACTTTAAACTCTGTACTTTCTTTACTTTTTCAGACATAAACTTTTAAAAGGGGGCTTTCAGCACATTTGCCATTGACAGATATGGTTTTATTTTTTTATTTTCAGGTTTCTATGTGGAGTTTATGGCCTATATTTAAATGGTGGATTTGTCAATGTGGAGGCCAAAGTGTGCATAAATGTTGAATAGTGTATTACAATTGGGGATTAGAATCCAGAGACACATTTTAAGCATGGTCTGCAGACATTTTCATGGCATATTTTAGCCTATGTAGTTAGAAAGTAACATATTCTCAAGTCTATTCTTATGTGTTTCTTTGTCTAAACTAATAGATTTCTACCATGCAAAAACTGTAAATGCTTTACTGAACATGGTGGTGATTTATAACAGAGAATACAACAGCAACATTTTAAGTGGCACTAACCGATGCCGCCTGATTGCCGTCCCTACAAGACCAACACTTATTCCCAACAGAAGTCTAGGGACCTCCTTTTCTAATAAAAAGGACAATTTTTTCCACTGCAAAATATTGATACATTAAACCAAACTGAAGTTTTAGCTCTGACTTTAGCATCTGAACAACCATTATCTCCTCGTTGTTAAACAAGTGTAACTGAAATGCCAATATTTATCATGTTTATCTTTTTTTTTCTCTGTTAAAAAAATACATATTTAGCGATGAATATACATTTTATTTTGTTTTATCGGTCACCATTACTTTCTTATTGATATCAGTGTCGACCAATCGGAGTGCTTTTTTTTCAGGAAGCTTTTGTTCATAGACAACAGTGTGCTTCTGCAGGAGCTCACTGGCTGAAGACAGAATAAATGTAAAGTGTGAAATTGCAGTGTGCTGCCAGTCAAAAGTATTTTTAAAACTGGCATGTGGAGTTTGTCTTGTGACACTTGTTTTCCAACATTTTATGGAGTGTTGTTGGAGTGTATCTTCAGTGCTGCCCACAAAACGCAAAGGAAAGATGTTTAGGTAATACTGCATACAGGCTTTAAGAACGATCCCAATGTATAACTAGACAAATACATACAGATACTGTACAATTATGTAAGTTCTGTATGAGACCTGTCTTAATGCAGGTGTAAAGAATGAGTCTTAAATGTGTGAAATTTCTGGTTCCTTTAACACTCCTTCATTACTGGTGTGGTATATTTCCATGACATCACCACTCATATAACACACCCCATAATAAAATATGTCATTATCTTGGTTACTCTCTCTAGATAGTGAACATGTGAATGTTTTTATATCTGAGAAGAATTAATTATTAGAGCAAAGTGACATGTAAGAACAGAGTACAGCGTATCATAAAGTTCAAATCCACTTTATTTATATAGCACACTTTACAAACTGAATGTGTCTAAAGTGCCCCACAACACAATACAAATTAAGATAAATAAATAAATAATACTCTTAGTTATTACTAGATTCTATTTATAAAAAATAGTAAAACCAATAAGCAGCTTAGAAAAATATAAAAATACAAAATAAATGAATAAATACTTTAAATAAAAAAATAAAAGACCACAGAGGACTACACAACTCACGTCGAGTTAAAAGCCAAAGAATAAAAGTTGGTCTTAGGACGAGACATAAAAGTTTCTACTGTGGAAGACATTTTAATGTGAGACATTAAGCTTTGAGACCGACCACAGGAAACTCTTGTTTTAAGACTCATCTTAGGAAACACGAGCTGGAGCTGACCCTCGGATTTCACAGGCTTTTGATTTCCGGTTAAAAGACTAACTGTAAGGGCATTTTGAATAAGTCTAGTGTAAAGAGCATTACAGAAGTCCAGAGGGATATGAAATAGAGGTGTGCACAACCTAAAACCTCAAAAACGGGCTAATTTTAGAAAACAGTCTTAGATGATAAAACCTTGATTTCATGACTGCGTTTATCTGCTTATCAAGTTTAAATCGCTGTGTGTAATGACGCCAAGGCTGGAGGCTGTAGGGTGTATGTACTGTACATAAGTCTGGAGCTGTGCCAGCACAAAACAGCATCATATCAGTTTGGCCCTCATTCAGATTTAAAAAAAATTGTGAACCAAGCCTTGACGTCACTTAAACAATATACAGTATATAAACTCAATGAGTTACTAGTGGCATTTCCATGAACATAAGCTGTTTTATTTGCATACTGCAGTAGAAAATTGTTTATGGAAATAGAAGCTCAGGTAGAAAAGTGCTCAACACATGAAGCAGTCATGGCTGAGCGCAAGATCCTAGATTTCTGGAAGTCAAAAAAGCACACTAAGCCAAAGATAAGAACAGGATCTATTAATAAACAATTATAGCCTTTATCTCTAATGCCAAGTGCTTGTGTGTAGAGAATGACTAAATATAAATATGTTTAAGTAGTTATTTGAAAAGAACAGTTTTAGTAATTTAAATATAAAAATAACCTAAAATGGCTTTATATAAAAAAAAAAAACTGACGTCCAGACCAAGAATACACTCCTTTTTTAAGGCACCAAATATGGTGAAGCATGAGACCTAATTGCTAATTCTACTAGTGGCCACACACAGTATTACAGCAACAAAAGTCCCATGTGGTTCAAAAAAACATTTTCTGAGAGGGCATCTACAACTTTAAGAATAACTGGACATTGTACAGTTCAGTCTTGTATATTCAATTATAATTATTGGCATCTGATAAAACAATAACTTTAGTCTTTATGATGACTGTCCCAACATGGAACCCCATTGGTCAGGACAGATGACATGGAAAGGTGACAGTGGGATAAACATGGGACCACATAACTCAAAACACAATAGCCATAAACATCTTTGGTGTATGCATCAATGCACTTGCTAGATTTCAAAATGTCACTTTAAATTCCACATTATAGCTGCTAAAATGTGTTCATTAATCCAGAAACAATCATATGGAACAATATTAATAGCATACATTTTTTATATGCTCGCTCAAATCAACTTAGGTGGGTGGGTTAGGTGACAAAGCTCTCCCTGAGTGTACACACAGTTCTGTTATCAGCCATTATACAGACGTTTATCAGCCGCTGGGTTTACACAAAGTCAGACTGAGACTTCAACTTTGACTCAGTGCCACATTTGGCAGAAACTGGACAAAGCAGATAGTTTAAATGGGTCAGTAGTTGGTCACTAATGTTTCCCAGAGATTCACCCCTGCAATAAAAAAAAAAAAAGGTTTGATTAAAAACAAACCACAACAATACAGTAGCTTTAGAGATGTAGGCTAAGTAAACGTAGGGCAGCACTTAGATACAGGCTTTATGTTTATTTGTTTTACCGACTCTTGAACCAGGATCAAACCAGCAATAAAAAGAGCTTAATGAGAACTAAATCTTGGACTAAATGAAGTACTTATTGGTACTAAACCAGGGTTAAACCTAGACTAGAAAACAGATGTTCCACCAGGGACAAGCCGCAATGACTGGACTCGGACTTCCTTTTTGATGGTTTGGACTCTGACTTGTTTATTCTCGGAAACAAGATCTCGTGAATCGCAGGAATCGTGTGCAGTGACAACACCATTCCATCATTGTCTGTTGTTTGCAGACGTGTGTAAAGTTTATTTTATAAAAACCTGTTTGAAGTTAAAACAAAGGAAAGATACAAAAGATTAAATATTTGCTAGTTGATGCAAAAATCATACAAACTGCCTGAATCCACTCGGACTACAACTGATCAACTTACTGTTTATATAAAACCACTACAGGTCACTTTCCTTAGATACAAAATAATTTTCCAAACATGGACTAATCTCATGTAACAGTATCTGAACTCCACAATGGGGCGCCGGCCAACACAGCGGACTCTGTGAATTTTTTTAAATAACATCCTTCTTATTCCTCCCACAAGTCTCATTTCAAAATCTTAGCAGCTTTTCCTTTCAGCAGCCGCACCACCATTAACTCTTCAAATTACAACACAATTACGATAAATGACAGCAGATTAATGGCCTGGCTCTGACAACACTGAGGCGACTGTGTGTGTAACCGTGTGTGTGTTTGCATGTAGGTCAGTGGCTCAGGAGGGTTAATATGTACGGAAACATATCCAAGGCCGACGCGATGGACACAGGTGGGAAAAAGAGAGGCCAGGCTCGCTCTATATGACGTCTACCCACACACTGTGTCACTGTCCAACCTTAGTTTTTATTTGGAGAAGCCACTTCAGAAATGCTGCTGGGATTTCATTCCTTTACAAGTTTCAGTTACTCATCAGTGACTCAACAGCAGACAAAAATGGGTCAACACAAACAAAGAAAGCAAATCTATGCCTTCATATGTTTATTGGGATCTACAACATAATTTAGTTTTTGTTGTATTTTGAAATTGGCATGAATTGAGAGGCTTGATGCTTTAGCAGGACCAAGTATAATTGAGCTGGACTTTTTATTTGCCAGACTCTCAGTCCAAATAAAATGAACACAGACAATAGCATAATTTCCTGGAGGGGTACGGAACAAGGATCAGTACGAGTAAGTTTTACCAAAAGGTGTCTAAAGTGTTCTAAAAGTTTTTTGCATGCACTTAACTTAACTTAGCTTTTAAAAATGTTTAGCTAAACTTTTGGACAACAGCTAATCGTCACTCACAAGAAGCAAAAGAAAAAGTATAAAATGGAAACTAGTGTGAATGTGCAGTATGTCTTGCCATTTTAATTTCTTTCTTTTATTTTATTTCAAAGACAAACCTAGAAGTCAATACCATCAGCGGTGTCTGATCAACCAAAGTGTCTACACATGATCCACAGGTGGTTCGACCAATTCTGTGGCCGCACTGACAGGTACCAGCAAGCTTTAGGCTTGACAATGTAGCTCTGTGAATATTATCTTTATGAAACTGGAAATTAACCAGAAACAATCTAAGGTTTACTGCAGCAGTATTTGGCTGTACCTCCAGCCTTTAGCACAATACACACCAGAATTCAGTGTTTCCGTAGAGGACATCTCCTTCAGGACACAACGTAGAAAACATGAAACATGAGCCTTTTTAAGGGTTACTGAACCAAACAGTGCCGTACTAACCTGACTCTCAACTGGACTTGAGTGCCTTGTATGGCTCTGGCTTTGCAAGTATCTGATTCTTACCTGAAGAAAACCAACATGATGCCAGTTTAAAGTTTGATTTAGCAACAACACTGTGCTTTTGGAACCCTAAAACTGTTTAGCAACTTCCTCAAAAATGTAATCGGGCAGAGGCTTATGTACTATAAATAATGAATGAAAATATGTAGTAGCAATGTTCTCTGACCTTGAGAACTGTAAATAAACCTAAACATGTAAAAGACAAAACAGAGTAAGCAAACACAGTAAGGCATATTTCTAAAAAAAAAAGGACAGGAGCATGTGGATGTTTACACAAATATTGGTGTAATATCACATTTTTAGAAATCAAACAATAGAATAAAATTATTCTAATGATTTCTTAATGCATGATGCAAGGAGACTTTTAAGTGTATCCAGTTTGACACATACATGCACAAACATATGTAACAGTGACCCCGAGAACACATATCTAGAAAAAATGTGCCACATCCTCACAACTTTCCATTACAAATAAGTTATTTATGAAAATGAAAATAAAAACAGCAGTGTTGCTTTAAATACTCCTGAACAAGGCCAATCACAATAATACCACAGTTTACTCCACTAAACAACAATGCAGCGCTTTGGTAAATCTGGAAAGCACCCTTTTATTTTTTGTGCCCAAAACAGATGATGTGATTGTGCAATGTCTTAATAATTCTGGCCTTAAACAGACAGTACCTAATTATTTTTTCTATTTGAGGGAAAGTAGTTTAAACCCTTTATTGTAAAACAATCATTTGTGAAAAAACAAGCTTTAAGATCTCATCTACTGTTTATTATAAAGGATTTAAAAAGTTACTTAGGAATGGTTAATATTTGGCTAATCACATGGTCATAAAAAGGAGCGCTCCCATTGGTCGACACGGGCTTCATGTAACGTTCACGTAATATTTAAAGAGGAAAAGCTAATTGCCGTCCTGTCCATACATCTTGTTTTTATTTTTGGTTTTTTTTACTGTCATGGCCAATCATTAAACCAAAGCGGCGCACTTTACTTGTCACTCATTTGTCAGAAGACTGTCAGTGTCAATCACAGAGTTACAGTGACAGTTATGGTTACAGCAATATTAACCAATTGGAAAAAAATCAACAGTGTTCCACGTGTCTGTAACTCCATTCTGATTGGTCCGTTTATGTGCTTAATCGTGAGGCTATTGCTAAGCCTCACTTCTGCAGCTTTCACTGTTTCAGTCTGTCATCAACCAAAAAGTATTTTTATTACATAAAACACTGGAAGGTTAAATGTATTTTCTTTTTTTTTTTGTAAAACATTTATATTTTTCTTTATTCTGTTTTTAAAGTCAAAACATTTCAAATCTATAAGATCTATAAACTTAAAAACACAGTAATTTTGTGAAAATAGTTTGCAAAGTTGTCAAACCAAATGAGTGAGTAGCTACTCACAATTTTTTTCATAAATTGTTCCAACACAACTCCATTTCCATTTTTTTTGTTTTTATTTTTTATACCACTTCTTTTTTTACTGTTGTTTTGTTTCTTCCATTTGATCTCATCTTATTAACAAAGCAGCTATTTTTACTTCTTATTGACTCACATGCCAAGATTTTTTTAAATCATCCCAATGAAAAGTTTGGGACGACCCAAATAAAATATAGAGCGAGCCAGCTTTGAGCCCCCTCCCACTGTTTGGGAAACTTTAGAGTAAATCGTCTTATAGTATTATTGTTAAAGCAACACAAGCTGAGGAGTGAGAAAGACTTCTTCAAATGAACACAGCTCTGTTTTTGTTGTTGTCCTTCATTCATTCATTTATTAATTTACATTAACGTTAAATAAATACACCATCTACACAGTGTGCATGAAGCCAGTGGAAATAGTAGAAAAACCTAAAAAAAAACACACACACACAAGCGCATCTGACAAAAAAGAGGATAAACCGCATCGTAAACGCACAAACTCCATTCAGTAAAGCCTTTGGTGTTGGCGTGTTGTAGTAAAAATCCGAGACTGAGAAAAGAACAAGAGACACCGCGCTCTGTGCAACGTGCGGCGTCTCAGAGCATCACCATCATCCCCGCCTTCTCACTCGGAGCCAAGCCTCACTTCCCCTTTTCACCCGAGCGCGACATAACGGAACCCAGCGCTGCCTCAAGACACGAGCCTGCACTCTGTGAACATTTACGCGTGGGATAAGACAGGTGCACGAGCTGTTTCTGACAATAAAACTCAGCCAAATGTTACTGATGATATAAAGAAATTCAAGTCCAATGTGAGCTTGAGGCGGTTGGACGGGGGTTTGGTGCGCGCTGAATGAGGAAGAGGCAGGTATAGGGATGCCTTTAGGAAATTTTCAGAGGCACAAAACGCACAAAGAAGAAGAAAGCCCTTTAAATGCATCATTTACATCACTGTTTTCAAACACAACTATGAGTCAACAACAAGAAATACAACCAAAGATTATGAAGTTGGAGTGTTTTCAATGCAAAAGAAACGTCTGATTAAAATAAAAGAGGTATAACGCTGGGGAAAAACGCTATAATTTATTAACAAAGCGTTAACTGAGGCTTCATGTGCACATCACTGGTCTGTCAAAAGGTGCGTAATAAATGCATGCACGTTACCTGCCGAGTGTATTTGTATTTGTTTTGTCCTTTTAATGTCCTTTATGTCAGGTCCCTTGTCCGTGGTCTCGTGTCCGTCTCGTCCCGGGTCGGCGCAAGAGACTGAGGTGCAGGACGCGTAGCTGCTCTTTATCCAGAGCCTATTTATAAGCTTCTCTTTCTGACCTTTGTCTCATCAGACCGAGAGGCATCAGCGCCAGTGGAAAATCACCGGCCTGCCTCCCCGCTCTGAGCAACAGGAGAGCAGCGTGGAGGCGCCTTCACGGACCGCGCTAACGATAGGAAATTGGAGTTTTGGACGATGACGTAAGATGTTTTGGTGTTTGGGGCTTTTTTGGGGGGGACTGTGACATGTATAGCGCCTAACAGTTAGAAAGAAATGCTGCAACATATTCAATGCATCCACACAAGGCCATTCATTATAATTTTAAACGAACAGAAAGAAAACAACAGACATCTTTTTAAGTTGTTTTTACAATCCCTGGAATAAATAGATGCATAGCCTATAAATATTAAAATCTAAACAAAGACATTTTCAAAGATAAAACATTTCCTTGTGTGTGAGAAGCCATGATTAGTCTTATGTGCCTCAAGTACAGCATCTATTAGAGTTTGCCTCAAAAAATACAGAGACATTAAATCAAACACAACATGCATGCAGTATGTGGAATAAGCGAAAGAGGAATAGCTGAATATTTATAAGTGCTGAACATTCATTTTATTTATACACTCCTTGGACTGTATTTTTTCCTTATTCAAAGTAATTCAGTTTGCATTACTATTGAATTGTATTATTATGTTATTATATTTATATGTTATTATTTAATATTATAATTATTATTTCAAATCAAATTGTTCAGATGTCATTGTCTTTCCAGGATTGTAGACAATATGGTCCACAATAGACAATACAATAAGGTAATCAGAAAAGTTCCAATACACGACAACATAAGAAGTCTTACCTTCAACCTGGTTAGCACTCCTGCCTCACAGCAAGAAGGTCCTGGGTTCGATTCCCATCCAGGGCAGGGCCATCTTGTGTGGAGTTTGCATGTTCTCCCTGTGTCTGCGTAGTAGACTCCGGGTACTCCGGTTTCCCCTACCACCAAAAACATGTACAACAGTCCCTCCCAAACACACATGGGGCCAGGACTCCCCTGCAAAAGAGATTTGTAATCTCAGTGGGACTATCCTGGTTAAATAGAGGTTAAATAAAATAAAAAATGGCATTAACAAAAGCCAAATCTGTGTAACATCAGCATAGACCAGGTAGTTTAGAGTTATGTATTTTTTAATATATTAAGGAAATGCTGACAGTTACTGAATCTAATGCATAATCTAATGCAAAAGGCGCGAACCGACAGTGAAGGCATCATTAAGGAGCATTAAAGTGGCAGATTTCTCCCATTTCACGAGTCGTTTCAGAGCGTGCGCTCAGACTGACCGAGGCGCCCTCACATAAACCACCCAAACTCTCTCTGTGAACGTGCCGAAAACAAGTGCACCATGTGATAAGAAGTTACTGTTAGAGGACTCAGATTGTTTTGTATTTGATTCTTGCAGTTCCTACTTTAACAACAAACAGAGATAAAAAACCACACAACCAGCACAAAAACCAAAAGGACAGTTACTTCTTCACAGATTAATTGATATTAATGGAAAAAAACAGATAGCGGTGTTCTGCATTAGTAATAAAAAGTTCAAAAAGTTCTGCATATACAAGACTGTGACCTGTTGATGTAAGGCTACCGTTAGCAAACTTTCTGAGGAGCAAACAGAACACTAACCCTTGATCCAAATGAGTATTAGGACAACTTTTCGTCTTTCGTGAAAACAAGGGCTAGAAGTGTAACATTGAGCCTTAAATGCTCTCGTTTAGCAGTCATCAAAAACAGACTGAAAGTTCTTTAAAGCCTCTTGCTTTAAAGAAGGTTCCAAATGTCTCAGATGAATCATTTAGTATAATACAAGATAAGAGAATATGTTCCTTTGCTACAGTCAAATTAGATTTTAATCACTATGCAGACTCATCATAACAGAGTGAGTACACTGTTTCTACATTTACAATACAGAACATCATGTTACTAAACCTACTTTACCGGCATTTGTTGAGGAAGTTACATGTTGACTCCTCTCTGACTCAAGTACTTTAATTTTGGACTTACCCTTCTGTAGAAAGTAAGGAATTGGTAGATTATATAATATATTAAAATGCACAAACCCAAGCCTGGACATAGCCACAGCGCCCTCTACAGCATTCAGTAAATTAAATATTACGATGGCTTCTCAGACACATTCATGGTTATCAAATACCGCTGTCAGTCATCAGCAGCAATTCTTCATCTTCAGTTTCATTTGTTGAAGTCCCTGGAGGCTGTAGTTCAGTTTCTTGTCTCTGTTTTTTTTTTTTTTTTTAATAATATTATCCTTTATAAAAGTAGTGGAAAGAAATGGACATTAAATATTTGAGGAAAGGTTCTGGGTTTAGTGTTTGCTCGTGGAAGTGAAGGATGTGTACTGCAGCCACACTCCAGGAGGCGATATAGAGGAATTGATCATAAACCCTTTGTCCATTTTTACAAACAGTCTATAGATATAAGACTCTCATTGACTGGAAAATAGAGGATTGTGGCCAGAGCTGAAGTCATAAGGTGCCCAATAATAGACTGTGAATGCCTACAACAGGACAACAACCTAACAAAGGCCTAAGCTCAAGCCCTGTTGCAGACCGCTTTGTGATGATCCTTTGTTTGAGCAACACTGGAGTTCAGAGATTGGGATTTAAACATTCTAAGTCCACAGTTAGATAAGGTGTAAATACAAAAACCCAGACTTCCCACTCCTCAGCCACTACGAGGCATTCCCAGACCGCCCGGGAGTCATGGTCCCTCCAAGACACCTACCTAAAAAGAATTGGGGTAAGGTAGATACGTACTGTAAGTAACTGACACTTTAGGTTGGTAAAAAAAAGCCCTAAAGCCCAAGAAAAACTACACCTCTCACCTGGATTTTGACTAATGCAACAATTCAAACAGCATTAAAATAAAAAGAATAAATTTTCTTCTGATTCTTCTTGTTTTAGGTCACGGATAGGTTTTGGGAATCAAAAATTAATTCCAATTTTAAAATTGGATACTTCAGATTAAGAATCAGTTATGAAATAAAAATTTTGATTCCTAATATTGATTCTTGTGTGCGCTTTATTTATTTAGTTATTTTTGATCAGGCAGTCTGTGAGTCTCAGGACCTCCCCCGGGAAACATCAGTGGACCGTGGGAAACGCTCTAAAGTGGCTGCATTTTGTGAAGAGTCAGACCAAATACATGTCATGGTTGAGTCAGCATCGTTTATGTAAGTGTTAAATTACAGGAAAATTATATTTTTATAAAAAAATTAATCTGAACTGGCCGACTACTAATGTTAGGTCTACAAGTTCTATGCACTTTATTTTGTTTCATTAGTGCTCTGTTTTCAAAACAGCCTGTGAAGGTGATATATTGCAATAAACAATACTGTATATAAATTGTACAGTATATAAATTAAACTGCCACAGCATAAACATGTTTGATTTTCATTGTTTTGTTTTTTTTATAAATTGGAATCAAAACTGGGAATAAAAATCAGAATCAATAAGCGGTATTGAAATTGGAATTGATCAAATTCAAACAATACCCAACAATAGTCACGGGTGACTGGAGCCTATCCCAGCAACTTTGGGCCTTAGATGGGGTACACCCTGGACAGTGGCCAGTTAAACAACAACCACTCACTCTCACATTAATGCACTAGGGATGCTTTAGATTCACCAGTTGACCTGTACAGGCATGTCTTTGGGTGTCTTCACTTAGTGTGAGGAACCTGGACCCGGAGATAACCCACAGTAACACGGGGAGGACATGAAAGACCTTAGTTCGGCGCCCAAAGATGGACACGTTGGCAGAGAGACCAGTCCTCTTAATTAGAAACTGTCTGTCTTGAGGCATAGTGTTGTTTAGACATCTTTAACAGTCCGCCTTTAGGGGAAAATGTCACATCTTATTGCTTCTTACTGCATCTTACTTGATGCAAATAAAACAAAAACATGATTTAAAATGGGTTGTGAAAAAATCAGACAATCATTGTGCTGTAGGACTGCTTCTTCAATATCCCAATGTGCAACTGTTAAGAAGAAAAGAAAAGATAAAGAAAAGCTGTGTTATATTCTTCTTGTTAGGATCCGTTGTAATTTGTTGAGAAATGTCTTGTGACTGATTTGCAACATTTGTTCTCTCAAGGAACAAAATGATCAGGCTTAAATCAAGGAAAGAAACATTTAATTTTTTTCATTTCTTTTTTTTTTTTTTTGGTCTATGGAAAAAACAAAAACTATTTTTGAGTCTTTTTAAAAACAGCAATGAAAGTGATAGGCCAAAAAGACGTTCCTTCTCTGCAGTCCATCTTCGAAGGCTCAGTGTCCAGACTGGCTCACAAGATTCTTAACAATCCCTCTCACATTTTATTTACAGAGTATGAGCTTCTTCCGTCAGGCAGACAGTACAGAGCTTACAGATGGAAAACTAACCGACTGAAGCTCTCCTTTATTCCTACATCCATTACTCTGCTTAAAATAAAAAGGAGGCTACATTGATTTACTTGTTTTTATATTCTGGCACATTCTGATCTGTTCTTAGGGTGGGCCTTTTATTATTACTTACTTATTTTATTTTTTTTATCATATCTGCATGTTTTAGCTGATCCCAGGTTTTATTTTTGGAATGTCTTTTGCTTAGAGCCAGTGCAATTATTTATTCGATATATGCGGTATTTGCACAGATTGTTGATGGTTACAGTACTGTTGCTGTAAGTATGTTGATGTATTTTGTACATATACGTATGTACTTTTTGTTGTTGGTCGGTGTACTGTATGTTCTGCTGCTGCTGTGGCACTGCGCCTAAGAGAAATTTCCCTTTTGGGACAATAAAGTATATTTGATTGATTTGATTTGATTGAGTAACTTTTTTTTTTTCAAGGGTGAAGGCAACTTACAATAAAACAATCAAGTTCAATCTTCCATTTGTCATGATGATGCTGATCCAACTGTAAGACTGAAGACTCATCAGACATTAGTCTCGAGCCGTCAGCTCTTTCTGACTCCAGTTTCTTGAACAGTGTTGGTCATTCTTCAAAAAAGTAATTAGTTACAGTTACAAATTCCTTCTCCCAAAAAGTAATTGAGTTAGTAACTCAGTTACCACATTGTAAAAGTAACTCAGTTACTCAGCAAAGTAACTGAAGTATTTTTTTCTATGTTCTATAAGGGTATTACGTTCTATAACAGCTTAAATATCAAATATGTTTAAATTAACTGATTGAAGAATAAAAACACTATATATAGTATTTATGAACATTTGGTATTTATTTTAACTCAATAGATTGCAGTCTCTCATATATAAATAAAAACATAATTAATAAATATTATAAAATAAAATTCAATGGCAAAATTAAGTCACACAAATGTAAACTTGTGTAAAAAGAAACAAAGGGAGACCTGGCCATTAAGTAGTGCAAATCTCTGTAAATTATTGCACAATAAACACAACACAATCCAACTCTCTCTGTAGATTAACATGTTGTTCATTATCAAAGAAAATGAATAATACATTAATCTATTTTAAAATACTCCTCTCATCTAACAAATAAACCAGTGGTTGTTGCTGACACGTAAAATCGAGCGTTGCTTGTTTTAACAGTGGCTCTGTCTCCTTTACTGGAACTCACGCAGCTGCCTTTGGGGTTAGCAGCAGCAACAAGTGTCGTGTTAGCATGTGTTGATGTGAGGTGCTTCATAAGATTTGAGTTACTTGAGGCAGACGTGGATAAAGTCTTTTATTCCTGGACATAGCATGTTACAGAAACCTTCTTGCCTTTAATTTCATTTAACGAGAAGTAGTGCCAGTACTTCCAGTTCGAGAACGCCACCTTTGAATTTCCCCGGCTCCTCTCCATTGTCGCTGTCTTGTGTTTAGTGGAAGTCAGAGCGCGCAGTGAGACCGCGTCAGCCAATCATCGCTTTTGCAGCGGTGTCATCATCCTCACTCCTGCTCTCTCCAGCAGCAGCTGATGTGTAGCCAAAACATGACACCTCGCGCTTTATTCAACCAAATTGTAATAACTCGACACTTTACATTCTCAGTAACGATAACGGCGTTACAACGATGGGAAAAGTAATTAATTAGATTACTCCGTTACTGAAAAATTAACGCCGTTAGTAACGCCGTTATACTCTAACGCCCGTTACTTCCAACACTGTTCTTGAAGAAGGTAACATCTTTGTGATGGAAGACAAAATGCTCTGCTGAGAACAAGAGAAAATTACCAGCAAAAATTGAATATAGAATACTGTGTGAAAGTTTTAGGTGGATATGCAGTACAGTAAGAATGCTGTCACCCATATACAATTCAAATGTGTGTGTTTTTTTCTTAACTCAATTTATAAAATGCAAAGTGAGTGAAGAAACAAAAAACTTTAAAACTGAGAGTGATTCCAGAACAAGGAATCATTCTGACGTGATGGTGTAACCCTGATCCCAACATCGTCTGTCCTGGTTTTGTCTGGGATCCCATGGTTAACCTAAGGTCCGTCTGAAATATGTGAGTCTTGTTTAGTCCTGTTTGGCCTGGTTCTGTCTGGAATGGTCCAAATATTTAAACAGAACCTGCCCAAAGACAGTGATACCACTTTTGCTGTTTTTGGACAAAGTCACACCAAATATTGTCTTCTGCTCTTTCACGTCATAGTACAAAAGTAGTTGGAGGTGAATGCCTTGAGGGTGTCTAAGCTGTCAAACTGGCTATATTCTTTGAAGACTGGGCACAATTGAATCATACAAGGAAGACCAGAGACTGCAGTCAAGAAACTCAAATGAAAACAGGCAGACACTGTGTATAATCAAAGACTTTTAATTCTTCACAACAGAGTGCCTCAAACCTTTTCTGTTTGTCGTCACACATAAAGTCACACAAAGTTAATTTAATTTTCAGTAGGCAAAGGAAATTTATTTTATTTTTCTAATTGCAAAAAGCTATATTTTTTTTTTACAAAAATCAACAAAATCAAGTTTCATAATGTTAGTATTTTTAATCATAGAGATTAATATTTGTTTTGACATTTCATTCATTTCCGCTCACTCTCGTATCTGTGTTGACAGCAGACATTAACCTCAGGCGTGAACTCATTTCTCTGTAGGACTTTTATCTCCAGGCCTTGACCCTTAGTAAGTGTCATTATTGGACTGTTTTCCAAACGCTCTACCACTACTGTGTTTACTCTGGTTTATTTCTGACCTATTGTAACCCCAGTAAAGGGTTTTAAAGTAAAGTGAACTCATAGTTTAACCATCACAACATGCACTTAATTTTCTGTCACATATTTTTTTCATTATGTCTTCTGTACCTTTTCTGCAGCAAAAACCAAAAAAACTAAAATTAAATTAAATGTTATCTCTCTGAATACACCACAGCTTTTAACCTTAGGGAAGTCATTTTGTCACACATTAACCAGGTATTAAGGGTAAATGTCACTTTTAAAAATCCTTTGGCTGTAGAAGCAATACAACATATGAATTTACACCATGACCTTTTCAGTCCCAGCTGTTCCATATAGCATGTAGCATACTAGGTATTCTTCACTTAATAAAGAAAAGTTCAAAAGGAGCCCTCCAGATGGTTCCGAGGAGCAGACTATGTTATGTGGAGACGTTCTATCTGGCAGAGTCAGGTCACAGGATAAATAAAAGAAGGTAAAAGCATGAAATTAAAAAGTACCTACTCAGATTACCTACTGTGCCTTGCGAAAGTATTCGGCCCCCTTGAACTTTGCGACCTTTTGCCACATTTCAGGCTTCAAGCATAAAGATATGAAACTGTAATTTTTTGTGAAGAACAAGTGGGACACAATCATGAAGTGGAAAAAAAATATTTACTTTACTTTCAGTGCACCAAACTCTCTCCAGAAGTTCAGTGCTGATCTCTGAATGATCCAATGTTGACCTAAATGACTAATGATGATAAATGGAATCCACCTGTGTGTATTCAAGTCTCTGTATAAATGCACCTGCACTGTGATAGTCTCAGAGGTCCGTTTAAAGCGCAGAGAGCATCATGAAGAACAAGGAACACACCGGGCAGGTCCGAGATACTGTTGTGGAGAAGTTTAAAGTCGGATTTGGATACAAAAAAAATTCCCAAGCTTTAAACATCCTAAGGAGCACTGTGCAAGCGATAATATTGAAATGGAAGGAGTATCAGACCACTGCAAATCTACCAAGACCTGGCCGTCCCTCTAAACTTTCAGCTCATACAAGGAGAAGACTGATCAGCGATACAGCCAAGAGGCCCATGATCACTCTGGATGAACTGCAGAGATCTACAGCTGGTGGAAGACTCTGTCCATAGGACAACAATCAGTCATATACTGCACAAATCTGGCCTTTATGGAAGAGTGGCAAGAAGAAAAGCCATCTTTCTTAAAGATATCCACAAAAAGTGTTGTTTATAGTTTGCCACAAGCCACCTGGGAGACACACCAAACATGTGGAAGAAGGTGCTCTGGTCAGATGAAAACAAATCGAACGTTATGTTTGGCCTCAAGTGGAGGAGTTCAAGTATCTTGGGGTCTTGGGGTTCACGAGTGAGGGAAGGAGGGAACGTGAGATTGACAGACGGATCGGTGCAGCTTCTGCAGTGATGCGGTCGATGTACCGGTCTGTCGTGGTGAAGAAGGAGCTGAGCTGTAAGGCAAAGCTCTCGATTTACCGGTCAATCTACGCTCCTACTCTCACCTATGGTCATGAGCTTTGGGTCATGACCGAAAGAACAAGATCCCGGATACAAGCGGCCGAAATGAGCTTTCTCCGCAGGGTGGCGGGGCGCACCCTTAGAGATAAGGTGAGGAACTCGGTCACTCGGGAGGAGCTCAAAGTAGAGCCGCTGCTCCTCCAAATCGAGAGGAGCCAGCTGAGGTGGCTCGGGCATCTGTTTTGGATGCCTCCTGGACGCCTCCCTAGGGAGGTGTTTCGGGCATGTCCCACCGGGAGGAGACCCCGGGGAAGACCTAGGACACGCTGGAGGGACTATGTCTCTCGGCTGGCCTGGGAACGCCTCGGTATCCCCCCGGAAGAGCTGGAGGAAGTGTCTGGGGAGAGGGAAGTCTGGGCGTCTCTGCTTAGACTGCTGCCCCCGGCGACCCGGCCCCGGATAAGCGGTAGAAGATGAATGGATGGATGGATGGATGGATGTTTGGCGTAAAAGCAACACAGCTCATCACCCTGAACACACCATCCCCACTGTCAAACATGGTGGTGGCAGCATCATGGTTTGGGCCTGCTTTACTTCAGCAGGGACAGGGAAGATGGTTAAAATTGATGGGAAGATGGATGGAGCCAAATACAGGACCATTCTGGAAGAAAACCTGATGAAGTCTGCAAAAGACCTGAGACTGGGACGGAGATTTGACTTCCAACAAAACAATGATCCAAAACATAAAGCACAATCTACAATGGAATGGTTCACAAATAAACATATCCAGTGTTTAGAATGGCCAAGCCAAAGTCCAGACCTGAATCCAATCGAGAATCTGTGGAAAGAACTGAAAACTGCTGTTCACAAATGCTCTCCATCCAACCTCACTGAGCTCGAGCTGTTTTGCAAGGAGGAATGGGCAAAAGTTTCAGTCTCTCGATGAGCAAAACTGATAGAGACATACTCCAAGCGACTTACAGCTGTAATCGCAGCAAAAGGTGGCACTACAAAGTATTAAGTTAAAGGGGCTGAATACTTTTGCACGGGTTAGGGTTCCCTTTCATAGCTAACGACTATGAGACCAGAACAGCCTGGTCCATCAGATTTGGTTTCAGGTTAAACACCTCCCTCAAGAGATAAACCTCAGCTCTCTTACCAGTTGATCTCTGAATTAATAAAATCTCTTGGAATTAGAGACAAAACGTCTTTACCTTGAAAACTGAGTCCAGGTGATTTTACTTTAACCCTTTTTCAATACAAATGTGCTTTACAGAAACGACACAGAAAAGTTAAACAAAACAAGTCAGCACAAAGAGCCTTGGTGCATTTCTAACACTGAGATCTTTTTTTTGTTGGAGCAAATGCAGCTTCACCAGGTTTGGACTGAACACGAGCTTTGACGAGGAGACCAGCTGCTGCGGGACAGAGAGCTAATGTGGGCTCATATGGAGTCAGTTGAGCGCTAATGTAGAGAGGAGCATCAGTTGAAGTAATTTTGGACAGGTTTTTTATTTTGGGGAGTTCCTATCCCTTGTTGTCTACTTCAAACTGTTTGTCTATTTGCTGTCTTTTGTTCAGCCATTTGAGGCAATTGTTGTTGTGATACTGGGCTATAGAAATAAAATTTAATTGAACATGAACTGGAGCCAGTGCAGAGACTTTAGAACAGGTGTTATGTAAGAAAATGTGTGTGAGCAAATTTTTCAGACATTCAAAGGTACTCCACGTTTTTAGAAAGGTTTTTGAGATGGAAGGATGCTGACCTGGCTACACTGTTAATGTGACAATGAAAAATGAAAATTTAAATCAAAGATGGCCTCAATAAAAGTGAGTGAGTTGAGTAACAATTGATGTCTTTTTGATTTTGGAGTTAATTTTTACACAAGTGTAATGAAGCAAATTGTTCATCACTTCTGTATATTTCAGGTAATACATGGCCAAACATTCTTCTAAGTGTTCAGGCCAAAAGGGAGTCGTGTTTTAGACTTTACACTTTTAGCTTTTAAAGATTGACAGATAAATAAATGTCTTTTTTTATAACTTTCCTTGTTACTGTTTGCAGAAATGAATGTTTGTATTTGGATAATGATACATTTTATGCAGATATGTGTGTTTACTTGTATTGTTAGTGGTCTAACTACCTGCCTATTACTGTTAGACTCTGTGGCACCGCTAAAAAACAGGCTCTCCAAATCCACCCCTGAGCCTTGGTTAAATAACGCTACGCGTGCTGCTAGACGCGAGTGCAGGAGAGCTGAACGAAAATGGAAGAAGGATAAGTTGCTGGTGTACTTTGAGATGTTGAGAGACAGCTGGCATACGTATCAGAAAATTGTCAAAGCTGCAGACAAAGCATCACAAGCCTCATGTCGTTTTTAAGACTATAAGCTCTGTGCTTAATGCCCCAACGTCGCCCTGGTCTGGAAGTTTTCAAAGAAGTGTGTGAGAACCTTTTGTGTTTTTTTACTAACAAGGTTGAGACCATAAGAGCCTGTATCAGTCTCCCATCATGTGATCCTTCCATATCTGTCACATGCTCGGCTATTTTTGAGCAGGTTGAGCCTGTGACCCTCTCTTTTTTAGAAGAAATGATTGGTCATATAAAACTAGCTGGCTCCCCTATTGATCCAATTCCTCCACGTCTTTTTGAAGAGGTCTGTCCACACTTTGTGACCTTATGTGCTTGACATCATAAATGGCAGCATGGCACATATTATTGTACCTCAAATTTTTGAGCATGGAGTAGTGCAACCACTAATTAAGAATCCTGGTCTGGACTTCACTGAGCTTTCAAACTTTTGTACTATCTCCAAGCTTCCTTTCTTGTCCTGAACTTTAGAGAAAACGGTTTATACTCAGTTGAAATTGTTCCTTGACATTTTAGAGGTCTTCCAGTCAGAGCCTTCAGAGTACAGAGTTGGCACTGTTGAAGGTTTTAATAACATTCTTGTCACCACTGACTCTGGTCATTGTGTCATCCTGGAGATGTTGGACCTGTTTAAACAGTGGACCATGACATCCTCCTCTCTCGCTTAGAAAACTAGGTGGTCATTCGGGGTTTGGCCTTACAGTGGTTCAGATCAGACGAAGAAACTGAAAAATGACACGCACGTCTAAAGCCATTGCCCCTGTGTGCCGGTACCAGAAAAACTCATGAGTAAGCTCTGCACAACAAATAAAGGCTCTCCGTTTTTTTAAATTATTTTTATCACCGCATGAGACAGACATGCATTTGAACACACCTGGCTTTAAATAAATGCTGACAGTCACATGACAGGTCATGACAATAAGAGAATTTTTTTGTTGTTACATTACACAGGTGGCTCTACAAGTGTTGAAGTGGTGAAAAATCCAATAAAAAAATCAATAATTTGTTTTTTCACTTTAAACAAAAAACACATAATGTGAGCCTGCACCGATATGTGGGCATTGAAAAAGTAAGGCAACCTGTCAGAAGAGGTAACATTAATACAATATGCTAAAAAGAAAGGGGTTCTGGATTTTTACTTAGATGATAGACAGAAGTGATATGACAGAAGTTTTTGTATCGGTGTTGGTGACTCGGTGGCCTCCACGGCACCTCTAACTTGTGGAGTGCCTCAGGGGTCCATCCTTGGACCTTTTCTTTTTTTAATTGTATATTGGGTCAATTCTTTGCAGTCATGGCACTTTGTTCCATTTATACTCTAGACAGCCAAATTTACATCCCTTTGAAGCTTATTAATGCATTTTGTGCCTGTCAACTACTGGAGTGCATTGACGACATTAAAGCTTGAACGTCCATCATTTGTTTTTATTTTCACATCCAAAAAAGAATAAAGTAGTGATATTTAACATGTGATTTAAAATAGATTATGACTTCAATTGACACAGAAATTAAAGCAACTTTTTTCAGTTGAGACAGTTAGCAAAAGTAAAGTCCCAAATTTCTAGACATAACTTTCAAATATTGATCCATGCCTTTATTACGTCACAATTGGACGACTGTAATGCACTTGAGGCTGGGATCAAGCCGGTCTTCACTCTCTCGTCTGCATTTAGTGCAAACTGCTGCAGCTCATCTTTAACTGGTTCCTGAAAGCACAACCACATTTTAGCTTCTCTACATTGGCTCCGTTTTTGTGTCAATTTTAATATTATTCAATATTGTTTTTAAGAGTTTAAATGGTCTTGTCCGACCTGCTCCACACATATGTCCCTTCTCACTCCCTCAGGTCGGCAGATTGGTCCCTGCTCACTGCCCTTACAACAAAGAGAAAGCTGAGAGGTGACTGTTTGAGTTGCCGGCCCCAAACTGTGCAACGAGCTGCCACTGCACATCAGGCAGGCTCACTTCCTGTTTTTAAATTGCTTCTTAAAACACATTTCTTCTCTTTGGATTTTAACACAGTTTGAGAAGTTGACTTTGACTGTGACGGTTATTTTATTTATTATTGTATTTTACTATCTTAACTCTGTCTTATATATTTTATATTTTAGCTTTATTTTTTGATCTTTTTACTTTTACATGTGTGTTAATTTTCCTAATGTCAGTGTAGAACTTTGACCAACCTTGTTGTTATTTAAAGCACTCTGTAAATAAACTAGATTAAGGTTGAGATGTCTAATCTACTCCTTCACAGAGATGTGCCAACAAGCTCATGTTATTTACTTTTTAAATTTTGAAATAAAAACAGCATTTTGATTCCTAATTGTTTCGTACTGCACCTTTTATATAAGTTTA
>CM044546.2:31375704-31638204 GCA_024416835.2 Perccottus glenii | reverse complement strand
TGATCGGGGAAAACGGACGGGTGCTGGCCGGACAGACGCTCGGTGAGTCAGGGACAGTGCTTACACTAGAGGTGCCTGCAGGGTGCTTGGCGAGCGGGGTTAATGTTTGTTGTCCTGATTTGTGTTTTCTGCTAAAATGTCTCAGCTTCATGTGCTTATCAACACCAGTTACTAAATAAATATTTTAAGATATTCTGCTAAAGCACAAATTGGCTTATAACTGTGCCGTTCACCTTGTGCTAATCTATGTCTTCAATGTCATGACCTGGAGACAAGACAAACAAACCAACCTAACAGAAGACTAAAAGGCTCTACACATATTACTGTACTGCGCTCTAAGAAATAATCTTTAGGTTTTATTACAAATTTTATGTCGACTTGTTCCACGTAACCGCTTTAATTAATTGGTAAACTACTTGATTCCTTAATATGGACTTGAGGAAGTTGATTGATTTATATGTAATAGAGTTCAATATAGATTATTCAACTTTATTATGTTAGTTTTACTCAATAAAGCTGTGTTTTAAGTTTTAGAAACCAGCCTTAAACAAAGATGAGAGTGAGTGGATCTGAGACATGAGTGACAGTCACAGAGACCAGACAGAGTTTTACTGGAGACTCAGTCAGAGTCTGTTCTTGAGACACTGTTTTGGAACTGGAGTTTAATCTCTGTGGAAGTTTTCAGAGGCGAAAGCCTAGTCAGCGAGTGGTGAGAGTAAACATATGTGATGAGAAAAGATAAGTTAAGTGTTGTTGCTTTAAATAATTTAGTTCCCATTTAGCCCTTTATTAGCATTGTAATTTTTTAACAGTGCAGTGACACTTGTGGCCTTTAAGGAGTCCTCATAAAAGTGAACCCTATGGATAATTCTTAATGTAACCCAGTTTTAATGAAGAACTCTGGAATGATCTGAAAGGAACGGAAATGTTTAACAACTGCAGATCTATTACTGTTTAAACTGAGACACAGCTGCAGAGGTCAAGGCTGTCTATGACTCTTTCTTGGATCTGTGTGAGTGTGTGCTGCGTTCAGGGACCTGGCCAAAGTCGAGCAGGGACAAAACAAACAAAAAACAAAGGTCACACACAAAGAGGCATCCTGCAGACTCCACAGCTGCCTCTGTCCTTACTCCTGGATCAATGCCTGAACTGTCTCCTTCACTGTCAAGTGAAGAGGTTCTCCTTCTTCATCATCATCATCGTTCCCTTTCTTTGTGTGTTGCATTTGATGGCTTTAATGCTGTTATGCAGTGCTGTTTTACGCATCATACATTTAACAGACGTTGCAGTAGGTTTAACTGAGGAATAAGCTTTAACAGTGAGCAGCCCATGGCACCTGCTCTGTAGGCAGTGCTATAAAAATGATTGTACAACTCCCTCTAGTGGTAGATACAAAGAATCACATCCACCTGCTTTTGGGACTGCACTTCTCTAAATCTCCTCTTCCATTTTCTGCGTGAAGTGAATCAGTATTTTTATTTTATATTTGAATTGTATTTATTTAATCCAGTGAGTCTAACAGAGAAGGTAACTTACATTTGGTTTTGGAGTTTTAATGTCATGTTTTGTTCAATCTTGTGTTGCAGATATAAACATGGCCGGAGAACCCAAACCCAGAGCAAAAACCCTGAAGCGATCTGTTGCTTCTCTTTACAGGTATCAGACTCAGAAATGTGGATTTGTATTAATTAAATACATCTAGTTCTGGTTTATTTCACGTTTTCTCATTTGTTTAGTCTTGATTGCTTTTTTCACTCCTTAGTTTGGTCCCAGCTTTTGTCATATATAGTGCCTTATACTCACAGAATAAGGTCCTTGCTTCAGTGAAGAGTAAGAAAAATAATAAACCTTAAAAAGCTTTGAGGCTGTCACTTAGTTAAAACGCAGCCAAGTGTTGACAGTAAAAAGATTTGAATAAAAATAAATGTTATGTGTGAACCTCAAACTTGCTCTTGTTATTTCCCGCATCTCTGTGTCAGTGTCTCAGAGAAGTATGCAGTGGTTTTAGGATCTTTTATAATTACAGCCCATTTTACATCTTGTTCTTTTCTAAAAAAAACGCTCAAACCCACAGAGGCTTTTGTTTCTGTCTGTGATTGTTTCCATGCTTCACTGCTCACTGTTTGTGTTTTTGTCTGCAGCGGATATGAGTTTGATTTCTACCGAGAAGACTTCTACGACAGGTGAGACAACAGCACACACACTTTCACAGATTGTTTTTGAGAGTGAGCAGTGGGACAGGCCTGAAGCAGAGACAGATGGACAGAGACAGGACTCTCACAAACACAGTGTCTTTGATGAAACATGAAACCTGCAGCTCACAGTCACAGCTCTGACTCAGACCGTCCTTGGCTCTGGTGGGTGTCTGCGAACACTCTTCTTATTTCAGCTTCAAATATGAGACGTCCCACAGCTGGAGTCTTCTTTGTAAAGCCTCCACAAATGTCTTTTATTTACTCTTTAACGTTTAGCATTCTTAGATAATTCTCTAAAAGCTGAGTAAACAAGTATTAAGCACAAAGAGTGAGATGCCTCTGTAACGTCATGTGGCGGTTGGGGACAGTTCCCTTGGACTGGGACACACTCCTCAGTCTCTGCAGGGTACTGGAGAGGAGAAGCTGGTCAATAGTCAAACCTTGGGATCAGGAGGAACAATGTGGTTTTTGGAACACTGGACCAGCTCCAGACCCTCTCTACGGGCTGCAGTCAAAACATTTTACACAATTCACTTTTAACTTTTGTCTTCTTTATAAACAATGAACCCAGTCACATTTTGAAGTTCACCAGTTTCTCGTGCTTTCTAATAAACCCCTAAAACTCCTGACACGATTTACTGTGTCTCTTTTGAAATAAAACTAAACAAATCCAAGAAAAGATTAGTGTAAGTTATTGCTCCTGTCAAGTGAGGATCAGACAGAGCTCAGACACACGTTTATCTCCAAAGTCCTTTTCTCAGAAATGACCCAATAATTTGGCGTTTTTCAATAATAATAAAAGTAAAATCTGTTTTTGAATAATGTTTGTTTACTGCTAATAGGCAATTACTGCAGAAAAAGTGAGCGTTTATGACTTTTATTTTAAAGTTTTGTCAAGTAACGACTAGAAAGAGCCACTATGGAGAGGAATTTGAACTGTTTAAAGTTGTAAAGATTAAACACCAGCACAGTTTATGGACGCTTCGCTCTGATTCGAGTCGCTTCAGTGAGAAAGTAAAACGTTGAAGCTTTGGCCGAGTTTTGAAGCTGCAATTTAAGGATCATTCGCTGCTTGTTTCCAAAATGGGGATTCATTAAAATGTGTTTTTCTCGAGTTCATGATCCCAGTCTGTGTATGATCCCAGGATAACGGTTTTGACTCGCTACAAAAAAAACACAGACAACTCTTCGTGAATGTTTCATTTATAAGTGACAGACAGACTGAATACATCTTTTAAAACATAAAATTGAAAAATGTGAAAAATCCTGTCTGTGTTTATCAGGTTGTTTGAGTACCGCGGCCGAGTGTCCCCTGTTCCCCGCGTCGTCCCTGTGATCCCAGTGAAACGTCCCAGAGCTGTCCCTCTGGTTCACCGAGTCAAAGCTCTGCCGGTCAAACTGCTGAGAAGCGCCGCAGTCCACCCTCACAGCAACAAACTCAGAGGTGAGAAAGAGCTTTGTCAAAACTCATACAGTCTGTATGAACATGAGACTAACCAAGACCAAGACATAAAGCATGGATCACAGTCTTAGTCCAGTGTCAGAATTGTTTGGATAAAGAAACCTTAACCTTGTTTCCTTTATATTGCTGCCCTGTGCTTTTAAAATTAAGTTTTTGTTTTCCACAACTTTTTTCTAAACGTCTGCTTCTTGTTTTGTTTGATCTGTTCAGCGTGCCTTGATGCAGCATCCTTAAAAACAACCTTATTGTTTGTGTTGCTGCCTTCAATTTAAAATGACACTTATCACGTTATATTTGTTGTACAACATTTTATGTTTTCACTGAAATATTTGTTCAATTACTATCCATTTCCGGTTTTAACTTTGCTGTTTTTATTTCTGTAATGAATAGGAAGTGTGTGATCATGTGACCAGGGCCTATAGCGAGTTTTCTAAATGGAGTGTAGGCCTGGGAGAATGGCTGCGAGAATGGGAGGCATGGTCCTGTCAAACTTAATTTCCAAACCATGTAGCTTGTACTACTGGGGACTGAGTTACAAAAGGAAAAAATCCATTTCGAATGGGTAACATTTGTGTATGTCACTGGTCTGAGGCTCCTCTGCCTCATGTCAAGAAACGATCAAAGTGACATTAATGCATTTGTTGTAAAAACTTTGAGGCCTGATATTTTGGGGTAAGCAGGAAGTTTTCTCAAGACCAGACCACTCTTTGTTCTGTTTTTGTTGACATCACGCAAAAGTACAAAAATACCACAATCTTTTTTGACGAAGTGGAAAGCTATGTTGTCTATGAACAAACCCAGTGGAAATAAGTCTGATTTGAATTAATGGTGAGTTCTTTTTAAAAAATCTAAATACTAAATTCAACGTGCTTAGAAAGAAATATAAGTCTGCATCTTTTACAGCAGTGCTCAGTTTGTCCTCTCTGAGCTGCTGTGGGAACAGGAAGTGATTAAAGTTAAAAGTCTCAACAGTTTCTGCCTGTTTTAAATGTTCTAAAAGTGTTTATTCTTTATTTTATTAAAGTTGTAGAAACTTCATAAAAAGGACAACACAGTCACAATAAATCTGAAAATATTTGATTGAGTTCTTATTGTCGGTGACTCGCTTTTTATGGTTTACTTTCTGCTCAAATGTGGCTTAAATTATCAGATAAAACAAGAAAAAGTTCCCTTTTATTAACAGACAAACAGAAGGAGTGTTAGTTTGATGGAAACTTTTGAAAACATAGCTTTGACTGTTCCATCATGTCCAATATTTTTATACAATGCACCTCTAACTAAACCAAACGTCGTAAAATTTACCTAAACTCAGCACCTCGGGCTATAAATCTGCAGCCTCCATTGACCGCTATCTACATCTGAATATTTCACAAGGCCCTAACACAGTTTTTGAAGCCCATTATTGACAACAGAACTTCTTTTGAGAGGCCCTCGGGAGAACGCTTTCCAGCCAAAGGGTCAAAGATATCATTTTAATAAATTGAAATTGAGGAAAATCGGTTTATTTTTATAGATTTTAATGTTTCTCATGCCAATTTATGCAGAAAGTGCATTAAAACTGACTTGTGTAATGTCTGCCCGATGTCCATCAAACGTCTCTCGTGAGGATTTAACGTTACAGTTTGATGCAAATGAAGAAAAGCCCTCAACCTTTTGACTTGAGCTCTGGATTTAGTCAGACGTCACCAGTTTTAAAGCTTATACATTGTGGCGTAAACCATTGCAGTCAACAGAACTTTGTATTGTCTTAGGAGCCTCGTCGAAGAGCGCTGTCGGGCCTCAGAGTCAAATGTCAAAGCTTAAGCAGCGTACTCCTGTCAAACGCACTGATCTCTGGTTGGGGGGTCGTAAAATCCACTCAAACTTTGTGGTCTTCGTCAAAACCCCACTGACAGATGGCTTTGCTCTTATGGGCTCCAGCTGCTCGAATGTTTCAGTGAATGATTAATGTCAAACAACAATGACAGCTCCCAGAGTTGGTTCGACTTAATGGAAAAAGATCACATGGTTCTGTCCAGGCTGGGTCATTTTTTAGCAGTGAATCTATTAAATTAAAAGACACTGGTTCCCACAGATTACTGTAGGTCTGAGATGATGCTACTGATGTATCTGAGAAATGTTGTTTTTCATTAACCCTTTAGAACCTTCTGCTGTGTGTTAACAACAACACATCGTAGCAACAGAACATGAACACAATACATTTTCAATGGACAAACGGGCATTAGCTAACTGCACCAAACTGCAGGTGTGTGCTGTCAGTGAGAGGGTACGACATTATCAAGTGGCTTGATTTATACATTTGGGCTAGAGGCTGGAGGCTACAAACGTCTCTTCAGGTTTAGGACAAAGGTATGGTGGACTTCAGAATGATAAATAACACCACACAAGAAGCCAGAGTTATACACGGATGGTTTTACAAACTGTGGTCTTGGTCCTGGTGCTGTCCTGGTTTTGGTCCTGATCTTGGTCCTGGTCTTAGTCCTGATATTGGTCTTGGTCCTGGTCTTGGTCTTAGTCCTGGTTCTGGTCCTGGTCTTGGTCCTGGTCCTGGTCTTGGTCCTAATCCTGGTTTCACCAAAGCCAGTTCTTTTCTTTTTTGGTGAATATTAATGACACAGATCTGTCCTTGAAGCAAATGTTGTGGATTTATGCAAATGAGCTGCGACTTTAGTTTGTTTATTTTCTCACAAATGTAAACAAAACCGCCACAAACTCCAGAGCAGTGCCTTTATAAACCAGACTTTGTGCAGATATTTATGGAATAAAGGTTGATGCAGAGTCACTCAAACTCATCAGCTTCAGGTCAGCTTCAGTTGGACGGTTTCGGAAAAGTTGAGGTGGTTGCGCAATGAATTGTGGGATGCATGTAAGTTCCTTATTTTTGGTAAGGAACGTTTAGAGGTCCCTAGTCTAACATCCTTTGTTACTAATGTGGGGACTCAGCTCAGACTCAGAGAGCTCTTATTACGGCGACCACAGAACAGTCCGTCAGTCGAAAGGGGTTAGGACATTTCCAATTGAATGTATTCAAAATCAGCCATTGTTTGTCTGTGAAAGGCCCATCAGATCCATATTTATCCATTTATATTCGAGGGTCTCCTGTTACAGACCGGAGGGGCTCTGTGAGCAGCTGCTGTCTGTAAGAAGCTCCTGAAACTCACAGGACGATTAAAGCAAGTCCAGACTCATTAGAGAAGACAAACACAGGCTCCACAACAAAACTCAGAAGCTTTTCTTTCACTCAATTTATTCAGCGTGAACTATAATCAGCAGCGTTTCCAAAAACAATGTCCTGTTGGTCTGAAACATGTGTGTTTTGTTTAAATGCTAAACTGTTTGACAGAAGTAAAGCTGACGATCACCTGACTCTGATCTGGTTTCTGAATGGATAATTGACTGCAGGCATTTGTGGGAACAAGGACTAAACCTGGATTAGAACAGGAGTTAGGGGGTATTCCATGAAAGTCCTTTAGAGAAGTGGGTCTTACAGCCCAAATTCCAGCTTGTGTTAGTGTGAACATCGGCGCTGGGGCCAAAGCGGTTCCATGAGACCAGCCAGGACTTCTCCAGCCGGACTAAACCAGTCCAACCTGATGAGCTGCGATAAAGCCCATTAAAGTTGATTGAATTGAGTCTCATCAAAAGCCCTTTATCAAAAAAAGTAAATGGAGCCTGAGCTCTAACTAATGAAGAAATAATACTCAGTTTGACAGAGCAGAACGATAAAGATGACAATAATTAAACAAATGAACTGTGAGACAATTACCTCTCGCTGCACAAAGACCACCCAAGTCAGAGATATTTTAATTTGCTAATGATGGGTCAGCAGCAGGAAAACCGCTGGACATCTCATTTTGTCTCCAGTTCAAATTTGAGATTTAATTAAAAATGTTATGTCGACTTGTTCCACGTAACTGCTTTAAGTAATCGTTAAACTACTTGATTTCTTAATATGGACTTGAGGAAGTTGATTGATTTATATGTAATAGTGTTCAATATAGATTACTCAACTTTATTATGTTATTTTTATTCAGTCAAGTTGTGATAACTCAGGCTGAACGACTAACCTGCTCTGGAGCAGGTTAAGTCCAAACTAAACCAGGACTAAAGGTCAGACAAAAGACCCAAAGAAAGATGTCCATGGTCCACTGCTTTACAGTTTGTAAGTTTGCCAAATCCTTTGAGCAGAACCTGAGTAAAATCCAGAGAAGAGTGTGTTTTCTGTAGGGCCTGCTGTCCGTTTGTGATTTAAAGCAGTTAACGACAATGCTCTGCAACATCTGCCTCTTATAAAACATAAGCAGCTCTATGTATTGCACCACACTCACAAACAAAGAGAGGTCAGGGGTGAGACTGTCCTGCGGTTTGCACCAACATCTGTAGCCCATTATCCAATCAGAAACCAGATGAGTCAGGTGACTGACCGTCAGTGTCGGCGCTCTTCTCTACAGCTCCTCTTCGTCGAACACAGTTTAGACTAAAGACACATGTTTCAGACTAACAACAACACCTCCTCTGTACGTTTTACCTCCCTGCTTCACAAAGGGCCTCAGTTTGGGCCTGGTTTTTTGGGGCCTTCATGTGGTCCTCGGGAACTCAGAGTATCCGAGTTAGAAAGTTGTTCGTCCGACTTTGGTATGTTTATGTGTTTTCAGCTCAGGAAATATTCCTGAATGTTTAGTCCTGGTTTATTCCAGGTTTAGTCCTGGTTTAGTCCTGGTTTAGTCCTGGTTTAGTCCTGGTTTAGTCCTGGTTTAGTCCTGGTTTACTCCTGGTTTATTCCAGGTTTAGTCCTGGTTTAGTCCTGGTTTATTCCAGGTTTAGTCCAGGTTTAGTCCTGGTTTAGTCCTGGTTTAGTCCCTGTTCCCACACACATTTGCAGTAAATCCAGTTCAAAATCAGAGTCAGGAGACCAGTGTCTTCACAACTCATCAGCCCCTCTTTGAGCTTTAGTCCACTGCTTTGAAAATACTAAACCAGGTCAGTCTTGGTGTAATCAGAATTTACACATAGTTTAGCCAAGGTTATAGATCCAGATCAGTCCTGGTTTGATCTGGTTTAGTACCCATTTTCACAAATAGGTGAGGCATATTATTCAATCAAAAAGTGAAATGGGAACTGTTCTACCGGTAAAGGAGACGTAACCATGTGAAGGTTGTACTGGACTCAGAGTTTCATGCCTTCGCTTGGTCTTTGTGCATTTTCCTTCCCCTCTTTTAGTCCCTCTTTTACCCCTAAAAAGTATGTTTTAGGGGTAATTCCTGTTGTTGTTTTTTTGTTTTTTTGTTTTTTTTTGTTTATCATAGATTTAGTTTTTCAGTTTAGTTAAAGGTTAACTTGGTTTACATTTTCATTTACATTTACATTTAGTCATTTAGCAGGACGCTTTTATCCAAAGCGACTTACATTAAGCTTCCATTCACCAGTGTTACAGCTGGAACACCACTGCAGGCAATGTGGGTTAAGTGGCTTGCCCAAGGACACAATGACAGTATGAACTGTGGGGAGAGCGGGAATAGAACCACCTACCTTTCCGGTTAAAGGATGACTCTCACTGAGCCACTGCGCCCCGGTTTAATTCTGGTTCAGATCAGAGTTTAGGACAGGGTTTTTTCATCCAGAGTAACTTCCTGGTTTGTCCTGTGACTAATCCAAGTCCCAGTCATTGTCCTAAGCAAGACTAGTTTCAGGTCTACTGGAGTTTAAATTTAGCCAGTTTATGGAGTTTACTTCTGGATTTGTCTTACAGACAAGTTGGATACAGTAGATATATATATCATACATATTGGTTTAGTCCTGGTCTAATTCTAGGTTTGTTTTGGGTTTTCAGACCCTTCAGACCTCCCATCTTTTCTCTAAATCAAATTAATAAACTAGAGTTTGTTTGTGGAGCCTGTGTTTGTCTTCTCTAATAAGTCTGGACCTGCTTTAATCATCCTGTGAGTTTCAGAAGCTTCTTACAGACAGCAGATGCTCACAGAGCCCCTTCGGTCTGTAACAGGAAACCCTCGAATATAAGTGGATAAATGTGGATCTGAGGGGCCTTTCACAGACAAAGGCTCAGCGGCTGCTTTATGAGAATGTGTGGATGTATGGGCTGCTACTGAGCCGTTTTAGATACTGGATGGGTGTCAAATAGTTTCCCTAAAAAGGACTATTTCCCTTAAATTTGTTTAACACATTTGTTCTGAAGTATTATTTTCTAGTTGATGTATTTAATCCTGCACAAACCTGGTTTAGTTTTTATCTCAGTAATGATTTGGTCACATTTAATTTCTGGGATTTATGCTTTAGTTGTAGTTTAAGCTTGTTTTTTAGGCCCGTCTATTGTTTAAGGTTTGGTTTTGTTTTGTTTTACTCCTGGTTTGGTGTTAATCCTGGGTTTTGAATTGGATTAGGAATATCATTTATAGAAGCATAAAAGGGCTTTACTTTACTCTAGGGTTTAATACTGTCACCACAATTTAGTTTTAGTTAAGACCTGAGGGGTGTATTAAACTATTCTTGGATATCTGTTTTTATAATGTCCCGTTGATTGAAAACATCTTTGACAGCCCACATTTCTGTCATCAACCAAACCCACATCTGTTTGTGACTCGTCTTCTCTCTGCGTGAGTCCGTTCTGCGGTGGACTGATGAATAAGCCGTCACATTTACTGAGAGCCGGAGACTAAAGCGAGTCAAATGAGTTGCACGTGTCTCTCAGCAGCAGAGCGTTAAAACCTCACAGATAGAGATGTCACACAGAGAGCTGCACTTAACAACTGACAAAACTGTCTCTGTGGGACAGTTGTAAATCTTTTATTTTAGTTCTGATAAGGGCCTAGGTTTAAACCTGGATTTGTCCTGGGTTTAGTCCTTGGTAAGTTGTGGTTTGTGCTGGGATCAGACCAGGATTCACTGGCTCAGCGGTCGTCCTGTGACCAGAAGGTTGGCAGTTCGATTCTGGTTTAGTCCTGTTTTAGTCCTGGTTTAGACCTGGTTTAGTCCTGGTTTAAACCTGGTCTAGACCTGGTTTAGACCTGGTTTAGACCTGGTCTAGACCTGGTTTAGACCTGGTTCAGACCTGGTTTATATAACATTCTAATATTCTAACATCAAATACATATTTGAGGTTTTCTTAATATTGTGCAGCTGTAAAATTAATAGAACTTTAAAACCTTGAACCGCTCCCTAAAATGTAAAAATATATTCCTAAATCCAAAAAGCCAAATTGAAACAAACAAGCCAGATATATTTCTTTACCACATTCTTCTTTCTTTGAAAAAGCTCTGTGTGACTTCAGATCCACATGTTTCTGAAAAGAGTTGATCAATAATGTGTTGCTGCGACGGAGGGAAAGTTATTTGGCAAGAGTTTTGACCTGAGTTTTGACCTTTCTGAAGAAGTGTGAGTGAAATACACCATTCAAACAAATACTAAAGATTTATTAAAGGCATATTATCAGACCATCTGGAAGAACGCTTATCTCTCGACCGTATTAAAATAATATAACATGCATTTTTCCTTTAGTAATATTTTGAGTTCTACTTTCTATTCATACTCGATTCTAGTGAGGTGTGTAAACCGTAAATGATAATAATGGTTAAGTACTTAGTAACAGTCTTTATGGTACAATCTAAAAATGATCATAAACTGCACGCTGCATTAGTAATTTGGTTATTTCCATCATATTGTTGAATTTCATTCTTTCTAGGTCAAGGCCCTTTTTTTTAACTAATATAATAAAAAATCATGCACTGACCTGGAAACATGGAGGTGTTTTTAATTAGAGTCATTTTAGTTTTAATGTGGCTTCTTTTCCTAAATGTGCTTCATGATTGAGAATGTTTAATGACTGTGTGAGTAATTGTGATAATCTTTTTAATTTCTTTGTGAATCAGTGCTGATTATTTTTGATTAGTGAGATCTTGTAATGATGTACATTTGTGTGTGTGCAGCGGAGAGAGGCAGTGAGCTCCAGGCCATTAAGACGGAGCTGACGCAGATCAAAGCCAACATCGAGGCTTTACTGGGACGACTGGAGCACATCGCAGACGACACACACGTCTCAGGTAAATGAATTGTACTTAATGTCCTCTACATTGTTTTTGTGCAGAATTAATAAAGTATATTCTCTGAACCAAAAGAAAAACGAGGTGAGGCCAAGAACTAAAGGTTTAGTCGATAAAGCATCAGATCCATGGTTTGGTTTTACAGTCTTCAAAATCAGAACAAAATCTGCTCTGGACCATGTGTAGTCCTGTAGAGTCAGTTACCATGGCAATGAAGCCTGCTTAAAACCAAACCACCTTCTGGGGCTGAAAACTGAACCTGAACTTAACTGGATCTAAACCTAGACTGGCTTCCACCCACAGGCCTCATGACAGACTTTAGTTTCAAACAAAGCATTTACATTGTGCTCCATAACGCTCTTATGTGTCGGCCTGAGTGAGCTCAATAAATATATATTTTGTATCTTTAAATATTAAAGTCTTTGGGTACTTGTCTCATGTGAGATTTTATGTCTTTGTTTGCAGATTTAAGAAAAGAAGAGGAGCCAAAATGTGAGGAGGTGTGGCCTGAAGAAGAGGACTCGGGGTCAGAGCTCGAGGACGAAGATGCTTTGAGACAAAACAGTGACAATGATGAAGAGGAGGAGGACGAAGAGACAAATCACAAACAGAACGACACGCATCAACACAACAACATGGTACGAGTACAGCACGTTCAGTTTAAACGTGTATAAAAATAACTCAGTGTTAATGTTTTATATTTGCTCTCACATTTAACCATTTGTACAAATAGTGTTTCTTCAGACACACTGGAAGCTCATTTGTCGTTGTTGATTGATCTGAAGGCTGTGTTTCTTTGCTTTATGTGGATCTTAACCTGCTTCTTTTGCACGTTTACCCTTCCAGCTTTGTTCTACAGGCTCGTCTTTTCCTCATGTATTTGTTTCTCTAAAGCTACAGTTTCTTCTGTTTTCTTCCTCCTGGGGTATTTCTTCGCCTGCGTATACTCCGAGTAAAATTGGCCCAAACATTTTCTGAGATTAACTGAGCCTTTGCTGAGTTTTACAATGTCATTCCATAGAAACAATGCTCTGGCTTCTCTCCCGTCTTCCTGTTTGAAATCCTGTTCAAAATACTTTCTCAAAGCACAAGAATACATGAGTTTTTCTTTCCCCATTATGCGTTTTCTCTAATTATGTTCTATATACTTTACAGAAATGTCAAACGCATACTGTACATTCATGTTGTTTGCTTTGTTTTTCCTTAAGATGCTGATTATGAGCGATTACTGAGCATTTTTATTGAAGTCTTTAAAGTCCAGTCCAACTAAAAGAAAGATTAACTCAGATATATTGTGGTTTAATCAGTTTTAGTATTTACACTAAAACCTTTTTCTTCAAAAGAGAAAAACTCACATCAGTTCATTTTCTGAAGCTTAATGAGATCATGTTACGTTGTTCCCATATGTTCTCACTCAGAGTTTATGTGCATTAGGTGTTTTTACGTGACTGCAGACGATATTTTACAGACTGGATCTAAAACAAACATCATCGTCGAGCGTTCTGTGAGAGCGTAATGATGTGACTACAGTTAATCTCACCAGGCTGATTAAATATAACAAGCCCCCAGCCTCGTAAACACACTCGTAAAGAGGGTCTTTACCAACGCAGCAGGGACTGAGACACCTGTGAGTCCAGAGGTCAAACAGAAGTCAACTAGTGTTAATGACGAAAAAGAGTTTTATCAAAACTTTCTCCTGTGTCCAACTCAGAATGTGCACAGTTCCTGGATCAGAGACCATGAGTGACATCAGCAGAAAAGAAAATAGGAATTTTTTTCTTAAAATTTTGTTAACTTAGATTGTTTTTTACAGCCCAACTGTCTTGTCTCGACTCAAGAGATTTAACACAAGTGCTGCCTCAGTCTAAACGTTTCATAATATTATTTTTATGTTTTTTATTGTTTTGGTTAAAGCGGCACTTTTAGCCAGTAGAGGGCGCTGATTTCTAAGACTCTCTACAACATTGTTTGTTTTCAAGAGAAAACTATACAAACAGGCAAGATTTATTACATCAAGAGTTCATCTGTGGAGCAGCTGTCCTGAAGAATGAAAATGTGCCGTGACACTTTATTTGACACTACACTGGATACACTGTACCTCCTCCTAGTGTAACAAACTGTAATAACATAGTACTTATAGGGTCAGGGTTAGAGGTCCATGTTATTACAGTTTGTTACACATGTGCTACTTCTCCCTTTAAATATAAAATATATTTAAAAGTATAGTAAAGAATAATATTAGCCACCTGCTACTTGTGTTTTCTTCTTAATTTTGGATTTAAAGCCTTGATGTGCTGTACGTCTGGAGATAAGGGCAAACTGAGATATTAGATTGACTTGCAGGTGCAGTATTGAATGTGTTTGTTTTATGTACATGCATACATTGTTTATTTGTAAGTCTGTAATTATGTGCACAGATAATATTTAGTGTAAGCATGCACCAGTAGAACTGTATATTTGACCAAAAATAAGTGAATAAATAAAATAAAAAAACATTTCTCTAAAACAGAAGGTAATTTTGTGTAGTGTCCAGTGTATCGGCCTGTTACTGCTCAGTCTGTTTGAGCCGTAAAGCCTGTCATTCACGTAATATCTGTCAGGATTTATATCTCATTTATTCCAGAGTTTTGTGTCCAGCTGAGAGGACTGTGTCAGTGAGATACACATGATTCTGATCTCAGGTCTGAGAATCATTGAAGCATGTACAGTCTACTTTTGGGCTTTAAAGTTGCGCAGTGCCACTTTAAGACCAGTCACGGTTTTGTCCTAAATTGACTTATCAAAGCAGATGTGGCTTAAAGGGACGGGCTAAAAGACACAACTGAATATGACTGTTTCTCATTTAAAGGTGGAGTGTGCCTTTTTTATATAATATATATATTGATGTTACATATTTCTGGCATGCACAGTCATGAGTTGAGATTAACCAGCCCCATTAAAAACATATAAATATATATATATATATATATATATATATATATATATATATATATATATATATATATATATATATATATATATATTATGAATGAGAATGAGAAAAACACATTGTCCATGACCCCGAATAGAGGTTGTTGCTATGGAAACGTTACAGGTGCAGTTACAGGTGCAGTTACAGGTGTCTTATATGTGTGTAATGAGTTTAAAATTGGAGACTTATTGTCAGATTTTCTTTAGGGCTCAGTGGGTTTAGTCACTGAACTATTGGGAAACTACTTTTCAGAAATTAAACAAAATATTAATATGCAAAATGTTGAGTGAGTCTTTTTGGTTGAACTGGACTTTATTATTAACCTAATAATCAACATGTGAAGCCTGTCGGTGACCAGTGTTGTGCGGCTTGTCTTCAGCAGCTGATTGACAAAGGGAAAACATTTTAGTTAATATGCAATCTTTCCAAAAAAACTTTTGAGTGCTTATACTAAATACTGAACATTTTTATTGTCTTTCAAGTCCAGTCCAACCTAAAGCCTCAAATATTTTGCAGTTTGGTTCCAGTTTATTTGTGCTCAAATCTATTATTTTAATAAAGAAAAGCCTGATGAGCTCTTTTCATGTTGTTGTTCGGAAAAGCCTGTGCAGCTCATGTCCACAGCCTTTCTTTCACTCTTTCTCTGTTTCCATGTTCAGGGAGGGAGGCTCACAGAGGAAAAGAATATATACAAGAAATACAGTATAAACAAGTAATCTGTGGCTAGAGTTCATTTTAAAGGCACAGTAAAGTTAGATAGGTGATTGTACTGTCACGCTGGTAGTTATGTGTTTATTTATGGTTTATTTGAAACAGTCAGATACAATAAACAGAGATTATCTTCTTTAAGTAATGTCAGTATCACAGTGTTATAGTTTTTACATGATCACACTGTTGTTGCTGAGTGAGCCAGGATCTGTTTTTGCAGGTGGACAGTCTGGTTAGAGTCTTTATCCCAGCAGAGAGACAGTTCTTCAGATTAGCTCCTTTCACAGAAAAAACAGTCGGAGCAAAAACTGTTTTACAAAATAGAACTTTACGGTCTCCACCTGTAGCTGCTCTCGTGGATCTGGAGTCTGTTTACAAAAATTGGAGTGGATATTGTTTTCTCTTTTGACACCATCTCTGTTTATTGTTTGTCTAGTAAATGAATAAAGTTTCACTCTAAGAAATAAACTTCAGTTTTAATTAAAAATGTTATGTCGACTTGTTCCACGTAACTGCTTTAAGTAAATGTTAAACTACTAAATTTCTTAATATGGACTTGAGGAAGTTGATTGATTTATAATTAATAGTGTTCAATATAGATTATTTATTCATTATGTAATTTGTATTCAATTAAGCTGTGTTTTAAGTGTTAGAGTGAGTGACAGCAGAGACCAGGGACTCAGAGTCTGACCTTGAGACACTGTCTTTAGACTGGACTTTTACAGTTCAATCTCTGTGACTGTCACTCATGTCTCAGATCCACTCTCATCTTTGTTTAAGGCTGGTTTCTAACACTTAAAACACAGCTTGATTGAATAAAAATAACATAATAAAGTTGAGTAATCTATATTGAACACTATTACATATAAATCAATCAACTTCTTCAAGTCCATATTAAGAAATCAAGTAGTTTAGCAATTACTTAAAGCAGTTATAAGTGGAAGAAGGATGATCTGAGTCTGACCTCTTTTTCTTTCTCTTCAGGAGAACTGTGACTGTTTGACAGAGACAGAGGCCATTCATCCATGAGAGGTGAGCAATACAGGCATTGTGTCACAATGTCACTTTAAAATCAGAACTGGCATTGTAATTGTAAATCATGTAGGTGAGGGCCTCTAAATGCAGTTCTGTTGGTCATTCTCCTGTTGGTGACACAATGAACTGAAGTGTCTTGAAATTAAACTCTGTAGGTTACTATAAGAATATACAATATAAGATCTCAGAGATCTTGTTCAGATCTCTGAGATTTTTTATCAAGTCCAGTCAAGACCACAACTAATCCTTCCTGCCTCCTAAGCTCTAGTCCAGGAGGAGTTGACACTAAACGACCAATCACAGCAACATGTTGGAGAGAGTTAACCTGAGGAAAAACACTAAACTCCTGCAAAACCCCAGCACCTGAGACTGAATGAACAGAACAAAGAGCTAAAGACTAACAACATCAGAAGTGTGGAGTCTGTTAATCCGTTCTCATCGTAACTGACGGTAAAACCCTTTGTGAACATAATGTCTTTCAAGTCTATAAACCTCTAAGTTACACTATGACATGGCTTTACAGTGTCTCTAGATCTCTGTAAATGTGTGCTCCAGTCAGTCAGCTGCTGCTGCTCCAGATACTTCTCTTTTTCCTCTTTTTCTGTGTTTTTCCTCCTCGACACTGGCAGCTAGTTTGTCGTTCCTTAACTTAACCATCTCAAGCAGCAGGTTCAGCCAGAGATCTGCCTTGATAGAAAGAGAACCAGCTTTGTGATACAGAAAACCCCAGGTTAACCCTAAACTTAGCTCACTAACCTCCTAATCCAGCTGTACAGGCCCCAGGTGTCACAGTTATTGCCCTCATGAGCCTTAAAGTCCCCAGTTAGAATAATGGAGTCCCCAGAAGGAGCACCTTCCAGCCCCCCTCTCACTCAGTAAGATGAACACACAGCAGTGGAGCTGAGGGGTTTTACTGTATGAAGTTAAGGTTTAGTCAAAAATTATTTAAGTTCAGTACCATTTAGACTCTGTGGATGTTACTTTCACCAAAAACCAGCCATCCAGCAGGAGACAAATAAAAACATTATTTTATTCAAAATAATCAGTGGGAACAAACCTGAAAACTGCAGCTTTGTGCCATGACCACACTCGAAGTCTCTTCACTGGGAAAAGGAAATTTGCAATTTGTTAGAGCTGAGGCCAGAAAGTTACGAAAACAATAACACTCCTCGGTTAAATACACCAACGTCTCCACCTAAAGCTTCAACAACAGACTCCACCTGAAGCAGAGCAACACAGGATCAACACTGAAACAACACTGAAGTAACACTGAAGTAACACTAAAGTAACACTGGAGCAACACTGGAGCAACACCAGAGCTTCACCAGAGCTACACCAGACTGACACCGGAGCTACACCGGAGTGATACTGGAGCAACACTGGAGCAACACTGGAGCAACACTAGAGCGACATGAAACAACACTGAAGTAACACTGAAGTAACACTAGAGCAACACCGGGGCTACACCAGAGCTTCACCAGAGCTACACCGGAGTGACACCGGAGCTGTCCTAGGCCTGGTTTGTGGAGGTCTTGAAAGAAGTGGGAACCAGAATTAAATACAAAAATAGAAGAATAACCTACCACCCAACGGACACATAGAAAAAGACTTCTGAGGATACTCCAGTATGTTTTACATTTACATTTACATTTAGTCATTTAGCAGACGCTCTTATCCAAAGCGACTTACATTCACCAGTGTTTTAAACATACCACACACTGACCAACATCAGCCAATGATGGATCCTCTAAAAAAGACTAACACAAAGATAAAATCAGGGTTTAGCTCTGCTCTATGTCCAAACATATCATTATTTTTTTGTTGAACTGGTTGGATGTTGATGTTCAGAACCAGGATTCAGAGATGACTCTGATAGCACGTTTGGATCTTTGGAGCCGATCACAGTAAAAACACTGCTCTGCTCCTCTTCCTGTTTGTTTTCATAAATGGGATCTGTTTATTCACTGACTCTGAGACTCTGGAGGATCATGGGAAGATTAACGTTTGTAGAAATAAAAGATTATTAAGTATTACACAAATCACCAGTGAACATGAAATCACATGAACATTGTGGGTGTTAAAAAGTGCATTGAAATGATTAACATGAATGATACTGACTACGCCTGTCTGATTAAAGCAGTCTGCTGTTAAGCTATACATTTCATTTTCCGTCACAGTGAGTCTTTAGAAGCCCGTCTGTAGCGTTTGAAGAAGTGAGAAGTGTGGGTTAAACCATAGTTTTAATGTAAAACACATGTCACTGTGACCTTATGTAGTGTTAAAAGGGTGATTACATTTGAAGAACGAGAGGAATCTTTGGGGTGTAACAAAGAGCTACAGGTCTGAGTGACGTCTGGAGTGATTTACTGAGCGTGTGCAGGAAACGCAGTTGGAGTGGCCCTTTAAAATTATGACAAGAGTTAAACTGCTGCCCTTTCACTCTGCACACTGGGTTTATGCGTTTCTGCAGCGTTTCCATCAACAGGGAGGAAGCTGTCTCAGCTTCAATGTTCTTCAACTTTCTTCTAAAAGGAAACGATAAACTCTCTCTCTCTCTGTAACACTGAGGTTAGAGTGAAAAACATGTGGATTCCTCTGTATGTTTGTGGGCAATGAAGAAGGTTAATCTGAAAAGAAGACAAGTTGAATGTGTCACTGGGGGTTGGGCCTGAGGCAGGGTACACTCGCTCTCTCACATTCATTCAGGGGAAACTCACTGTGTCTTGGGAGATGACATTAAGCTGGAGCCTGGAGAGAACTTCAGAAAGGCCTCTTAGTCTTGTCAACCTTCTTGCTGTGAGACAGAAGTAATAACCACTCTGCGCTGAGCCCCCCAACCGTGATGTGTCATAAATCAAACTGATCTTCCAAAAATCACAAGGATTTTCACATAAGAAACACCAGCACAGCAAAATCAAATGGTAAATGGTAAACGGCATGCATTTTTGCACCCTTCTCGGGCACCCAAAGCACTTTACATCATGCTTCCACTCACCCCATTCACACACATTCACACCTGGGGCAGACAGAGAGGGGGGGCTGCCATACAAACGGCGCTCACAGCCTTTTCCGACCACCACCAAACACACCTCTACAGTCTCACATTCATACACCAGTGCTACGGACACTGGAGGAAAAGTGGGTTAGGTGTCTTGTTACTTTTTGAATTATTTAAATTTACTGCTCTTATTTGTTTTAGAATTATATATTTTTTATTATTATTTATTATTAATAAAATTTAAATTTAACAAATACAACCATTTATATATTTATTATGTGCAGCACATTGGAAGGTTTGTTTGTAAAATGTGCTTTATAAATAATGAATATGATCGGTTTAACAGTGGATCTGGTGCTTCCTGCTCAGAATATTACTTTAAAAATGGACTGAAGAGAAATAACGTGACTGTAGCAGAGACAGCTCTAAGAGTAAGTATGCAGACATGTGTCAATCCTAGTCCCTCTGAGGAAATAAACGAACACTCGCTCTTAAACAGTTTCCAGAAAGAATAACCTCTCTCCAGAGACTGTCAGGTTTTGTTGCCGGCTGTAAACACGTTTGATTTTCTTGTAAAATCACCACTGGGTTCACTTCTGAAAGAAAAAGACCAGCCACCTGTAAATATTCTGGAGATTTTTAACAGAAGACTCTCTTTAACAGAAAAAGGTTTTAGACTCAGGTTCTGCAGAAACACAAGAGAAGACAGCAGAACAGAGACTTTTTCAGGTCATTTCTGGTTTCATTTGAAAGTAAAGCTGTTGGAAACATTAGGACTGTGATTCAGAGGCTTTATTGTGAGTCTGTGTGTGTTTTATCTCTGTCAATGTTAAACACATCCGAGCATCTGTGTAATCAATTCAAAAACTACAAATCAAAACAGGATTATCGTTTAGTCAAGTGATCTAACATCCCTTCTTCTGCAACAGAGCCACTACTTTGAGTTTTCTTATACATATTTTTGTCAAAATCGATTAAACATATTTCCAATTGTGTTTGTTCTTTGAAGTGGATCTAGTTCATTTCATTTTACATCATTTTATTTAAATTTAAGGCGTTCACTTTTCAAACAAAGTAAAAAATGCTCACCCTACTTCATGAGTTTTGTATATTTTCTCAGGAACCGCTGACTGTTTCACGATCTCACAGTTTAACACTGGCTCGGTTCGACAGCATCAGTGTTAACAGAGTTTTAACACCATCTCGACATCTTGACATTTACTGCTGCTACAATAAACACTCTGTAGCTTTTCCTCAGAGTCGGCTTGAATGAAGTCTCAGAGCTGTTGATTTAAGTGTTTCTGCAGTAAATCTGACCGGATTCTCAAAGTATTTGTAATTGTCTCAGCATCGAAAACTTCAGACACAAAAAAAAAAAGTGCATCGTTTTGTGGAAAGAGTTTAGTTTGAACAAAGGGAAAGGCTTGTTACTCTGTCTGGGCTTTATTTACATTTTTGTCTCTGTTTTTTTTTTTTTTTGCTTGGCTGAGCCCTGATCTTGTCCTCATTTCTGCTCAAGTTCTGGTTTAGTCCAGCTTTAGTTCTCAATATGTTTAATTCTAGTTTGGATTTAGTCCGGCTCTTGTAAAGTGTTGTTCTAAAGCTTTTATAAAGTCTTAAAAGCTCTTATTGTGTCACAAGACGGTGGCAGTCACGTCCCAATTTGTGATCCACAGTTTTTCAAAAGTCCACTTTAACTTCTTCTCTTCTTCACTGTAATGCATTGTTTCTTCCTTTTACCACTTTGTCCAAGACATAAGGGCTATCTTAACTTGTTGTAGTACTTCCTTAAACACTGCAGGTGCACTCTGGAATTTTGTTAAACTTAACTTCTTGTTGCGTCTTGAATTTACAGTGCATTTAGTTTTGGAAAGTTCTTGGTTTAAAACCTGCTTTAGTCCTGATTCAGCTCAAGTTTAATCCCATTTAAAAGTTGTTTACTGATGTTAAAGTTTAAGTTTAATACTGGTTTAATCTGGACATATTTTTGTGCAAAACCCACACCTGGATTAAATGTATATTTAATAACCTCCACCTGACATCTTCTCTTCTGTTTCTTATGTTGTGTTTTTCAGCTAAAGCCCACTCCAGAGGAAGAACAAGACAAAACGGGAAACACAAATCCAAGCAGATCATAAAGCAGCGTGAACCGGACACACACCAACAATTCAAGAGGAAACACCACAGAGACACAGACTTGACGCTTTGTTGAAGCCACGGGGAGATCGTAAAGCAGCGGGCGCCACATCGTAAAGAAACCACACACACACACACACACACACACACACATGGACGAACACAGAGACGAGGCAGAGACTGTAAAACGGCAGGGGGCTGTCAAAACACCGGCTCGAGCTGAAGACAAGACAGAAGATCCTCACCTCATCAACTGAAGGACATAAACAGATCAGAAAAGAGAAAATGCAACACAGACCGAGTGAGAGGAGTTACAGACTGTTATAATACCGATAGAGAACAGTTGCTCCAAAACATTCCACTCATGCTTTGAAGTCACCTTTACATCTCGTTAAATCCTGATTATTTCCAGTGTTCCCATAAAGCCCAGTGTTTACACCTCAGTCAAAGTGACACTGGGCTTTAAACCTCACCCCTGTCTACACACTTACACCCCAACTCAGAGGTTTTCTGTTAATGACTGGAGCATTAGATGAAGCTGATGATGAACTGTGAGAAATACTGACAATAAAAGATTTCACCTTGTGCCATAAGTCGTGAGCGTCTTTGCAAACCAGTGGCTCTAAGAACAAAGAAAAAGCGCTACAGTTTTTGTTGTTGTAAATGTCTTGTTCACACACAAACACAGAAGTTTCTAAAGTCTTTGCTCTGACAAGTTTCCAAAAAGGTGCTTTTCTGAGATACCTCTGAACATCATGTGATGAATTTGAGTCAATTTAAAAAAGATAAGTTAAAAGAGAGATGAAGACTAAAGACGTTTGTGTTGCAAAGAGACTTTATTCATCTTTTTATTTTTAAACCTAAAATACCTGCTTCCTATTGGCCCATATACGCACATTTAAAAGCTACAGTGCCTTGCGAAAGTATTCGGCCCCCTTGAACTTTGCGACCTTTTGCCACATTTCAGGCTTCAAACATAAAGATATAAAACTGTAATGATTTGTGAAGAATCAACAACAAGTGGGACAAATTCATGAAGTGGAACGAAATTTATTATATTATATTTATATAATATATATTTTATATTATATGATATTTCAAACTTTTTTTAACAAAACTGAAAAATTGGGCGTGTAAAATTATTCAGCCCCTTTAACTTAATACTTTGTAGCGCCATCTTTTGCTGCGATTACAGCTCTAAGTCGCTTGGAGTATGTCTCTATCAGTTTTGCTCATCGAGAGACTGAAACTTTTGCCCATTCCTTCTTGCAAAACAGCTCGAGCTCAGTGAGGTTGGATGGAGAGCATTTGTGAACAGCAGTTTTCAGTTCTTTCCACAGATTCTCGATTGGATTCAGGTCTGGACTTTGACTTGGCCATTCTAACACCTGGATATGTTTATTTGTGAACCATTCCATTGTAGATTTTGCACACTTTTTATGGATATCTTTAAGAAAGATGGCTTTCTTCTTGCCACTCTTCCATAAAGGCCAGATTTGTGCAGTATACGACTGATTGTTGTCCTATGGACAGAGTCTTCCACCTCAGCTGTAGATCTCTGCAGTTCATCCAGAGTGATCATGGGCCTCTTGGCTGTATCTCTGATCAGTCTTCTCCTTGTATGAGCTGAAGGTTTAGAGGGACGGCCAGGTCTTGGTAGATTTGCAGTGGTCTGATACTCCTTCCATTTCAATATTATCGCTTGCACAGTGCTCCTTGGGATGTTTAAAGCTTGGGAAATCTTTTTGTATCCAAATCCGGCTTTAAACTTCTCCACAACAGTATCTCGGACCTGCCTGGTGTGTTCCTTGTTCTTCATGATACTCTCTGCGCTTTAAATGGACCTCTGAGACTATCACAGTGCAGGTGCATTTAAACAGAGACTTGATTACACACAGGTGGATTCCATTTATCATCATTAGTCATTTAGGTCAACATTGGATCATTCAGAGATCCTCACTGAACTTCTGGAGAGAGTTTGCTGCACTGAAAGTAAAGGGGCTGAATAATTTTGCACGCCCAATTTTTCAGTTTTTTTATTTGTTAAAAAAGTTTGAAATATCCAATAAATTTCGTTCCACTTCATGATTGTGTCCCACTTTTGTTCTTCACAAAAAATTACAGTTTCATATCTTTATGTTTGAAGCCTGAAATGTGGCAAAAGTTTGCAAAGTTCAAGGGGGCCGAATACTTTCCCAAGGCACTGTATAAAGCTGGTGGTGTTGTAGTTTAAACTGTCAAGGCACTATCCTGACCGTTATCAGAGCTCCACTGAGACTGGAACTCATTCTTTCAGCTCAGCAGCCTTTTATTAACTTTAGATCAGATACTCTTTATACGCAGCAGACATTTAAATCCTCTCGGAGCTGATTGTATCTCGTTTTGCAGGAAGTGTGTTTTTTGTCCAATAAACTGTTCTGTTTTATCAAAAGCTCAAGCAACATATTGAGTCTGTTTTTATCTGCTGTATTTTATAATATTAAAAAAAAACTAGAAATACAATAAACCCACATAATCAGACTAATAAAACATTTCTGTCTGACACAAACAGAGCAGTTTTTCCATTGACTCGACAGAATAACTTTGATAAAAGGTTCCATTTCATGCTCTTTTTAATAAATTATTGAGCACTATGACGTATAAGTGAACTTTAAGACTCCTGCAGGTCATGACAGTGTCTCAAGAGTAGACTCTGTCTGATGCTGCTTTCAAGTGGAGTCGGGTTTATCGTGTATATAGAGCACATGAACACCAAACGAAAAGCAACACAAATTGCCCGAGTTCTGACGTCAGGACTAACTCAACATGGCAGAACTCAACAGCGAGCTTGTTGTTAATGGTTTCAGACATTAGCATAGTTTCTACATTTGCTAACAGATGATTTAATGCCCAAATAAAATGTTTAATACTCATTTTATGCATATTATCTCTTCAACATCATCAAGGCACTGGTAACAACTTATGACGTAAACTTGTTCCACAAACATAAAGTGATTAAACTCCATTCTGACATTTCCAGGTTCCCGACCAAGAAGGACGTTAACACAAGTCATGCTCTCAAAGAAATCTAGCATTAAAATGTAACCTGCTCTAAGGCAGGTTAATCTTCAACCTTCAAACTTCAGAAAGAGAACCAGCTTTGTGATTGATTCTGAAAGCCCAGGGTTAACTCACTAACCTTTTAATCCAACTTCTTATCCAGGGCCCAGAAGCCTCCTGTTTGTTTAAAGCTGCTACTGCTGGGGCCTTAAACACATTTTCTCACAGAAGGGCCTCATAAAACCCAGGAGGAACTTTGGACAGGTCTGTCTTATAAATACAATTAGTTATACATTTTTTCCAGCACCAGAACTAAAGGTTTTGGAGCAGTATTCAGCTTGTTCTTGCCTTAATTTGATGATCCAAGCTCTGTTCAACATGAACCACAAAAAGACAAGTCCCATCGTCACAAAAGCCTCACAATCTTTCCTTTAATGCAGCTCAAACCTTGAACTCTTTCTTGACGTGTATTGAGTTCCACAAAAGTGACAGACAATTAGTGACTCATTTCAGTTGGACTCGCTGCCAAACAGTGATCCTCCTGAACTAAACGGCTGCAGACGCTCTTCACGCCTGCGGTCTCGTGACAGGACACAGACGACTATATATATCAAAAACAGGCTTTTATCCCACAGGACTTTGTATTGTTGAGATACATAATCATATTTAGAGAGAAAACATGCTGAATGTTAAAACTCACTTTTACAGACTGCCTTCAATTCAGTTCAAAGAGGTTTATTGCCAATATTGACTATAAGTCTGTATCAAGTATAAAACATCAAAAAGACCCTTCCATTAATAAAATGTCCAACGGTAGAGGGCATTACCTTTTATGTAGCATTTTCATTCTGTTCTTTTATTTTGCATTGTTATTTTGCAGGCGACTCGTGGGCCGGCCCAGAAATTGAACCCACAACCTTCTTGCTGTGAGACAGGAGTGCTAACCACTCTGCCTATTACTGTATCAAACTTAATAAATACTTGATACCCTTTTTGTCCGTCAAATTTTACTGCTGTGCTACTGATTTGATAACGTGCTTTAAATAATCCTAAAAATATATATTTTAACATGTTTTGGATAATGCAACTTTAATAGTGTGTAGTTATTATAAAGTGTCCTCCAAACAAACATTTCTTTTAACTCCTTAAATGTCTTATTTGCGTCTTTCAAACTCATAAATCTAAATGACTCATTAATTTAAATGTTTCCGTTCAGGACCATGGACAGCACACAGTTCCCCGAAATATGATCCAATGAGTAAATCTGGTTTATGTCTAAAACAATCACATGGTAGAATTCAACAGAAACTGAAGTCGAGCCTTGATTTGACAATTTAAGGTGAGTCTTGGCCAGTTTGTTAGAGTTTAAGTTAACATTGAAACATCTTTAATCTCTGGATAAAATGTTCTTCAGCTGCACTAGTCTCTCTAATCCGGTTCAGCTGAGACCGTGGGTCACGGTGCTCTGTGCCAGGTTACGTCACTCTCACCTCCTCCTCTGGGCACTCACCAAAAACACATCTGCACAAACCGACGTCAGGCCAGCGCAGGGATCAGAGATAAAGAAATGCACTATGCATCAGGTTCTGCTCTGCTTTTCAGCCTGTTGTCATCTCACAGGAAAATAAATACATTTGGTCTCTGTCCCATCCTGAAGGAGCTTTCACAACTTTTGTCATAATTTAAGTTCATACAAGTTGTGACATTTCTGATTATGACCCACTCATCCCAGTCCATGCTGCCATTGTGTCTATGGGCACAATGACAGCATGTGTCCATGGACACAGACTCTGTCTGAGTCTCCAGTAAAAATGAAATATAAAGTACATCTCTGTCTGGACTCTGTGACTGTCACTCATGTCTCAGATCCACTTATCTTTGTTTAAGGCTGGTTTCTAAAACTTAAAACACAACTTGATTGAATAAAAATAACATAATAAAGTTGAGTAATCTATATTGAACACTATTACATATAAATCAATTAACATCATCAAGTCCATATTAAGAAATCAAGTAGTTTCGCAATTACTTAAAACAGTTACGTGGAACAAGTAGACATTTTTTTTTTTTTTTTTGAGTCCAACTATGTAGTTTTTTATCGACAGCAGGGGACATGTAAAGCTCAATTTGATCTGAAGTGGGACGGACCTTTATTCGCACAAGGCTAATGTTGGCAAAAACCTTCAGCTTTATGTTTTCACCCACTCACCCTCACAATATGGCTTTGATGCTAATGCTATTTCTCTAGCAATAATGAAGCTAAATTCACTGCTGCATCACTGAGTGCTCAGCTACCGGTAAAAACTGACTTTTTTCCTGTCAACCTGCTCACAATAATAATTACAATGTGGTCCATTTGTCTTAGTAAACTCTATATAACTGTTAGAAGAATTCTTTATCCTAAATAATTATAAAAAAAAATAATAATAATAATAAAGAAAAATAATTTAAAAATCAATGGCCAGGTTTAATACTTGCAAGAATGAAGAAAAAGCACAAACATGACTCAAGTGGTACAGGGTAAGGTTTGCTTGGGGAAGTAAACAAAAAGATTTTATATCACTGCAGTGAAAGCTGTAGGAGGTGTATCTTTCATACACACTCCCCCGCACAAGCTCCAGGTGCAGAAGTCCTCCTGTGGCAAGTTATGATTACAGCTATCCATGTCTAGTTCCTGCTTGGATTAGCATGAAGGACATGACATAAAGAGAACTATGAGCACCTAGTAATTATAAACAATACAACCAAATATGAAATTAAAAATTATTATAACATACCCCCCTCTTTATGCTAATAACCATTAGCATAAATTTAAACATTAGCTTGAGTGTGAATTGTATACTATGACAGAAGCGAAAAGCAGCTGACCTAGCCTAAGAACATTTGACCAATCGGTAAATGACCTAACGCTGGGAAAAACTCTTCTATCCACCCCTAGCCCCAAGCCGGTGACAAAACACAGACATCAAGCATCAAACGTAACTATAAACAATATAACCAAATATAACATTTAAAATTATTATAACAATAACTAATACTTTTCTCCTTTTTGACAAAGACATTTAGTTTAATGATGGCCTCAGAGAGTGTATGCATCTGCTGTTCAGTTCTGTGGACAAGTAAAAATGCAGCTACTTCTATGACTTCTATTTTTCACTTTCCAAATTGATTCCACAGGCTGGACTTTACCGTCTGGCCGGGCCGTATGTTTGAAGCCTGTTATCAAAGCAACAAAATATTCAAACAAAAACTGGAACCATAGAGTCTTCCACTCCACAGAGTGATCTATTTCTGACAGTCCACTAAAATCTTCTCTCAGTAAAGATCTTCCAGTGTGTTCCCACTTTAGTCATGCTCTTGTGCAAACGCTCAGAAACATGCTGAAGTCTTTAACTTAAACTATAATCGGTCTCTGTGATAGATTGACATGTTATCATCTGAAGAAAGCAGTTAAGAGACCAGGGTCCCCAATAACTTCTCATTACTATCATTACTAACATAAGAGCTGAAGAGCTGCAGCTGGTCTAAAAGCAGCGAGGCCTCACTCGAAGCCACAGGAGGAAATACAGACGTTTGTCATCGGCCCCTGACTCGAGATGCTGATTTAAATCTGAAAGTCCTGACTCAGGCCTGTGCTCTGCCAGGGTCTGCAGAGCTGGGAGAGTGTCATTTTAAATGGTTGTACAGTAAAAAGGATTTGATAGATGTTGCCTACTGCTGCATCCTAAGAAGGACTTCAAGGAACCTTTCATGGAAACTGGTTTTAACAAAGTGAATGATTAAGCAGACTTTAGTAATAGGTCTTTATTTGCTTGATTTATTGACGGTAATTTATAGACCACAAACATAATCCTGCTGCTTTAGTGAAATAAAATTAGAATCAAAGTTATTTAAAACAGATTTTATTTTACAACGGTTCATATACGACTGATATCTCAAAGAATATGAGTCACATTTATACATTTCTTTAAAAAATAAAGCCATTAATCAAATCCACTGTAAATACATTCTGGTAATGCTGCTACAAGCTCGTGGTAAGAGAAGACGTTCTGCAGTGCTCCAGGTCCTGGGACAGAGCCACAGGTCAGACCGGAGACAGTCCCAGGACAGTAACACAGGTCAGACCCGGAGACGGTCCTGGGACAGTAACACAGGTCAGACCCAGAGACGGTCCTGGGACAGTAACAGACGGTCCCGGGACAGTAACACAGGTCAGACCTTGAGACGGTCCCGGGACTGTAACACAGGTCAGACCCGGAGACGGTCCCGGGACAGTAACACAAGTCAGACCTTGAGACGGTCCCGGGACAGTAACACAGGTCAGACCCAGAGACGGTCCCGGGACAGTAACACAGGTCAGACCCGGAGACGGTCCCGGGACAGTAACACAGGTCATACCCAGAGACGGTCCCAGGACAGTAACACAGGTCAGACCCAGAGACGGTCCCAGAACAGTGCCACAGGTCAGACCCGGAAACGGTCCTGGGACAGTAACACAAGTCAGACCCAGGGACGGTCCCAGGACAGTAACACAAGTCAGACCCAGAGACGGTCCCGGGACAGTAACACAGGTCATACCCAGAGACGGTCCCAGGACAGTGCCACAGGTCAGACCCAGAGACGGTCCCAGGACAGTAACACAGGTCAGACCCGGAGAGGTAAAGTGCTTCATGCAGTGGTCAGGGCGAAAGGTCAGATCAGGGTCAACACAAAAACTGTGAATTATGATTTGTAAAATATGAATAAAGAACCCTGAATATGTGGAATAATGGTGACTGTGAGACAAAGACACATTTCAAATAAAAAAATGCAAAGACGTAAAAAAACGTAGGACTAAACCAGACCAGCTTTAAACCAGGAAATAACTCTAGCTAAAGTCAGGACCAAACCAGGCCCAACTCCTCAACTTCACCAGGACTTGGTCAGCCGCATTGCTGTCCACACACCTGACACGTTCAGTCAGAGGTTCCCTGGTGGTTCCCAGTTCCTTGAGCTGCTGGTGCGGACCAACAAACACATATCTGCGTATAATAATTTAACCCTCAGAGATTAAACGGGCTCCTTCAGTGAGCATTAAGCTTTCTGCAGAAATATCAGGAACCGAAGCTGAAAACCTTATTAGATTAGAGTTTTGGCAACACATGTCTGTTTATTCATTTCCTCTCGTTAAAACGGTTAAGACAAGCTGTTCTTGAAAACATCTGTCACATACAGGTCACAACTCTGTAACTGATGACAAGGTAAAGGACGTACAAGACATCTTTAGGTGCATTTGTTAAAAAAAGTGTAAAACCAAACGGACCTAAACAAACACAATGTAACTAAAGTATTATCTTTCCAGAACCTGGTTCAGATTTAAGGTGTGGAAACCTCCATAGATTAAAGCAGGACATAAACCAAACCTAAGTGTATTACACAAAATTAAACAGGTCTAAACTGTGACTAAACTGAACCTAGATCAGGTCTAAACCCAGACTATATAGGCAGAAAAAACTCAAGGCAATAAGAAAAGCTGCTATTCCACATGATCAGTGCTTTTTTGAAACACTTAAACATTCATTTCCATTAGTCCCTGGTGACTGAGTGGACCCAGGACAGAGGGACAGACTCTTCTTGGCAGAGTTGAAGCTGGGGGAGGGTTGCTGTAGTTCGTTCCTGTCGTGCTCGGTTGGGGTACATTTAGCAGCGAGGGTTTCCCATGTGGCAGTAGCACACAGTCCTGAAGAGCCGACACTTGCAGAAAGCACAGAAGTCACAGCACACGTTGTTGGGAGACTTACAGCTTCCTCCCAAAGGCACGCAGTTTGGAGGAGGAGGGGGCCGCTTCCTCACACCAAACTTATTCTGGACCAGAGAGAGAAAAGAGGAGATGTAGGTTAGCAGAGGATAACTGCGAAAATACATTCAAACTAAAACTAGTCAAGTCAATAATGAATTGAAGTTATTTTAGGTTAAAGGTCTACAGACGTTTTAGTTCAATCTTTTCACAACATTTTGTCTCTTATTAACATCCAAAAGTAGAATAACGCTAATAAATGAATGAACTGAAATGATCTGCTGGTAAATTAAAGGCCTGCAGCACTGATTGCAGATCTGGTTAACAGCACATATTCCTGTTCTTGTGTAGATTTGGTTTAAATAGATCTGAGTTTAAGTGAAAATTCTGAGTTTGTAAAGCCAGTGTTTCAGATGGTCATCCATATAAAGGTGCTTAGTGTCTTACCTGCACAGTTTAAAAGTAACTGCTCTAGAAATATAATGATTTATTAAGAAAATAGCAGTTTTTCTTTGTAACTTTTGGTTTGTGTCCAAATAATCTGAAGTGGGACCTTTAAGGCCATAAACCCTGGACAGACTGCACAGCTGAGTTAGTTTTACATTTACATTTACATTTAGTCATTTAGCAGACGTTTTTATCCAAAGCGACTTACAAGTGAGGAAAACAATGGAAGCAATTTTAACAACACAAAAAGTGCACAAAAAACTATTCTGTTAAAACGCAGCCCAGTATACAAAGCTAAGGATAAGTCTTTTTTTTTTTTTTAATAGAGAAGGAATCGATAGAAAGGAAGTAGAATTTAGTGTTTGTCAGTCAGGTGTTGACGGAAGAGATGTGTTTTCAGACGTTTTTTTAAAGATGGCTACAGAATCTGCTGATCTTGAAGCAGCAGGTAGATCATTCCACCAATGACATGTTTTAATGACAAATAAAAAGTTAACAGAATTTCCACTGTTAAAGGCACCATTTATAAAACAATATTATACTTAAACAGTGTTGTTATTACGCCAGTGCCTCTGCTTATTGTAAATAATCCCCCAATAATAACTAAAGAACGACATCATTAAAATGTTTTTATGTGATGATTTGCGAGTTAAAAAGTCAATTGTAAGAATTAAATAAAATGTCTCGGTTTTACCTTTTTCTGTTTCTTTATCCTTTTATTTTTCTTCACAGATTTTGGTAATTCTGAAATAAAACATTTGAAAACAGAAGTATAATATGCTGTTTAACACACTACACTAGACTCAATGCAGGCTTTAAATTTGAAATGCATTTTTAAGAATATTGTTTTGCAGAAATGACACAAACGAAAAATGAATAAGACCTAATTAATTATTGACACATATTTTACTGACCTACGATAATGACGGGCGGGGAGCGAGCGTTCAGGCTCTGGGACAGAGCGTTGGACACTACGACCTGATTGGTGGAGACGCTGTTGTCTGGAACCATGTGGGCGGAGCCTGGGAAGTACTCTGTGGCAGCCAGGACCAAGCAGCTGAGCAGCAGGAGCACGTTCATCTTCATCTGGAAACACAGACACGTTTAAATATCCACACTGCCCTCTCCGTTCTGCCACTGAAGCCGAGCACTTCAGCGTTCCATGAAGCTCACACTGGAATTCACAGAAGACTTCTTAATTTAATACAAAATCAAACATAAGAGCCACTGCTGAACAGAGTTTCAGTCCCAACACCAGGGTTGTTGTATAAAGAACATTTTTGGTCAACATTTAAAAAAATGATGTTTAGAAAATCAAACTGTAAAGTAAAATAAAGTTTCCTGCCTCTTAAAGTTTGGGCCTCTTAAAGCACATGTGGATTATGCAATAAATGTTTTGCAAGAAGAAGTGCAGATCTGGAAGTAATCAATCAAGGCAGAACACTATTATTACAACAAAATGGTCAGTAGTTCTTTGTTGTAACTGTTACAAAAAGGGGACCAGAAATTTTTTGCTAAAAAGTTTGTCTAAACACTTGGTTTGTCCAGATAGTCCTTGGTTTTGTTGTGATATCTGAGCCTCTTTTGACTCATTTGACCTTTTCTGATACAAACATATGAGTAATTTACTCTCTTCTTTCTTCTTCCAGGACTGTTAGGAAAAATTTGGCTGTATTTGAAGATGATAAAAGTAGAGCAAACTGTAAACAAAGCTCTGTTAAAGCTGGAACCACAAGAACTGTCTTCTTCAGAACTTGTTCTGGAAAAAGTGATCAGGACTGACAAAGGTCTTAACTGCATCTAAATAGTTTTGACTTGTATTCATATTGACATTACACAGATTACAATACACCAACATATAAATTAAATGGTTTTAAACCCCTCCTTGAACCGCAACCTTATCGTGGTGGAGGGGTTTGAGTGCCCGAATGATCCTAGGAGCTATGTTGTCAGGGGCTATATGCCCCTGGTAGGGTCTCCCAAGGCAAACAGGTCCTAGGTGACGGGCCAGACAAAGAGCTGCTCAGAACCCTTTATATAGATGAAAAAATTAAGGACCATGACGTCACCCGGCATGGCGCAACCGGGGCCCCACCCTGGAGCCAGGCCCGGGGTTGGGGCTCGCATGTGAGCGTCTGGTGGCTTGGTGTCTTTCCCCATGGGGCCCGGCCGGGCTCAGCCCGAAGGAGCGGCGTGGGGCCGACCTCCCGTGGGCCCACCACCTGCGGGAGGAACCGTAAGGTGCCGGTGCAAAGTGGATTGGGTGGCAGTCAGTGTTGCCACAGTTACTTTGAAAAAGTAACTTAGTTACGTTACAGATTACTTGATTAAAAAAGTAACTTAGTTACTATACAGATTACTTGATTTTAAAAGTAACTAAGTTACTTTACAAGTTACTTTATTAGTTACATTCAGCAGCTGTCGACAACATAAAAATGACAACTGGTTTTGCCAACAATCACTTTATTTATAGTGTTTTTTTACAGTAACATCAACAATCTATCTCCTGACAATTAAAGTTGAATTTAAAAACTATTTCCTGAAAAATACATGTTTTTCACAATAAATAAAGGCAGTCTCTCTTGACTTAACATAAATACTTGTTTTAATAAAAATAAAGGCAGTCTTCCTTTGTAACTAACTCTAAGGAAAAGTAAATAAGTAATAATTTATTTTGTACTTTATTGTATTTGTCTCCTCTGTATGTAAATGTAATGAGCCTTTTATTTCCGCCTCTATAGTGGAACGTTAATTTCGAGTCTAGAAAAGGGGGGGACTGGTTAGCGAGGCGACATGCGGAAGTCAGGAGGAAGTAATCTCATCTCGTTTTAAAACGCTCCGAAATCATTAAGTTCTAAAGGAAAGGAGTGGATAATTAAGCACCTAGCTAGAACGGGAACAAGGTATGTCTTTCTTGACAAAAAAATGACAAAAATAGTAACGCACAGTGACTTGGTTAAGTAACTTTAATCTGATTACTGGTTTGGAAATAGTAATGCGTTAGATTACTCGTTACTGAAAAATGTGGTCAGAATAGAGTAACGCGTTACTAAGTAACGCGTTACTGGCATCACTGGTGGCAGTCGAAGGCAGAGGCCTTGACAACCCAATCCACGGACACGGAATCTGGCGCTAAGGACATGGAATGTCACCTCGCTGGCGGGGAAGGAGCCTGAGCTTGTGCGGGAGGTTGAGAGATACCGACTAGAGATAGTCGGGCTCACCTCCACGCACAGCTTGGGCTCTGGAACCCAAATCCTCAAGCGAGGCTGGACTCTCCACTACTCTGGAGTTGCCTGCGGTGAGAGGCGGCGGGCTGGTGTGGGCTTGCTCATAGCCCCCCAGCTTAGCCGCCATGTGTTGGAGTTCACCCCGGTGAACGAGAGGGTCGCTTCCCTGTGCCTTCGGGTCGGGGATAGGTCTCTCACTGTTGTTTGTGTTTACGGGTCAAATGGCAGTGCAGAGTACCCGGCCTTCTTGGAGTCTCTGGGAGGGGTGCTGGAAAGTGCTCTGACCGGGGACTCCGTCGTTCTACCGGGGAACTTCAACGCTCACGTGGGCAGTGACACCTGTAGGGGGGGGATTGGGAGGAACGGCCCCCCGGATCTGAACCCGAGTGGTGTTCTGTTATTGGACTTCTGTGCTAGCAACAGTTTGTCCATAACGAACACCATGTTCAAGCAGAAGGGTGTCCATCAGTGCACGTGGCACCAGGACACCCTAGGTCGGAGATCGATGATCGACTTTTTAGTTGTTTCATCTGACCTCCGGTGTCTTGGACACTCGGTGAAGAGGGGCGGAGCTGTCAACTGATCACCACCTGGTGGTGAGTTGATCCGACGGCGGGGAGAAAGCTGGACAGACTCGGCAGGCCCAAGCGTACTGTGAGGGTCTGTTGGGAACGTTTGGCAGAGCCCCTGTCAGAAAGACCTTTAACTCCCACCTCTGGCAGAGCTTCAACCAGATCCCGAGGGAGGTTGGAGACATTGAGTCCGAGTGGACCATGTTCTCCGCCTCCATTGTCGATGTGGCCACTTGAAGCTGGCCGTAAAGTCTCCGGTGACTGTCGTGGCGGCAACCCCCGAACCCGGTGGTGGACACCGGAAGTAAGGGATGCCGTCAAGCTGAAGAAGGAGACCTACCGAGCCTGGTTGGCCCGTGGGACTCCTGAGGCAGCTGATGGGTACCGGCAGGCCAAGCGGACTGCAGCCCGGGTGGTCGTGGAGGCTAAAACTCCAGTCTGGGAGGAGTTCAGTGAGGCCGAACTCCGTCCGACGCCTCAGGAGGGGGAAGCAGTGCCCTGCCAACACTGTTTACAGTGGAGGTGGGAACCTGCTGACTTCAACTGGGGATATTGTTGGACGGTGGAAGGAATACTTCGAGGATCTCCTCAACCCCACCGACACGTCTTATGCTGAGGAAGCAGGGGCCGAGGGCTCGGAGGTGGACTCGTCCATCACCCGGGCCGAAGGTAGTTGGGAAGCTCCTCGGTGGCAAGGCTCCGGGGGTGGATGAGATACGCCCTGAGTATCTCAAGTCTCTGGATGTTGTAGGGCTGTCTTGGTTCACACGCCTCTACAACATCGCATGGCTTTGCTAAGGGCTGTCCGGTCCCTGTACGACCGGAGCAGGAGCTTGGTTTGCATTGCCGGCAGTAAGTCAGACCTGTTCCCAGTGCATGTTGGACTCCGGCAGGGCTTTTGTCACCGGTCCTGTTCATTATCTTTATGGACAGGATTTCTAGGCGCAGCCAGGGGCCGGAGGGAGTCTGGTTTGGGGACCACAGGATCTCGTCTCTGCTTTTTGCAGATGATGTTGTCCTGTTGGCTCCATCAAGCCAGGACCTTCAGTGTGCACTGGGACGGTTTGCAGCCGAGTGTGAAGCGGCTGGGATGAGGATCAGCACCTCCAAGTCTGAGACCATGGTTCTCAGTCGGAAAAGGGTGGCTTGTCCTCTTCAGGTTAGTGGAGAGATCCTGCCTCAAGTGGAGGAGTTCAAGTATCTTGGGGTCTTGTTCACGAGTGAGGGAACGTGAGATTGACAGACGGATCAGTGCAGCTTCTGCAGTGATGCGGTCGATGTACCGGTCTGTCATGGTGAAGAAGGAGCTGAGCTGTAAGGCAAAGCGCTCGATTTACCGGTCAATCTACGTTCCTACTCTCACCTATGGACATGAGCTTTGGGTCATGACCGAAAGAACAAGATCCCGGATACAAGCGGCCGAAATGAGCTTTCTCCGCAGGGTGGCGGGGCGCTCCCTTAGAGATAAGGTGAGGAGCTCGGTCACTCGGGAGGAGCTCAAAGTAGAGCCGCTGCTCCTCCACATCGAGAGGAGCCAGCTGAGGTGGCTCGGGCATCTGTTTCGGATGCCTCCTGGACGCCTCCCTAGGGAGGTGTTTCGGGCATGTCCCACCGGGAGGAGACCCCAGGGAAGACCTAGGACACGCTGGAGGGACTATGTCTCTCGACTGGCCTGGGAACGCCTCAGTATCCCCTCGGAAGAGCTGGAGGAAGTGTCTGGAGAGAGGGAAGTCTGGGCGTCTCTGCTTAGACTGCTGCCCCCGCGACCCGGCCCCGGATAAGCGGTAGAAGATGGATGGATGGAAGGTTTTAAAACCAGCAGCATACAGCTATACCTTCAGCCTCCTGCTCTGCTTCACACTGGATTCACCTGCTCAACACACCTACATTTGTAAACACTTGCTTCAAATGTGACTAACTTCAGCTTGTTCCCTCTCAGAGTTTACACAATAGCACTGTCCACATCCACAAGTACAGTGTGGTCAGTGTTGTGCAGCACCAACAAAATGAAAAATGTAAACGCTTGTGCGGGATTTATATGATTTATATTCTCAAGACAACACATGGTTACTCTCCACTATGGTCTTTGAGTATTTAAAAAACAATATAAATTCCAAAGTTTGAAGATATTCTGATCAAAGCCACAGCTCAGTTTTGTGTTAAACCACAGGGAGCTCACACTGTAGCTGCCTGTTCAACACCAAACAATGAGCTGCCACTCTGTAATGTGTCGCTAACTCAAACAAGATGTCCGCCGCTGTCACACGTCCACTTTGTTCTCTCACATTCAGTTTATCTCCCCAGAAATGACAGAGTTACAAACGGCGCAGTGACATCCGGGGGCTTTGAGTTTCCGCTTTTCAGTTTCAGAGTCCGCAGAGCCACAGATGCGCCGCAAATGTGGAGCGAAGGTCAAAACAGTTCAAGTGAAAAAGTGTTTGACAATGAATGCGCGGTGTCTTAAACAGTGGTAATACGGTTCACTTTTCATGGATCATTAAAACTCACTCAGCAGTGCAGTTTTCCATGATTTGTCTGCATTAATGCTCCCACTTCAGAAATATTTGACTTAAAACTGGATGTTAAACCAAATGTTAAAAAGAGGGTTGCAGTGTTATTTATAACAGCCATTATAATTATAGCATTTCAGAGGCAGAAATGTGTGACATAAGTGATTTTAAATAGTGCATGTTAACACCAGGGCCTTGAGATTAACCCAAAGCTGGTTCAATTTCTTCTCGAGGTAAACTTGAGCTGAACGAGTTAACAGCTCCAGAGCAGGTAACGTTTCAGGCAGACGATAGAAACACAACCCACTGACCAATCAGGGAGTAGAATCAGGAGGAGTGTCTTTGGCTCGAGATAATGTGAAGCACTTTAATCTTCAAGTTGTAACATAAAGTTTATAGAGTCTATTGGGTGAACAAAAAAAGTTACAATTGTATTTATTTACTTTTAATGGAATAGAACAGGACTTTGCATCATAAATATGTTTCATTTATGTGTTTTCTCATCTGCATCAGGTTAAACCAATATAAACCTGTCCAAATCCAGTTTAAAACAGTGTAAAACAAAACCCTTCCAAATCTGGGTATAACCAGTTAAAATCTGTTCAAACCCACATAAGAGCCACTAAACCCCTTTAAACCTGTCCACATCCAGTAACCAAGTTAAATCCATTTTAAAATGGTTAAGGTCTGTGTTAAACTAACTGTCACCCCAGCAAATGATATACTCCTGGAAAGGCCAGAATCTCTGAAATTAAATAACCATAAAACCATTTAAGTGGTCAACTCCACTTCTGTCAGGTTGTTGGTGCACATGTTCGCCAGAGAAACCAGGTGGGACTTAAACCCTTTTGTTGTATGGACCTGAATGTGTGAACACAAGCCTCTCGTGTGGACAATCTGAAGATACAGTGAGCTGTTGACTCTTTCACCAGTGTGAGCTGTTTGTCTGTTGTTGCTTACTGTATATGTTTGAATAAATGAGGTATTGATATGAGTGCATTCATTTAAACATCACTGCGAAGAAGTTGGCTCATTTGTTGTATGAACACAAATCTAATTCTCCAGACATCTTCCAGAGACACGTGGAAACACTGAGATTAGGTTTAGTCTGTCCGGGTAGAAGAGGACAGGGCCCATGTACCACTACGAGTCCATGCATCATTTCTTTAAACGTATACTGCCATTTTTTACTTCTATCCATTACATTCTCTTCTGCTCAGTTGACCTTCCCAATATGGCTACTCTACTTTCTCAGGTATTTAGGGAACAATACCATAACTCCCTTCTCTCTTTCTCACATAAAGGCCTCTCTGCTGTGTGTTTGTCCTAATGACCCTGAACCATGGGAATATTTTAAATGACTCCTGGTTCTGGTCTGGGTCTGGTCTGGGTCTGGTCTGGGTCTGGTCTGGGTCTGGTCTGGGTCTGGTCTGGGTCTGGTCTGGGTCTGGCCTTGGTTTACAGCTGGACAACATTACAAGCTTACAAACAAAGCGGAAGTTATTAGAGAAAAGTGAAGGTGAACAAAGCTCCTGGTCTGTGAAGGGAAACAGATGTGAGCACAGCTTATATTCAGTTATGAGCCTCTATAAACAACAGGCTCTGCAAATAAACAGATTTAATTAACACCTTGAAATTATGCAGTTGATTTTTTTATTCGTGGTTGATTTTATTATTTTCTTTTTTATGGCAACCGTAAAATTTGCCTTTGTCAGTAATAAGACTAACTTTGAAATATGACAGTCACAAAGTTAGGAGCCCTTATGGAGAAACTTTGACCATGTCCTGTGCAGTTTAGGAGAACTTAGAAACTTCTGAAAATCTGTAAATATTATCACTGAAATATAAAGTCCATCTGTGTCTGGTCTCTGTGACTGTCACTTATGTCTCAGACTCATCTTTGTTTAAGGCTGGTTTCTAAAAAGGGGCTCATACAAGACTGATCTTCCTGCTCCTTTTCTGGTTTTGTTTTTATCTATTATAATGTTTTGTGGCTAGAGTTGTGTCGATTGTGGAGTGGCATGAACAAAATAAAATAAAAATAAAAAACTGTTACTGTTGTTTTAAAACTGTTTTATGTTAAACTTTCTTCCCTTCTGAAACTGGTTGATTTATTTTTATTTATTTATTTTTGCCTAATGTGTCCAGTTTCTCACAGTTTAATCTTCCGAAATGAGCTGCGTTTTTGCATTAGTCTCTCCTCGGTCTTCGTTCGTGCTGTAATTCTTTCTTTCGATTTTCACAGGTTTATCTGCAGCTTATTGTGTTATTTAAGCACCATTTGCTACACGTTTAGCAGCTGTGTGTGAAAAGTCTGTGGCAACATCTTTTTCATTATTACTGTACGGCAAACTTTTATCAAGATACAGAGGCTAACCACAGCTACAGCTACAGCAGAGGAGACCACCAGTAGGTTCAAACACAGAAGGCTTTCCTCAAAACAGAACCAAATCTGAATAATATTATCTGATCTAATTGACTGTCTTCCTTCCTCTCTTCTTTCTCGCTTCGCTGGAGATCCTGCTCTTCATAAACGCAGCAGGTTTTTTCTCCCAAAACAGATGCAGACTGTGGAGTTTACCCCGAGGCTCGTCTTCAGGACTGAGCCCATTCAACACAGTGTTATTAAAGGGAAATCAGAGACAGACGCTAATAATGTAATCATATAGGACAGAGGCCATAATGGAGGTTTGATAAAGTCAGAGCACTGGTTTGATTTGTGCAAGTTTGACACCATTTCATTTGTTACTACTGTGTTTAACTCTGGCTTTGGCTCTTGTTAAGTCATCGGCTAGTCCTGATCTAAAAGACATTTCTACAAAGTAAAATTGAATTCAAATATACTCTGCTCCAGAGTAAAATTTTAACACTATGAAAGGGTTAGACAACAGCCTTAAACAAAAATGAGACATGAGACATGACGGTCACAGAGACCAGACAGAGATGTACTTTATATTTCAGTCATTTTTTTACTGGAGACTCAGTCTGAGTCTGTTCTAGAGACACTGTCCTGACCTGCAGGAGTTTTACAGTTCAGTCTGAGTCTCTGTGGATGTGATCAGAGAAAAACTAATGAGCAAGTGTTGAGTGTGAACATCTGTGATGAGGCAAATCAATTATTTATAGTAGCTTTAAAGCATTTTGTTTGTATGATATTAGACAAACTCAAAATGCTTAATAGTGTGAACTATTCTAAAGTGTTACCAGATAACACTTGAGAATAGCTCACACTATTAAGCATTAGGTGATTATTTTTAACTGGTTAATTGTTCTTTCTTTCATCATTTACAAAGCATTAATCCAACATTAATAATCACTATTACGTTATAAACATTGTTATAAATGTTTTAGTCTTAACCATAAATCCATGTAAAATGACACATTAATATTTCAGTGTCTATTAATAGTTTATTAGTTAGTCAGACTGAAATAGGAGGAAATGTTTTGTTGTTTTTATAGTTATTATGTTTTGTCTAGCCTTGTAACAGCCTTGTTAACATTGAAAATAACAAATTACATTAATACATTACATTACTTTTTTTGAGAACTATATACTCAAACAATATTTGAGACTATATTGTGCTTGCTTTCTGGACAAGCAGGAATTGTTTGGACATGTTTGATTATATTTTTTGTAGGAGTTTTAAACCAGTAAAACTCAAAAGTGCAGACTTCACATTGGGTTGGTTTCCTTTAAGTTCAAGATACATATTTACAAAAGAAAAAAAAAAAAAGTAAAATCTGTGAAATCTAGTGTCACCACAAAGAGGCTGTGTAATAACCAAAAGGTTTTTAAACAAATTAAAGTATAAAGCAAGATATTTTAAAATCTCTTTTGATTTTCAGACACTGTTTTAAAGTGTCAGTAACAGACACTCATTCTTTATCATTAATATTTGACTATTTCTGACATTTTTCTTTATTGCATTGCTTTCTTGACTTTTTCCCTCAACACTGTACAAACATTTGAATAATTTTATTTTTAATAGTATATCCTACCATAGTTTCCCTAAAATGACTGAAAATAATAATAATAATAATAATAATAATAATAATAATAATAATAATAATAATAATAATAATAATAATAATAATAATAATGATAATAATAATAATAATTATTATTATTATTATTATTATTATTATTATTATTATTATTACTCTTGAATGAGAATTAATCATTTTTAGGCAGATAAATAAATATGCAAAAAAAATAAAGAAAGACTAAATGCTGAGATTAATATTCAAGATTAACTCATTAATAACATCGTTTATACCTAATAGTTTGTATTTATTTATTTGATTTTGAGTATATTATTTAGATTTATTTATTATATAGCTTTATCTTTTATATAACAGAGTACCTGATCTGGATTTTGTTGTTTTTTCTTTGCTGTAAACTTTTATAAACTGTAAACTTTCTGCAAACTGTAAGTTTTAAACTGCAAATTTAAATAATTTAAAGATAAAACGTTACTTAATGGTGGTGACTAATGTAGGAATATTGTTTTGTAAATGATCTGTAAATCCAATGATTTACAATGTATCATTATTATAAAGCCTTGTCATAATTACTTTCATGTTTTTTTAGCCTTTGACCTTTTATAATGATAATCTCTGACGGTTTATAATGTGCTCGGTTGTTGTATAATTGTGGTCACAACCCGAGGCGACAGGTTACTAAAAACAGAAAACACAGCTCTTGCAGACTATTCCTAATTTCTCTTCAGCTTTTATCAATAATCTTGAAAAAAGTTTTTAATTTTGTGTCTTTTTTAGAGCAGCTGCTGATCACACGAGGCTCATCGAGGGATTCAAGAAGAGAAGATGCAATGTGAGAACTTTTCACAATGTTCACACATCTCTATCAGAAATGTAAAGTTATTGGAATAAAACGTAAACTTTTTCTGTTTTCTTATAAACAGACCAATGTTTCTTATCTGTTTGAATTTCTGTGTTGGAATTGGGTTTTTCAAATCCAGGCTGGGTGGTGTTATGTCTTTATCCCGGCACCGTAGGTGATTTTAGATTTTATATTGACTATAGATTTGATCATTTGTGCCAATCGTAACAATTACAAACTTGACATCTGACAGAAAGTTAAAGAGTTTTTTCTTGAAATCACTGATGGTTTTTGTAAATTAGTAATGGTCAGAACCACTATACAGAAAAAACTGACATAATTAAAAGGACACAGAAAAAGCAACACAATAATAATAGAAATAGAAACTCAAACGTTTGAGAAATGAATGGCTCCTTTGGTTTGTGGGTTTCTTTAAGTTTCTTTTGGGAAACACTGGTCTAGTAATAAAATTCACAAAAAGACCTGACCCAACTCAGGAGACTTAACCCTAAACATCAGACAAAAACTTAAGTCTTAGAGGGAAAAAAATCTTTAAAATCACCAGATCAGGTCAAACAATTTACATTTAATAATAAAAAATAGTCAAAGACAACCTGTATTTGTGTTTAAAGAGCAGCTGAAAAACACAAGCTTGTACAAAAATGATGACAGAGATTTGAGGTAATATATCGTTTAACTATGTATTTTTAGTTTTGTAAAACAAACTTGAGTCTCAAATGAGAAAACCACTTGTAGAAAAGCTCATAAATCTCCAAATCAGATGGAAAAAAATTACAGATAACATAAAAGGACATAAAAATAAATAAACCTATGTATTTTGGGTTTAATCTACATTTTGTTACGTCTCAGAAATTCCTGGAAATGGTTGCGAAAGTACGAGAGGATTTCTTTGCTTAGTGTAAATGGGTCCATTACCAACTTTTTCCTTTTTCTCACTTTAGATTTTGGTGCTTTTTTCAAAATGAGTTTTTATTTAAGCCCCTCTTCCACTCGCCGTCTGTTGTTTCTCACAGTTCTCGTCTGCTGCATTCGAACAGCTCACACCAAGACTCGGAGCAGACGGTTTCATTTCCGTGATTCCTTTCTTCCGCGATCCTGTTAAGACTTTAAGCTTATTTTTTTGATTTAAACTTCAGTCCAGGTGTCGCTCTGGTTTAGTCCTGGTTTTACTCATCCTTGTATTTGTGTAAGTTTGGTTATGGTTTACTTTTTTTTTTACTTGAGTCCTGATTCAGTCCTAGTTTTAGCACCGCTTTTATCTTGTTGTATTCAGATTTTGTCCTTGAATTTCCTCCTCATGACAGCCTTGGTTTAGTTTTCCTGGATCAGCGCTGACATAATCTTAACGTTTTGTCCAAAATTTGGATCTAAATAAACCTCACTTAGTCTTTTCAGTCCTGGTTTTGAACTTGAATATCCTCCGCACAACAGCCTTGGTTTAGTTCTGATTAACTGCTGCATTACTCCTTATTTAGTCCTGGATTTGAGTTTCAAATTATAGTTCTATAGCTTTATTCTTTCTTCAGTTCTAGTTCAGTCTTAAATTTCCATCTCATCAAAGTCTTGGATTTATTCCTGTCTTATTCCGTTTTACTCTTTGTCTAGTCCTGGATTTAAAGCTTATAGTCCGTCCTGTTCCTTCCATTTCTCTTCTTCCCATTTCCAGATCTTTCTATCTTTCCCTCGTTCCTTGACTCCCTTAAATCTGGTTTCGTCAGCCCCTCAGACCCTTCAGTCGTGTTTTTGAGTGGCTCTTACCTGTCGTTGTTGCTGCTGCTCTGTCTGTGAAGCGTCCCTATCTGAGTGTTTCTCTCTGTCGTTCCCTGTTTCTCCTTCACCTCCGAAAAAACCTCAGGAGCTGCTCATAAGAAAGACCTACATATACTGGAGCTGCTGGAGGAGGGCGGAGCTTAAGGAGGTTATTATGGAGGATGGACAGATAAATGATAAATGGACACCAGACTCTCATGTGATGTTTTTAGGGGTTTCCTTTCGTGCTGCATTAAGGTTGTAGAGTCTCAAAGACAAAGTCAGATGGAGATTTTTTTTTCACCTATGTCATTTAGTCCGGACATTCAGACTTTTGACTTTTGGTCTGAATAAAAGTCTCAGATCCCAAAGCCTTAACAGACTGTGGTCTAGACAAAACATCTGCCCTTTGGTATGATAAAGAGAGGAGGTCTCAGTCCAAGTCCAGTTTGTTGGACTTTTAGACCAGATAGCAGGAAGTCAGGGCCAATAAGAGAACAGAAGAAGAGCAATAAGAGAAATGGATATTGGTGTTTTTAAAAAATACAATAGACAAGGTTGTTGTGTGCTGCAGCAGATGCCTCCTGTGCACCTGAACCTTTCCTAATGAAGGATAAGAAAATCCTGTGTGTTATTGTGTTGAACATTGCAAAAAGTATTACAATAATACCAGCTCTTTTCTGACTCCACACCATTATGTTTCTTCATTTTATCTGATATATAAAATGTAAAATGAGTAACTGAAGTGACTACAAAGACCAAAAGTTGGCTACATCTTTAAACCCAAAACATGCCCAGAACTGCCACATCATTGGCCCAGGTCAAGGTCAGTCGAGACGTGGTTGGAAAATATTTGAGCTGCCCTTGAAGCAAAGAGTCACATGACAAAGAGGCTGGAGACATTCTGGATGTAAGAAGACGTTTATTGACGATCAACACAGGACTCAGACAGAATGGACACCCAACACAGAGTTGTCTTGAAGAAAAGGTTAAAGCAAAAGCATCTGGACTTAGTTTTCAAGGTGAAGATGAAGGTGAAGTTTTCAAGGTTATTCAACTTAAAACTGGGTCCAGATGCTTTCGCTTTAACCTTTTCTTTAAGATGACATTTTTAGTATAAAGCCTAATGATCGGTCAATGCGCACGTAATGCCATCAAAGGAATGGTGTTTACCCAATAGAACTTATCAGACGAGATGTGTGGACGTAGAAGCAAGGAGCTGACCTGAACAGTCTGTGACAACTTCACATTTACACAATAAGGGAAGACTAAAATTCTCCATCAGATACTTTTGATTGGAGCAGTTCAAGATGGATTTTTATGATTTTGTAAACTCAGTGCAGTGCAAGGTATTATGGGTCAAATCTCACCTGGTGGAGCACAGACCACATTGATTCTGGCTCAGGTCATTTGCCCAATATGTCATTACCCTGTCTCTATGTCAGGAGAGGTAGGGACTCAAGAGCACAACTCATAAAGGGCTCACGGAAGAATAAGTATCCTTTACTCCAGGCAAACAATCCAACAGGAGTAGGCAGAGACAAAATCCAATAAACATAAGGCAAGGTCATACAAACACGAGGAAAACTGACTGGAAGGCGAACTGGCACAGGAAGGAAGACTGAAACAGACTAAATACACTTCTGGAGTGAAGACAAGAAGACACAGGTGCAGCACATTCGGGCGGGGGAGGCAATGACAAAAGAAACAAGAGCAGGAAGTTGTTCTGAAAACTTGGGCTGTGTCTGAATCAACACTAATCACTATATATGACACTATAAAGTGGTTACGCCATTTTAGAGTGGTGTCCAAATGTCTGCAGGCTAAAATGTAGCTCACTCAAAGTTTCCCACAAGGCATCAGTAAAAGTAGCAGTGGTCACTATTGTAAAATCACTGACGTTAGCTTTAAGTCATACTGACGGACCTTTGATAGTGACTGAAGGGTTAGGGACGAGGCAGTGGATTTAGACAAAATCAAACAGGAAGTAAACATGAAAGGAAAACAAACTTAACATGGACTGCTGGATCTCACACTCTCACTCTGTCTCATGTCTCGTGTCTCCTGTCTCGTTTCTACTGTCTCGTGTCTCCTGTCTCGTTTCTACTGTCTCCTGTCTCCTGTCTCCTGTCTAAGAAAGACTAAAAAGCACTCTTGTCTCTTGCTACTGACCTAAATTTGTTTTTTTTTAATAAAAGAATGACATTAGCAACAGTTTTTCTTTTCTCGACAAAGGCTAGATCTGAAATAATTAAGATGACTCATAAAGTCTTGCTGTATCTCCATAAGGCAACAAAGTACACTGCATCACTTGGTTGCTTCTGTTTTTATTGTATTTCCTGTCACGTCCCTAAACCAGCGCATCACAGAGTAAAATAACTTCTTTCTCAAGTGATTATTAGAAAGATATATGAATTCTGACTTTAGCTTTGTTCACAGACATGAGCTCTTACTTTCATACAGTATCGAGCCCTGTCTTGATAATGTATGAAAAAGTCTGTAATGCAGTTATTTTTTCAAAAAGCAGGTGAATGACTTAATGGCGTTTTACTATAATTGATTTAAAGTAACGTTTTAAGTTTTCTTCTTGACCATAACTCTCTATGTAACCTCTGTTTTTTGTAGGTCGTAATGATTTTGACGTTAAAAGTATCATGTGAAGACTCATATACATTATTTATGAAACTACGGTTATAAAATAGAGTCACGGTTTCTTTAGGTAAGGGCGTTTTTATTACACATTTACATTTCCCAGCAGGTTTCATTTTAATGAATGATCTACGTTTGAGATGTTTCTCGTTGCTCTGGGTTTTCTGTGCTTCTTCTGAATAACTCTGCTCGTTGTTATAATTTACGTTCACTTGTGGAAGCAGTTCAGGATAAAAGGCTCTGTCTCTGTGATTTATCCTCGACACACTCTCTTCATTTTAACAGAAAAGGCCTGAGAAGAGGGAGCCTCAATCAAACAAATAAAAACTTAAGTCTCAAAAGAGGGAAGTGAACGTGGTGTTGCCAGATTGGACCGACGGGAGATAATGTGGTACAAACACGTTAATATAACGTTGCTGTTTTTTGTTTCACCTACATAGAATATTTTATGTATTGTGTGCGGGTTTTTCAGAGCATGTGAACAGCTACGGTGGCCCTCCAGGGACATGCTGTTGTTTACATTAAATTCAATTTTAATTTAATTCACAAATGTCCTAAAACTTCAGCAAGAATATGTGCTCTAAAATAAACATGAGCGTGCTTCTCCTCCAGCACGTGCTCAGTTTGTCCTCTCTTTCTATAGGGAATTAAAGTCTATTTTTCAATATGGACACGTTTTATTTCGATGTGATTCTACAAAGTACAGAAAAGTAGAGTAACAGTACAGCAGTACAATGCCTCAGCTGGAGGTTTAAAAAATCTCTGCTTGGGATAATGTTTCTAAAAAATCTCTTCATTAGCACAAACACAGGTGGCCTAAAAATGTGCACTCATAAAAAAAAATCTGTGTATGTAAATCTGTGCCCAGGCTTTAACAAAGCTAGTTTAAAAACATTGAACCTTGGCCTTTGTCTGTTAAACCTGCTACTTCCATTTGCTTCAAAAAGAAACTTGAAGCAAAACAGCACTTGGTTTGTTTATGGCCTCTATTAAACAGCTGGCTTTAAATGTCTCAATACTGCTCCCATTATGATTTAAAATAATTCTACTTTATTCAAAATAACATAAATTTAAGCTCAATAACATTTCTTTGCTTCCCTTTAAGTAAACCAGCGTGACCCTAACTTAAAAACCAGACTGTCCGCCACAAACACATCGTCATAGCTCCTTTTTTTTTTTTTTTTTGGTCCAAAACAAGATTATAACCTTTAAATGAAGAGCTAACTCAGTGTTTCAAGTTTTAAAATGAATCTAGCTGTGATTTAATTGTACTTTGAACCACTTACTGTATGAGGCCTGCTTCATACTGTTTAATAACCTGCTTTTTTAGCCCAATACATGTGGCTCTGCTTCGATTATGGAGCTCCACACTGTGAGTTTATTCAATCCCGCGCCAGAGTCATATCTTACGGCCCCAAAACCATTTAATTTTTACTTATTTACAACCGTTGCCTGGTTTAGCGAGATGTTTTCTGGCAACTGCTCCTTGAAAACAGCATCTTCTCTGTTACCACTTTCAATCCTAATGAGAGAACTGCCTTTAAAAGCACAAGAAAAGCCAGAAAACAGTGAGAGGAGGAGCAGCTGCGGGAAGCAGCGTCCCAAAAGCTTCACAGCCGAGTTGACGTTTTAATTGCTGTTTATGACTTAATTTTGAAGAGTTGCAGCACACCAGAGAAACTGAAGCCCAGATGGTCCCACCCGCGGTGTTTCTGGTCAAAGACAAAGCTCTTAGAAAACACACGCTAATGCTTCGTCAGTTGTAGCTGACATCTTGTTTACGAGAAATGAGGAATGTGTCTCGGGCCAAAAAAAATACACTTTAAATACTGGCACAGGAATGGATATTGTTAGGAATAAAGAAAGCATTTTTTCATCATTGATCTTAATTTACCATCTGTCATTTCTGAACCACAAGAATAGGAACCATAGTAGATTGAGACAAACAGAGAGACAGGAGTGATGCTCTGATTTAGAATTAATAAAACTTTAACACTGTTAAAGTTACTTTCTTTGCAGCAGCTCACAATTGTGATCTGATAGAGCTCAAAAAAGCTGCTATTTAATGAGACAAAGACTTGTCTCATTAGTTTATGAGGACACAGTGTTGAACATAAAACTGATTGACAGCTGATTTGCATAAATATATCTGTTAAACACAAACACGACATGCACCTCCACAAACTCTAGACCCATCTGTAGGAATTTTTTTTTAACAAATAAAGTTAATGTGTTGTTATTCTTATTAACTTAAATATCTGATCCTATATTGAAATTATAAAAAGGTGTATTTAAAGTTGTGTGCATTTGTTTTAAAACACATTATCTCAAAACTGCTCCAAATGTTGACAGGAACTTAAGATTTGAAAGAGTTTGTGCTGTTGAGCTGACAAACTAAATGCGTTTCCAAGAAACCCAAAAAAGATAGATTATTTAGATATGTTTTATGTGCTGCAAGTGGGTTAGGGGTACTTCAAATGCAGAGATGAGATCCTTTGGTCCCCAAACCCTGACTGCTCCTGAAAGTTCTGTTCACAAAAATAATGAACAGAATCAGTGACAGTGAAGGGCAGCCCTCAGTCCAACATGCACCGGGTCCGACTTACAGCTGGGAGTAAACCAAGCTCCTGAGACTTTGTCAGTGACTTCTGGATAATAAAAAATGTGTTCACCCTTAATCCCTCAACAAAAGTGTGTGTTGGGATTGAGAAGATCCTCCTTGAAGTTGACCTTTTCTGTCTCCATGTCTGTAACAAACAGCCAGTTTGTTACCTGGCAAAGACACTTTAACACTGAACTCTTGTTCACTTTAGAATGTATTTATTGAATTGTCTTTCTGTGGAGGATCCAGTGGACATGGAGCCCTTTGGTTAGTTTGTGCTCAGTCCTGGAAAAAGAGAGACATTGGAACCACAACTATTTAGGTGCAATATGTGTTATGTGGGTGTGTGACTGTATATTAAGTGTTTCAGTGAATTGTGTGTGTTCTATCCATAGATTGTATAAATATGGATGATATCCGCCCATTGGTCCCCTATTCACCAATATTGTCATTACGAATGGGCAATAAAATGGCCGTTACATCCGGGCTTTTTCCATAGTAAAACAATCTTGTAAAGTCGCTATTGGGTTTCTCCTTATATTTCCGCTTTTGGAGCCTGCCCTCTGGTGGATGGAGGTATATCGCTGTATTTCGCTGTAAAATCGCCGTATGGCGGCGCCCTTACACGACGACCATTTAAGAGGTTCCATGGGAGAGGCTTAGTTCTAACCTTACCTTGTCTTGTGTCCAGGTGTTAAGAGTCCCCGGGGAAACAAGAGTTCATTTAAAGGTTCCAGCCTGGACCAAGTCAAGGGAAGGTGTAGGGATTAGGTGTTTAAGGGTTTTATTGGTTTTAGATTACATGGTGTATTGGTTAAGGTTACATGGGTGTATTGGTTAAGGTTTTAAATACATATTTGGGTTTGTTTATAGTTTAGGGTTATGGTTTAGGTGGATGGAGGATTTTAACTTAGTTTTAAGAAGGCTAATGTGGGTTTTAGTGGCATGATCCAATTGGCAAAGAAGGTATTTAAGGAGTTTGTTTCAATCATTGGGGGGTTCTTCTTTGTCTGGTTGTTCTGCTGCTGGAGAAACCATGGAGCTGTAGCTGCTATAGCATAAATTCCTTTATGGTGTAACAATGGAAAATTGAAAAGAAAAAGTTGTGGACCACGCCATTTTGCCTCTGTCTGGTATTTATCTTCTCACTACTCCAACCGCTAACGGCCAGCTGTGTCACAATGTCCAATAGCAAGGGTAGATAAATACACATATGGGGCGGCAGTAGCTCAGTGGTAGAGCGGCCGTCCTGTTACCGGAAGGTAGTAGGTTTGATTCCCGCTCTCCCCACAGTTCATACTGTCGTTGTGTCCTTGGGCAAGACACTTAACCCACCTTGCCTCGTATAAATGTGTAAGAGTGAATGTACTTGGTGTTGGTCGGAGAGTCCGTAGGCGCAGAATGGCTGCCACGTCTCTGTCAGTCTGCCCCAGGGCAGCTGTGGTTACAGATGTAGCTGTTAATATATGATAATGTTAGTAGATGTTAATACCACCAGTGTGTGACTGTGGAGTGAATGAATCGATATGTAAAGCGTCTTTGCGTCCCCAGAAAAGCGCTATATAAAATATATGTAATAATAAATTTGTAGCGGGCAAATTAAGTAAAAATCCACAGCTTAACAACTTAATAACAAGAACTCAACGGCAGTCACCAGTTATTAAACAAAAAACCCAGTCTTGATGTGTTCTCCACCATTATGTCCTCTACCATTTTTAAGACTAATCAACTAGCTTTCTAAAAATTCAAATGCTTCAGACCTTGTACTGGACTGTGACTATCAACCAGTAAAATGTCTAGAGGCCAGGTGATGGAGATGTACAAAATAATATGACTGTCACTTTCATTTGTTTAATGTAAGCGATAGCCAGTCAAACGTTTAGATCAAATATATTAGTTCAATGTGGATTTGTTCCTTGTTATTATCTTCCTTTGTTCTGGGAGAAGTCTATGAATCTTGCATTGTAAAAAACAAATATTACATTAGCTCACGTGTAAACTAAAAATCTTATAAATGTCCTTTCCAGAAAAATTACATGCATTGTTTCAGCGTAATTGTTCTCACTTTGTGCAATCTCCAAAACACACTGTAATAAAACTCCATTATGAAACTCTAAATCTAAATTATGAAGCAGATGAAATGTTGGGAACATGGAGGAGTGTTTTATTTTGGTGTAGAAACTTGTTGTGTCCTGAACGTCACGTCTGTTCAGTGAAATAATCAATCAGCGACGTATCTGGCAGCAAGGAAAGGAACCGGCTCAAAGCTTTAAACACCAGAAAATAACTGTTAATTTGGACATTTAGGTTGTTGTTACATATAATATTAGAAGTCTGAAGACAGTTTAATTTGTAAATTACGCCAGAAGTCCAATAAAAAATGTGCTTTGTTGATTCATTTGATTATCCGTTTTAAACCAGTCCAATAGTTTTTGAATAAAAACAGAGCAAAAAAAGCAAAGTTGACTAACGGTAGTGGAGCTGACTACAAATCTACAACACTTAAACAATTACAGCAGCATCAGCAAAAAACTCATTGAAGTCATGGAAAAGAAAAGACAATAGAGGATTATAGTGTGGAAAAGAGTAAACACAATTGTTTGACAATAAATTACTTCACCCAACCACTAACTATGAGTGAAAAAAAGTTTTTGTGTTATCATTTATATTCCCTGAAAAATGGCCCAAAAAAATCACAAATTCTGCCAGGGTCTGTAAACTTACGAGCACAACTGTAAATGTGTTACACAGACAGTTTGAGGCTAAGCGTTACATTTGGTCTTCTACAGAAGTTAACTTTACTCCAAACGTTTTGCTAGTGCTGCTGTTTGAGGTTTTGTCATCCTGCCGCTCCAGGTCGGACATCACGTGACTCAACACTGGTCTGTTAATGACAAATGACAAATACAACTCGAGTTTACAAGGAAAGCCTGGTGCATGAGAAGTGAGATTGTTGTTGTTTCAGACTCACAACTTATTAACCTAAACTCTTGAACTGCTACACAGTATTCACGTCTGAACCCTGCTCAATGATGTGGCAGCTCAGACAGGTCTGGGTGGGTTTGAACAACAACAGGGAGCTCCTCTCATTAGATTAAACTGTGGTTAATAAATCCAATCACTGACCATGTATTTATTTAAAGAACCTGCTCTTTTGCAAACACTTTCAACCGGAGCCCTCCAGATGGTTCTGTGGAGCAGTTCAATCAGAGTCAGGTTAACACTGTGCAACATGAGTTATTTAAAAAAAAAAAAAAAAAACATTTTGGCCTTTTTGGTAAACGTTTGTGTCAACAGTAACCAAAACCAAAATATTCCTTTCATTACATTAAATGACTGTGATTATGGCTGCACACAATATGCAGAAATATATACAGTATAATCCATCCCGAGCAGAAAACAGTGGATTCTTGATCCTGTTTGTTCTCCACACTTTCTAGTGTTGGCCTCACTTTCTCACAGGGGACACTTTGAGGGCACTGACCCTGTTTTTAAGTGCCTTTTGAGTCACTGCAGACCACTTCCCACTGACTCTCCTTTACAAACCCTTCCTCTTATTCTTGAAAGATGTCTCACTCCTTTGCCCGAAGCCTGGTTTGCTGCTGTAACTTTGCAGATGTATCATAAAGCCAGTCGAATACTCCTTCATGATGGCTGAATACGGATTTGGTTTTCTCGTCTTTTATCCTGTTTGGACAAAAGTCAGAGTAGGTTTTGGTGGAGAATGCGTTGACAGCAGCAGCACATCTCAATGAAATGTGAGTGCTTTTCCTGAACTCACATTGTTTCAATTATTCCTTTAGTTGTTGTCTGAGAACAGCTCCGAGTGAAGGGCTCTGTTTGTGACGTAACTCTGGAAAATATGTGAGAAGTCTTTCATCACAGCTTTTTGACAAATTCAAGGTCCTTTTTGGACAATCCTTGAGGCTTGTGTAAAATAGTAGCTCCACCCTCTTCATATTTGTTACTAGATTACACAGACTCAGCAGTTGTAAAATATTGTCATTTAACCAGATTTATGCGATTTAGTTTTCTTGTAAAAAGTCTGAGGTCTCTTTTGCCCAATGCGTTTTTAAAATGGACTTAAACAAACTGTATCTGATATTTTTTTCTTCTAGTTGTGAAAATGGTTTAAACACCAAATAGTAGGCTTAATGCTGTTTATTATAAGGGATATTTTTAAGTTACTCATGAACAGAAAAATTTGGCCAAATCACATGCTCGAAAAGCAGCGCTCCCCTTTGGGCTACACTGACTTGTCATATGAGGTTCCAGGAAGTGTAATAGCTGCAGATAATGGACATTTTATTAGAACTGGATCGGGCACCGCCCCCCCAAATTTATTAGTTCTCTATTTGAAGTATTGCAGCAAAAAAAATGCCCAAAAAAGATTTTCCCCTCAGAGCTCAATGTTAAAACAATCAGCTACAGGCCACCTACAACTGACAAAATGGTCGGCTTTTGTTCATGTCATAGATGTTGTCTCTGTTTAAAATCTTGAAATTTCTTGCTGAAATGTATTTAATTTATTCTTTATTTAACCAGGTAGGTCAATTGAGAACCAATTCTCATTTACTACACAGACACAGGGAGAAAATGGAAACTCCACACAGAAAAGTCAGGTCTCTATCCGGCCTTTGCACCCATTGGTCAGAACGGATAACGTGGAACACGACCGTGGGTAAAACACAAGACCACACACGTGAGTGCTGTAGTCAAAAATTCTGTCTTGATGTCCACTTGATTGATAAAGTAATGTGAGCAATTTATTGATATTGGCTTAATGAATTTGTTAGCATTTGTTTGTCATTGGTGTCTATCAGTCATTGATGTCTATCAGTCATTGATGTCTATGCAAAGAAAGATTGAGATGGAAACTTTACAATGTAGTGAATTAATAAAATACAAATTTAATGTCATGAGCGTTTTAACCCTTAGAGACCCCTCAAGCCACTTTTGTACTTTTTCTTTTTTGATTTGGTGATTATTATGCGATGTTACAGCTTATGACATGACACTTTGACAACACAACAACAAAATGCAGTAAGAGAATATTTGATCATAAGCTTTGTGTTTTCACTTGTCAGGTTTAAACCATTATTGACAACATAATTCACTTGTGTTCTTCCAGAGCCTTACACTTCTTCAATGGCTCACTGTTTTTGTTGAAAATCCATGAGCGACCTTTTGTTCGACCTTTTGTTCTTTGTGAATGAGCTTATTTAACTAAGTACCGTAATTAGAGGTGAACAATGGCACATTCCTGACATGGGCTCTTCGTTTACCAGTCGCTCTTATTAGGCCTAATAGCTGACACATTTGCACCATCAAACCCATGAGTGGAGCCAACAGAGAAATGAAAGAGTGCAAATGGAAACCACATTGGAGCAGAGCAGGCGGCCTCGGGTTGGATCCGATGGTTAACAAACAACAAGTATATCCACATGAAACCACAAGTAGCAAGGACGACAGCAGAGAACAAGACAAAATACTTAATCCCAACTAAAGGGCAACTAATTCACACTTCCAAACCCTGCCCTAACTCAAAACACACACAGGTTCAACACAAGTGCAAGAAAAAGAAAGGTTTATGGGAATCTAACAAATATTGTACCATTTTTAAGTGTAAAAAACTGAGTGGCCCATAAGAATGTAGAGACAATGGGTTTAAATGCCTAATACATTAAGATGGTATGGAAATGTCATATACAGCATTGTCCAAGATATACTTTTTTTAAGTGTGTTTAAATGCAGTCTCAATACATTATAACCTGTAGATAAATGGCGTGTGATTGACAGGTTTGACATGAACCATGGTTTGTGAAGGTGTCATAATAGCAACACTGTAAAAATACCTCCTAACCACCCATTGTCATGGCATTACTCCATTAGCATTCACAAGCATAAGATATGGTTAGCATTAGTCCAGTGTTTGTTATTTTGAGGATTTATTACATTTTTACATGATGCAAAGTTGAAGCTGTTGATTGTTGCTTGTCACGCTGCACTAAACCCATAATAATTCTTTTCATCATCAGTATTGAATTAGACCTAAACCAAATTACATAACCCCCCAGATGTTCACCTGGACCTAATTTAACTACACCTCATCTCATCGCTTTCTAATTAAACACAAAAAACACTACAGATTTGATAATAACACAAGCTACATTACACCGGAGCTTAGCAGAGATAGTCATATGGAGAACACAACAGGGATTAAACTTGATCAGGGTCACAGCTGTCAGTCTTAAAATAAGTCGCCATAATACAGAAAACATGGAGCATTTGAAATAATGTCGTTGTAAATTCTTTTCGAAAATAAAATGTTTACGAAGGAATAATAAAAAGATATTACCAGATGTGCAATATCAATCTCAGCTTTATGGCAGGTGTGTTGTTGGTCACAAAATGGACGCAGAGCAGAAACTGTAGATGAAAATGGGACATAAACAAAAAAATGGAAACCAAACGGGACATCATTTGATGTTTAAATCAACTAACCTTTTATCTGCAGAAGTATTGTAGCCAAGCCCTCACTAACCAAGACAATGTTTGAGATAACCTAGGCATTGTAAAATCTGAACAGTCCAGTTTAGACCAGTCTTAGTCCAGAGTCAGACTCATGGGGGGGTTGTTGAAGGAGACAGGGAGGCTGCTGTAGTTTATTATACTTTTAATTTCCTCCTGTGTTGCTCTAATGCTTTTGTAAAGTTTTAAAAGCACTCACCGCCCAAAGTCCAACTGAACTCCTTTAAAACTCAAATAAACTTCAGTTGAAAAGATTTTTTTTTCTTACAGATTGGTCGAAGAGATAATATCCATCTTGACTGATTTTATTTCTGTGAGGAGAGCGTGATGCTGTGTTCCTCCCTTGTCCCGCTGAAGGTTTGTGAAGCATGTTTGTTTTTGGAAGTTGTAAATAAGTGGCATAATTAATGTGAATGTTATTAGTTTCCTACCTTCATGGTACAGGACCCTTATGACTAAAAATTTGTTCAGAGCAATTGCGAGGTTCTTAAAATATCCAGGCAATTCAAGAAACGTTTGTAGAATAGTTTTAGCTCTGTTCAAGCCCAAAATGCCTGTAGTGAATGAGGCCAGAGCTACAAAATCTTACTGGGGATGCTCATTTGTGATTGTGTGCAATATTTTCTGTAATTACACAAGATGCAAGGCTGTGCTGAGTCTGACTGACAGATCATTTTAATACCACAGGGTCTGCATTAATGGTTAAGAGGTTAGCGAGGTAACTTCAGGGAGGGTTTTTTTACCATAAGAAGGGTGCACCGGGAGAACCCATTCGCCCTGGCGGGACCTTTGCTGCAGGCTACTCACAGGACGCCTGGAAGAACTGGCAAGTTCTGTGTTTTGATTTTCTGTCCGTTGAGGACGTTGAGGATTTCTTTTTCGTTTTATGATAGTGGGCTTCCTGCTCATTGGACTGCCTTAAACTATCGTAAAATTTGTAAGACAGCTGCCTTTAAAGCTACTCAGCCGCTGTCTGCTGAAATTAAACTGTGCTTCTGTGACGTGAGTGACAGGCTGAAGAGATTAGAACAGAGAGACACACAGTCCGAGGAGCTGACTGACATCTCAGCACGGACTGTGGACATACAGAAAAAAGGAAACAACACTGAGAGTCAGACCTGTGAGCTGCTGACCTGTGACCTACGCAGCTTAACGGATATGAAGGGGTTACAACAATGGAGCACACGAATCGAAGAACTGATTCTCGGCCCAAACTGAGGACAAGGCCACTGGGCTAACACAACCAGCTCCGCGTAAATATCTCACAGACGCGTGTTACTCAGGAGAGGTCTGTCCCGTGCCATGGAATTATTATTAGGGGTGTGACGGTTATAGTTGAACACCGTCATTAGAACTCTATAACCGCCAAAACCGTGTCATTAAAATATTTTTTATATTTACCACTTCATTAAATTTTGCTTTGTAGAAAACCTTTCTTAAAAACGAATTCTGTTTTGTACAAATTTTATCTTAATTTTATTAAATGTTTCATTAACCAATTGCATGTATTTTAACAAATAAAAAGCAAATATAGCAGACAATAATAACCGTGACATGGAAGCGCCAGCGCGCCACGTTCACTTGCACTGCTCTGTGAACTAGAGCGCATCTCATCGTAAATGAAACTCAGCGTAGGCCTATGCCTCATACATTAGCACAAATACAGTGCCCCAGCCACTCAGGAGCTTTTGGCAAAGTCATCTTTCCTTGACCCACGATACAGAGGCAATGGGGGGAATGGATTGGGGGAGACAAAAGATTCACTTCGGGGGGAAACTGTATCAGCTGACGACGGAAACGGGGGCGGAGTTAGTGGTGCTTCGGTGGGCTGCTGCTGCTGGAGATGAGGTCTGTGCACAATCTTGGAGATCTCCTTAATAAACGGAGGTCTGAAATCTCTGCCCCTTTACCGATCAGAGCGCGCGCTGACACAGAGTTAACCCGCTATCTCCAAGAACAACCAATTGACTCTATGGCAGATCCACTAGCATGGTGGCGAGACAATGAAACACGCTATCCGCTCTTAGCAAAATTGGCACGTAAATACATGTGTATTTGTGCTACAAGCACAGCATCAGAGCGAGTTTTTAGCACTGCGGGGAACATAGCTACCCCTGTCAGATCGTTTTGTTTACTGTGTGTGATTTATTTAAAACAAAGCACGTTCATTGCAAAGTTCTTTTTTTTTTTTTTTTTGTTAAGGATTTGTTCACTGTGTGTGATTCATTTAATAAGCACATTCACTGCTAGTTGTCTTGCTGTTAATTTTAAATAAACGTAGAGCAAGTAGCTAATCAGTGTCTGCTAGTTTATTCAAACTAATACCCCCCCCCCCACCCCCGACGGTTATGTTATGAACCGTCACATTTCACTCACGTCATAACCGTCATCACCAATTCTGAAACCGGCACACCCCTAATTATTATCATTTATGTCAGAGTTTTCTGTCCAACTGAGGGGACTGTTTCACTAAAATAGGCATTATTTTACCAATCCTGTGTCTAAGAACCATTAAATCAATACAAGAATGTACATTATTGTAATTTAAAATTATGTGATGCTAGTAGCTAAAGGTTACGCAGTGTTACTTTGAGCTCAAATGCACAGCGAGTAATTATTTTGACTAGCAACACTGTAAAGTCATATCACGTCATCATCATCAAGATGTTAATTATAGGTTTCATTCATGGTTTGATCAGATTGGGTTTAATTGTCATTATTACATCAAAGTCACCTGATTACTAGACTCTGGTTGTCAGGTAGTCTTTTTACTTGAGTATGTGTTATTCATTTAGTCTATTGTAATGAATTTAGTTTTAATTTGGCTGTTTTGTGCCACCTGTTTCACATGAACGTGCTGACTGGACTTAAGTAATTTGTCCCAATTCATGATCAACTGATCCAGACTGATATTGTTAGGGTTTGTCTTTAACCGAGCAGAAGAGCTAGCGTCTAATACAGGGTCCAGTTCCCCTTTAAGCCATGTCTTGATGATGTTCGTAAGACGTCTAAGAGCCCAAAAAGTTTGACTTTATAAGTTCTGATAAAGTAATAATCTAAGGATGGACCTCCGGAAAATAAGTTAAATAATTGAGTAAAGTTAAGCCCACTTCTACTGTCCCTATAAGACCAGTTTTGAGTCTTGATTAACCTGTCTGAGAGGAGACAAAGCCCAGACTGCAGTTTGTGTGAAGAATGTGTGCTTTACCTGGACGACCGACCAGAGCACAAAACACCTCTAACAACCTCCAAATGTGATCACATTCCTCCATAGACACATAAGCATTAATGCCAGCTGTAAACGGAGAATAAATCTGTGGAGTGAGCTCAGATACAGTGTCCAGATGGCACTCCCCTGATCAATAGAGGAATAATCGCAGAACGAGAGGCATGGCTCAGTTCATTGCTGATACAAAAAACGTTTTCTTTACAAAATACTGGTTTACTGATTAGTTGCTGCATTCTGAATCAAGCTTCACTAAAGACTTTGCTTCCACCTTTATTGCATGAGTTTGTTCCACCTACAGCTACTGCCCTCTTGTATGTAGAACCGCCATTGTGCTGTCCAGAGCACACATGTGTCTCATTACACGTAATATTAATTCTTATCAGGATGATATTTGCAGGGCGTTAGACTGAAATGTAAATCCCATTAATAGCATCTCCTCTCTTTGCTTGACTGAATGCTTTAGATGAAACCTTATTGAAAAGGGGTGGGATAGTGCAGGTTGTTAATTCTGTGAGATCAAATTTTGAGTTGTGAATGTGCAATCCCTGTATATGAGGCTGACCTGATGCTATCTCCTCTTTGCTTGACTGAATGCTTTAGATGAAACCTTATTGAAAAGGGGTGGGATAGTGCAGGTTGTTTATTCTGTGAGATCAAATTTCTTTGAGTTGTGAATGTGCAATCCCTGTATATGAGGCTGACCTGATGCTATCTCTTTGTGTTTTCAGTTATAACCTGAGTTTGATGACTGTGTTAAAAACAAGTAATGGTTTGGATTTACTCATCCGTCCCTTACTTAGTGTTTACAACTGTTAATGTTCCGAAGAATGAATCAGTGACTGAGCTTTTTAAGGGTTCAGGAGTTAAGTGAAGATGAAACAGTTTGCCTTTTGGCGATGTTTAGATGTGACCCACTCAGAGTCATTAATAACCAGAGCTGGCGTCAGACGTTTGAACTGAATTACTCCATGTTTTCTGCAGATGTGAGGGATATGATGAACATAAAAAGACAAGAATAGAAAAAAACAGCACATTCATGGTATTTGATTGCCCTTTATGTGCAAGTGAATACCACCCACTAAAAACACATTAAGAATGAATACTTCTGAAAGACTTGATGTTAAGTAGTGTCTGTTTTTTCCCCACAAGCAAACATGGAGACAGTTGTTTTTTGTAGCCATGTCACAGTTCATGATCGACTGATCCAGACTGTCACATATAATTTTCACTTTAAAACTCTTCAATAGTGTCAGTTTTTTATTTTTGACATTCTGTTAATGAGTGGATCAGAGACATGAGTGACATCAACAGAGCCTCAACAACAGCCCTCTTCATCAGAGCGGCTGTTTGTTCAGAGACTCTGGTTGAAGCAGTGGAGCAACAGACACAACAAGACGGACACTATACTGAACAACATGGACCATCCCCTGCATTGGGCTTTAGAACAACTGTTTTCCATTTCCATTTTCCCATTTTATTCATTTAGCTGACACTTTTATCCAAAGCGACTGGCATTAAGGTTCCAATCACCAGTGTTACAGCTGAAACACCACTGTAGGCAAGGTGGGTTAAGTGTCTTGCCTAAGGACACAACGACAGTATGAACTGTGGGGAGAGCGGAAATCGAACCGCCTACCTTCCGGTTGAAGGATGACCGCTCTACCCACTGAGCCACACTGCCCATTGATTTGAACTGCAAGACAGAATGCCATAAGGACTCCTTCTTCCCGACTGACATAAGACTCTAAAATCAGTCTGTGGAAGATTTATTTGAATTGTCCTAACAACTGAATTTCCCTAATTATAAATTAGGGATTAATAAAGATGAACTGAATTAGATTTAATTGAGAGAAGAGATAGGGACAAGACAAGACATTTATTTTTGTATAGCCCAGGCTTAACAGACTGCACTAGAGGTACACATCACCCAGCAGGTCAGAGGTTTGCATCCACCCTAGGAGGAGGTAGAAAAGAAAAAAAAAAGTGCAGATGTAATAATAATATGAGCGGTTGAGTGTGTACCTACAGCTACAACCAGTGTGAGTGTGTACCTACAGCTACAACCAGTGTAAACACATACCTATGATCAATCAGTCTCCATACTTTTGGTGAAATAAGTATGTTTTGAGTTTGCTTTTAAAAACCTCAACAGAGTCAGCTCGCCGCACTTCCACCGGGAGCCCATTCCATAAAAATGAGGCTCTAAAAGAAAAGACTCTGTAGCCAGCAGACTTCTTCTTTGCTCGAGGAAGTTGAAGGAGGCCAGCGTCCTGAGAGCGAAGGGTACGAGCTACAGTATACTGGGTGATGAGTTCAGATAGGTAAGAGGGCGCGTGTCCACAAAGGATTTTATATGTTAACAGGAGAACTTTGAAATCAGCTCTAACATGAATAGGAAGCCAATGTAATGAAGCCAGGACCGGAGTAATGTGATCAAACTTCCTGGTCTTTGTTAAAAGTCTGGCGGCTGTGTTTTGGACCATTTGTAGTCTGTGAGTACTTTTCCTCGGCAGTCCAGAGAATAACGCATTGCAGTAGTCCAGCCTGGATGTGACAAATGCATGAATGAGACACACTTTAATTTACAATTTATCATACATCTTCCTGAGGCACTTTCAGGAGATTTATATTTTAGTTTGAGGCTCTGTAAATGTGATCCTAAAGGAAGATAACAGTTGTTTGTTGTAAAGCAATGTATAGTTGAGCTGGTCCCCTTAGACGTCAATACAGTGGTTTTACATTAAAGAACAAATACGTGTTTGAGACTTTTCCTGAATAATTTCTTGAAGAGACATTTCAGTTCAATAATCCTTGTTAATTTGTAACTGCCTTATAGAGCAATGTAATCCAAGCTGTTCTGTACATTGATCTGTATATTTGGGGAGAGCTTTAGAGAGCCAATCCTAATACAACAGAGTTGGTTTGTTCATCTGAACTTGAAAGAGTCATTGATTTGAGGTGCTATCATCCTGACGCCAGACAATACTTTGGTGTAAATTCAATGTTATAAACTTTTTGATTTTGAGAGCTGTAGAGAGTGCTTACAGAACGTTGTACCGGGACAAACTACAAGAGATTTATTTAAAATGGCTTTAATGTATCCTCATCGGCATAATTTTATGTAAAATCAAAGACTAGAATTTGCCCAATAATTCCAAAACCTCAGGGTGTGATTCAGAGGTCTGGAATCAGCTCTGACCCAGACCACACGTGCTTTCAGTTTAGACGCCTCCAACACCATCCCTCATCCTTTTAATCTTCTCTAGCACCGCTGGTTTGATTGGCAATCTTAAAGCGTTTTGTGCTTCAGAAGAGTTTCACTTTGATGATGTGTGAAATCTGACTGAAAAATATGAGATAAGAGTCGTTAATCTGAGGATGACACTTTGCAGAACATGTCAGGGTTGTTTGTGGAGACCAGGTTCATGGATCGATCAGAAAAAAACACGCTCTACCTCGGTTGAGCAGGGAAGAAGACAGACAGGGTTAATGGAAGCAAATGACAAATGTGCCTTTGTCACAGCAAGAAAGTCACACTACATTACACCAAACAATGTCTGAACATCTTGTGGTGTTGAGCATCTTTCACTGCTCTGCAGCAGAAGCAGAAGAGGCAGCCTTGTCTTCTTTCATGTTATCAGTGACGAGTTGTAGGCAGGGCTTCTGGTTGGGAAATGTCCTAATGGACCTCATGTTCGCAGTGTTGTCAACGACTTTTCCAATGAATCCCACAACTGCTTCTGTAAACTTTGTAAACTCAATGTCTCCGCCCGAGCTGCTGCTGAACATGTCCCAGTCGGTTGAATACAGCGCTCCCTGCCGGAGATTCCTGCTTAAGCCTCTGCTTAAGTATTTAGTCATGAGAAAACCGGCGGTGTGGTCTGTCTTGCCAAAAGGGGTAATGGGGTGTCACTCCATAGCCGTCTTTGAAGGAGTAGCAGTGAGTATTCTCTCCTCTGGTTAGACTCTGCTATCACCTTTTTCAAGTTTAAGGCCACTGTTACAATAGGAGCCATGTCACGCTGGTTTGTACAAGGAAACAAGTTACAAGGAAATAGCTTTGAAGCTTGGTTGTTATTATTATTGCAGCATCCGTGTCTGGGGTGGAATATTAACGGCACTGATGATGACCAAAGTGAACGTGGTTAGAGTGAGACTTATAATGCAACAGTCCTGTGTCCCTTTGGTTCTTTATCCTGGCCCTGAGTTCATCTAGCATGTTTATAAATACTCCATAGCTATAAGCATAGCTATAAATTCTCCCAGCTGTATAAAGCACTGCTGCTGACAAAGTTTAAACCTGTTCAGAGTCTCCTCACTTTTCTCTGTAAATCAGTTTAGTAACATGATCCTGTGCCCTGTAGCTACTCTATATTAGAAATAGTTGGCGCTGATCACATCTCACATCTAGTTCTAATACAGCCCTACAAAGCTGCAGAGGAAAGACAGTTTTTTGTATGCAGCGTGAATCAGAGCCTTGTGTCGGATTCTCTCTGGTTTTTATCCAGTGAAATGTAACTGGATACTTCAGCTGTTCACACCAGTGCAGTCTTTAAACTAGACATTCAAACTTAGGTTTGTTTTGTAATATATGACACACAGTGCTTTTGTTGTGTTCATTTAAAGCCATGCAGAAAAGTGTTACAAAAAACGTATAATTTAAAGATAGAAAACATTTCGTCCCTTCTTTGTAACCTTTTTTTGGATTTATATGACTTATATTTGTACATATGGTAAATATGGCCATTTTTCAGAAAATATAAATGATAACACAAAATATTTTGTCACTCATAGTTGGATGAAGCCATTTATTTTCAAACAAATGTGTTTACTCTTTTTAAATCATAATGACAACAGAAACTACCCAAATTACCCTGATAAAAAGTTTACATTCTTGTAAAACTTGTAAACTTGTGTACATAATACATACATTATACTGTGTATTGCTATCTTTAACATCAATGACAGCTTGAAGTCTTTTGTGGTAGTTGTGGATGAGGCTCTTTATTTTCTCAGATGGTAAAGCTGCCCATTCTTATTGACAAAAGACTTCCAGTTCCTGTAAATTCTTGGGCTGTCTTGCATAAACTGCACTTTGAGATCTCCCCAGAGTGGCTCAATGATACTGAAGTCAGGAGACTGAGATGGTCAGTCCAGAACCTTCACTTTATGCTGCTGTGGCCACTGACAGGTTGACTTCGTATTGTGCTTTGTTCGTTGTCATGTTGGAACATCTAAGCACAGTCCAGGCTGAGTGCAAATTTTCCTCCAGTATTTTCTGCTGCATTCATGTTTTCCTCTGCCTTTGTAGCTCACACTTCCCCAAAACATCAGATCCACCTCCACCTACGTTTTCACAGTAGGAATAGTGTAATTTTCATCATAGGCCTTGTTGTTTATGGTTGTGGCCAAAAAGTTATATTTTGGTCTGATCACTCCAAATGACTTGGTTCAAGAAGTTTTGAGGATTGTCTCTGTGCTGTTTGAAGTATTGGAAGTGGGTTGCTTTGTGGCATTTGTAAAGTAATGGCTTTTTTCTGGTGACTCCAGCATAAAGCCGATTTTTGTCAGGTGCCTATTTATTGTGCATCTTAAAACAGCCACACCACTTTTTGTCACAGACTCCTGTATTTCAGCTGCGGTTATTTGTGAGGTTTTCTTTGCATCCTGAACAATTTTCCTGGCAGATGTGGCTGAAATATTTATTGGACTTCCTGACCTTGGTTTGGTTTCAACAGAATCCCTCATTTTCCACTTCTTACCTTTAGTAGCTATTTAAACCTGTTTGTGTCAATTTGTGTGCATGTTATCAGGCCAAAATCACCAGGGTATGTAAACTTTTGATCAGGGTAATTTGGGTAGTTTCATTATGATTTAAAAAGAGTAAACACTGTTGATTGACAATAAATGGCTTCACCATTAACCACTAACTATGAGTGAAAAAAGTTTTTGTGTTATCATTTATATTCTCTGAAAAAGGGCCAAAAACCCCACAAATTCTATCAGGGTAACAGTAGATACAAAGGCAACATGATGTAATATAATCTATCTAAGACTAAAACACACTTGGCAAAAAAGTATTGGTTTGGACCAATTGCATTGTTTCCCACACATTTAAAGCCTATGGTGGCTGCCATTATCTAAAGGACTGATGGTGGATTTTGTTATGGTAAATTATGTTCATATTTTAGAGTCTGTTACCTCAGTGCAGACTCTTTAGCAGCTGCTACTGAGTTAGAGCTGCGGCAGAGTTTTGAGAGTGAGACAACAGCTTCTTTTGCCATTTTATTTTAGTGTTCAGTTGTTATTCCCCAAAGGCTAGATAAGTTTCCAACATTTGTAGTCAATATGGCAACCCCAAATTCCAAATTTTAGGTTATGTGTATAATCCCAGTGTGTGTGGGATTGAATCAGAATAAGGAAGAATATTTCTCAGGCAGAAATACTTCTGAAGGATTAACGTGGAGAATGTAGGAAATGTTACTTTGTTTAATCACCTCCATTAGTTTAGTGACTTCACTAAACTTAACATTAGTATAATTTATCTAAAATACACAGAGCCAGTTCCAACAGCCACTGAGCTGAGCTGCAGTGGGTCCGACGTGGCTTTGCTCTAAACCAGGCTCCATTTGAGTGAAGCGGGTAATAACTCTGAAACTCTGACGGAGGAGGAGAGTGGGCTCTGGTCGTCTGTTTTCTGTCCGGCAGCTGTTCATAAAAATATATCCACTGTCCGTTGTTTTACCCAGAAACAACTGGAGATTAATGGAAATTTGGAGAACATGTGGACATTGAAGAACTATTAGATAAAGAAGGGCACAGAAAACTCACAGGAAGTCTATTTAAAAGTGATACATCTAAACACAAAGGCAATCTGGGCAAAAATGGACATGATCTTTTAGAGTTTAGCCTTTGCTGCTCGTATACTCTTTATGTCACATCTGACATGGTTTATGGATTGCAACACAGAACTTATTTGTGCAACATTACAGTAACTTTTGGCCATTGGCTGCTGAAGTACTACAGTCAGACATTACACCCAATGAAAAAAAGGTTGATCTCAGAATTTATCAAATCTCTTAGAATTAGAGACAAAACGTCTTCACCTTGAAAACTGAGTCCAGATGCTTTTACTTCAACCTTTTTTCAAGATGTCCTGGATGACTGAGAACCTTCACAGATATTACACCCACTGACAACTTTCTTTTAAAACAAGCCCTTGTAGCCCTTTGTACATTAACACTATTCTCTTGACTTTGAACAATGCCTTGTGGAGCTGTGTAAAACTCCTACTGTATACTTTTGACGCACGTCTGATGCACATTTGAGTATTTGAGATATAATCTTTAAGCTTTTGTCTTTATTTGACAGACAGGAGCTAGATGGAAGACATTGGGGAAGATCAACATGGAGGAAACAGACTCGAGGCCGTGTCGTCAGGAGTTGTTTTTTTTTCTCCTCACGCCTACTTACAGACACAAATTGGGAGGGTGTTTCTTGTGTTTTATTTACCATCTTTGACTGGTTCTGACCACAGGTAATGGCCCTAGCCTGCAGCAATGTAGAGGCTGATTCCTAGGTAATAGTTAAAGTAAACTTAGGTAATAAATCCTACTTTAAGCTTGCCATCTAAACATAAAATACAAAATATAAAATAATGTGAGACTGAAATTTAAACTGCATTTATTTAAAAACATACATGACAATGCACACCTATTTGGCAGCCTAAAATCCTTGTCCTAGTTTTTGTCTGTGTTCAAAACTGAAATAAAAAAGGCACATAAACTCGGAAAGCCAACGAGTCACTATTTGGGAAGTAAGAGTCATACATCTAAGGAGAGTCTGAGGACCTCATGTTGAGAGAAAACTGCTTCCATCGATCAATCACTGCAGTCAGCGCCGAGTGAAGAGGTAATGCACTTTGGGGACAAGGCCAATGTAAATGAACAAGTTGAACAGGATGTGCCAAAAAAAATAAAATACACCACTACAAGCCTGGTCTAGCCAGAAAGATTTGTAACTCTCACTTCAGTGAATACAAAGTAAATGAGAAAAAGGTTTGATAAATGGCAGGTTGTGTCCAGACTGTAAATAAAACATAAACTTAAAACAAAACATTAATATTTGATTGGGACAGTGCATGTTAATGAACATACATGAGACACAGCCACATGAATGTAAACATGCCAGGTTGTAGCCTTAGGCAAATTTCCATTCATTGTCCCAACATTCTTAAACATTTGTACCCCAGTGCAACAGTCCCACCAGGAGGAGGGCCCTTGGAAGACCTAGAAAATGCTGTGTCTAAGCTGCCCAGACCTGGGGAGGGGTAGGTCTGGGTGTCTCTGCTTAGACTGCTGCCCCGTGACACAGACCTGGATAAGCGGAAGATGGATGAATGGACCTATTTAATACTTTTAATACCCCGTGGCTACCCTGGGCCGAGGAGAAACTAAAGCAGCAATAAGACGCCTTTCGCATTAGTTTAAATGAGCAGAAGAAGAAACATTCATGGGTCAGTTGTAAATGATGAATGATAACAGTCAGATTCACCAAATGTTGAGCTAAGCTTTAAACCTGCTTCAGACCAAGACAGAACCAGGACCAGATCGGAACCAGGCCCAGACCAAGATTTTAATTTTAGATGAAAACTGTAAAGAAGCCAGTGAAGTCAGAAAAAAAGAGTAACATTAAACAGAGCCTCAAGGACCAAAGACATGTAATGGATTGCTATCATTTATCCTGCACTCATATAATTTAAAGAAAAAACTACTGGAGCCAGAGCGGATCCCTGAGGTGCACCATTGCTCTGTAACCACTGAGTAATCACTGGCAGAAAGTCAACTGACTGAAAAATGAGATTAAATAACGTCAAAGATCAGAGAGATGTTGAAAAATGGCAGTGTATTTTTCTTTTCTGAGTGAACATCATTAGTTATATTTCCGGTTTTTATGTTGTCCATGTTGAGACCGCCATAACCATGGTACCCTGCCTCTCAGCTGGTCTGCATTACAGGCAGCCATTACATGGCTTTTCTGCACTTCTTGTCTGATATCTAGATAACAGCACATTGGTTAGAAAATCTAGGCAATGCAGCACTAAATAAAACTTTGTCATAACTTGACTGTTGTTTGATTCTGAAAAGTTGTACAGCAAAACCTCCAGAATAAAATTGGATTCATATATACTCTGTTCCAGAGTTAACGTTCAACCCTATAAAAGTATTTGACAACTGCCTTGAACATCAATGAGTGAGACCATGAGAACCAAAAACTCTTTTTAAAAAAAACGAACTTGTCTCTGTTGACGTCAGTCATGGTCTGGACAGCAGCAACAAATCACCTTTTTTATATCTTATATTAATCTGGAGAATGAGAGGAACAAAGTAATTTAAAGCGATAATTACTCTCAACACTTGCCAATTAGATTTTCTCTGAAAACATCCACAGAGACTCAGTGATGTGAAGTGCAGAGCTCCAGTCTGTCATGCAATTCCGCTTTGCTTCTGACTGTACTGCTTTTAAGCGTTTAAAGTTTGCGACTGATTTTAATTTTATACTGCCTCAGAGGTTTGATTCATTTTAAAACCAGTCCTATTAAAGAAAAGGCTCTGTTATGAGAGCTCATGATATGGAGTAGCAGTTTCATAACACAACAGTGTAAAGGCCAAAAGGAAATGAGACTTGTGCCGAGCCGTAGGACATAGAGGACAGACGTCACACAGAAAGACCATTTCCAGCAGGACTGAGGCTCAAACCTAGATATTTTTCTCATTAATTATAATTAAAGCTGACATTGGGTCCTCTGAAGTCAGAAGCAGGTGGGATGAGAATTACACCCACTCACTCGTCTTTGTTTGAGTCTTGTTTAACACTTAACACTTTCATAGTGTTGATTTTAAATTTAACACCAAAAGAGTGTTTATATGAGTCCAATTTTTAACACCTACAGTGTTCATTTAACACAGGAGATTTTGCTGTGTGAAAGTGCTTGAAGTAATAATAACTTTAAAGTCTAAAACCCTATATTTTCGTTTTTGTGGTTAAAACACAAAAACCCACAACACATAAAAGTCATGTCATTTATCATATATCCCAAACATAATGGTGAACACATGAATCAATCAAAAGGGAGTTTATTTGTAAATATTTAAACTATAGGCAGACTCTGAGACTTTCCTCAAGAAAAAGTAAAAAGCATTTACACAACAAACATCAGTCCATTATGTAATTGTAAGATTTCATTTAGCTCACAGCTTTTCTCTTTCAATAACTGTTGTAGGTATTGAAAAGGTAGTATTTTCTAAATGGTCTATAAAAGTTATTCTCTACCACAGTTAACACAGTCTACTTTTCCATGCTCGGAGCTTGCCAAGGGTTTTCTGAACCCTTTTGAATTTTTACCAGGCTCTTTTTGGTCATCAATCATCTCCACTACATGACTTTTTATTACATTTTTAACAGAATAAATATTCAAAGTCTGTGCCCATTCCTTTCAAACATATGCGTAAGGCCTTTATTTTACTGTTTTGTGGTTTAATATGTTTGCATTTCAAGTGAACCACCAACCACAAAAAGCAGCTCTCTATATACAACAAGGACTAGGAAAAGACTATTCATGAGAAAGGCCAGTCCAAGGACTCTCTGACTGTGGGACATTTGTCGTGTTGATTAAGACAGATGTGGGTAAGGTCCCTTATTGTCTGTCTGGCAACATTTGGTTTGTTATGATCTGGTCACTCTACCTGTAGTAGATTTGGGTGTGTATGCATGTGCAAAAAAAAAAACAAGGCTTGAGGTCACTCTTTTTTCCCTTTAGTGATGCTTGCAGGACTGCCCTTTTTGTCTACTGCTGGTTGGACAGCAGGTATAAAAGAAACAAGGCTCATCTATTAAATCCTTGATAATAAGCCTAGATGCTGTTTTAAGGACTTGTTTGTTTTTTGCGATGATTCCTTTTACAATATGCTATTAGATAAATTTTTTATTTAAATTTTTTATTATTTTTTATAAAAATTTTTATTAGAAAAATACATTATTGTGACTGACAAAGACTGTGTGTGCTCCCTGGAAACACCTGGAAAAATGTGCATGTTCTACATAATTAGGTCTGTTTTATGTAGTTTGAATTCACTTGTAATTTGAGGATTTTTTAAAAACCACCGCATGAAAAAACAAGGGTCATTTGAGGTTTACAGAGCACTATTCATCATTCATCAATACATTAAGTCAAAAGCAAATCCTCATTTGTTGATTTCTGAACCCAGCTCCCTGGATTTCCTGGGATATAATTACAGCCATGTGCCCCAATTGGCCTGGCAGATGCTGGTGGTTGTGCCGATAATCAGATAAGACTTGTGTTTCTGACGGTTGCATTTGGGCAGAAAGGGACAACATGCGTCCAAAACACGAGGAGAGAGGCCAGTTTGGCAACACATGACGGTGGTAGACGGCCAACAGAGAATAATGAGCTGCCGAGAAACACTGTCCAGAGCCCGAGCGGTTGTTAAACTTAAGAAGGTGCTATACTTTGCGTGACACAATGCATGAGTTTCGTTTTTCTGCTCAAAAGCAGTGAAAGCGTCAAATAGCAACGGTGCCTCCAGGTGTTCATTGATCGTTAAATGAAGCCTGGCCAGGTTAAAACCACAGGTGGTCCAAGTCTTTTGACTTTTGTTTGAGAATAAGCAGTGGTTTACATCAAAAGCGTTTATCTTTGGGTTGTATTTTAAATTCTCACAAATGGCATCTGTAAATGAGTTTAAGAGACTGATTTATGAAGAATTTGCAGAGGTGTTTTTTTTAACGCTCCCATATTCACATCATAAAGGTTCTTTGATAATTGTTTTTTTTACCTCACAGAGAAAATAAATACTATACCCAACCATGAATCTACAGTTTGAACACTTGACCAATGCTTCCAGAGTTGTGGCACAGTTGAAGAGAGGTCCTAGGCTGTGTCAAATTTAACATGTCAAACTAAAGGACAACATGTAAAGGATCCTATTGTTTTCATTTTGTGTAAACTCTCTGTGAACCCCAGTTGTCTCTTATAATGTATGTTGCCAAGAGCTGCTTGTTTCTGCCTTTGATAAACAGCTAAATCAGTTTAAAGAACAATAGAGGGCAGACTGGTATATTTTGATTTCTTCATTTAATATTTGTCTTGTGTATAACTTAAATTGCTGAGGTTGTGAATGAGGCAACACCTGATGTCATCTCTGAGACTTCTGTGGTTGTAAATTAGTTTATTTTTACTCCTATTTTTAATCTTCACTAATTCTCACAATTGATAATTCACATTTTATCATTCACACTTACATACAAATCAAATGTTTCAGTGCCACAAACTTGAGTAAAGGATGGGAACCATCATTTATTATATAGTTGATGTATTTAGTCACTAACTGTTACAAAGCCTTCAGTTTTAGCTAAAATGTTTCAATTAACAGCAGCAAGTGGTTTCTATTGATGGTCTATTGCAAAGGTAAAATTTTCTTCCTTATTTTCTGGCGGAAAAAAGAAAGAAAAAACATATGTCATTAAGTGTCGGTCAAAACTCGGGCCCCTTTCTTTTTTTGCGAGTTACTCTACCAGCACTAATCTTTGTCTTATCTCTTTATTATGACCACACAGCAAATTCAAGGAAATGATTTTGAGCTTTGCTTCATGAACCACAGCTGGGTCTGAAGCCAGTAATGTGAAGTGCAGAGCTCCAGTCTGTCATGCAATTCTGCTTTGCTTCTGACTGTGCTGCACTAAAACATTTAAAGGTTGAGACTGATTTGTTTTTTATACTGCCTCAGAGGTCCGATTTATTTTAAAACCAGTCCTATTAAAGAAAAGGCTCTGTTATAAGAGCTCATGAGTAGCAGTTTCATATGGAGTAGCAGTTTCATATCACAACAGTGTAAAGGCCACAAGGAAATGAGACTTGTGCCAAGCCGTAGGACATAGAGGACATGCAGACGTCACACAGAAAGACCATTTCCAGCAGGACTACGGCTCAAAGTCTGATGTTTTACACACCAATTATTTTAAAGTTGATTTTGGGTCCTCTAAAGTGAGAAGCAGCTGGGGTGAGAATCAGCACCTCCAAGTCCAAGGCCATGGTTCTCAGTCAGTGGCTTGCCCTCTCTAGGTTTGAGATCACGTTTTTCAGGGTTTTGACACAAAGACAGTGTAGTGTCATGTTCTGGAGACTGGTCCACTGGTCTGTCTTGGACATAGGGGTCTCTTTAAACAAAGAGTGGTCAAAACCACAACCACAAGTTTATTTGTGCCGATAACATTTTTTCTTTATGTTCATTTTAAAATTGGTCTCAAACTCTGCCTCCTTCACCAAACCCTAACATGTCAACGAGTTTGTATTTAGTCTAGAACTAAACTTTTCTTTCAGTGGTCTGGTATCTCTTCCACTGTCATTCCTTGGTCTTTGTCTTGAGTCTGTAATTCCTTCAGTGTCTTGGCTTCATTATACTCTGGTCAGGGTCCTGACTTACTCTGGGTTAATCTGGTCTTTACTAAAACACTACCAGTCGATCGAGATTCATACTCTCATCTATGGTCTTGACTTACAGAACATCTTTGTTGAACTGAGCTCTCTCTACATGAGGTCTGGACTACTGATAGACTGTCTCCTGGGTGGCCTTTGGAGTTTTGGTTTCTACTTCCCACTTCCTTCAGTTTCTGGGAAGAGGGATATCTGAACTTTACAGTTTAGACTGTTGCCACTCTGACCAGACCCCATAGAAAGCCCAAATCTATATCATTAGGCCATACCTGATGCTGGGATTATTTTAATGTTGCTGGAGCCTTGCATTTCAAATTGTCATATCAAGGACACAAGCCTGGCCAGCCATCGTAAATACAATTGTCTTTGTGAAATCAGGTTGGATTTTCAAGGAAAAACAATGGACAGAAAAAAATGCCATTGGAGGAGAATGGATAGAGATACAACAAATCAGAGAAATGGAGCCTCACATTAAGTTTTCCCTAGTTTAGATAAATGGTACACTGAGTCTGACAAGGTTTTGACTAAAAGCTGGAAGGGCATTATGTAAATGAAGATGACTGGGCTAAACAAAAGTATCTTGTGACAATGAAAACCAACCCACTAGAAAGACCAACACTTCAAACGAACACATTTGACATTTTATTGGTTAATTGTTGCATGAAGTGGATGTGGTCCAGTGCTACTTCCTGACATTTAGGACACTTTTAAAGGTTGTCTTTAAAAGACACAGTGGATTACAGGCTGAAGGGAAGCTTTAAAATGCCTCTCATGTTTGTCAATGAAGCATTAGGCTCAGAAAATGTGGCCATCAAATGATCCAGGCCCTCATGTCTCTTTCTCTCTGGCATTTGTCAGTTACACCATGTAACACAGTCAGACCAGATGCTTCTCGACTGGACGTCCCACTCTGGCAGAACTTTTAATGTGATCGTTTCTCCTCAGGCTTCATTTAGTCTCAGCCTGAAGTGGAAATTAAACAGGCCAGATATCGCTGACAATGCAAGTCATAGCTTTATCAGAGGAAAAGATGGTGTGTGTTTGGGGTAGAAACTCCAGCTGTTAAAATCTGCCGAGATTAGTTTTAGGTGTTGTAGACATTTATCAATTGTTCGTGATTTCTCTAGCATTTTACAAAAAACTAAATTTGCATTTAAACAACTGCATTGTCAGGTGGAGTGCAATTAAAACACTCCGATCTTGCCACTTCCTTCAGCTAGCAACGTTAGGGGTGAGTGCCATGTTTATTTTTACTGGTACATTGTGAGTGGGTGTGGCAGGGTTAGGCGTGTAGAAATTGTTTAAAGTCAACTCTTGTGCAATTCTAGCCCTGGCAACAAGTCAATGACGTGATCTGAAAACAGTTTAACACACCCATTGTCTGCTCATTACAAATTAATGAATGAACGTTCTAAAACATCTGAAATGTGCTTGTGCTCCAGAGTCATTAAAAGTACAGCCACTGCATAGATTATATCCATAGATTGTATAAATATGGATGATATCTGCCCATTGGTCCCCTATTCACCAATATTGTCATTACAAATGGGCAATAAAATGGCCGTTACATCCGGGCTTTTTCCATAGTAAAACAATAGTTTTTGGATAGCATAAACAAAAAAACTTAGCTCTAGAGACCGGAGCCATCTTTTGTACCAGGCTGTAAACATGAGTTTTACTCTTGTAAAGTCGCCATTGGATTTCTCCTTATATTTCCGCTTTTGGAGCCTGCCCTCTGGTGGACGGAGGTATATTGCTGTATTTCGCTGTAAAATCACTGTATGGCGGCGCCCTTACACGACGACCATTTTAGAGGTTCCATGGGAGAGGCTTGAGTCTTACACACTGCTCGTGCTGTATATTTAAACATATCAACAAGCTTTAGTTAATTATTGCCTACAAATTGGTAACTCCCCTGCTATATGACCTTACTTTATTTACTGTCACTTGTTGGGTCTGAGATGAAAAGAGAAACGCTGCACACAGCTGACATTAGCTGAGACGCACAGCAGCTTGTGTTTGAGTGGACTTGACTACAGTGGATTTATAACCATGTTTATTTCTCTGGTGACTCTCTGAATAATTGTGTGATGAAGGAAAAACTATTGAATGACATTTTTATTAGTGAAAGTAGAGCCTAAATGAGCATGTCTATCCTTAAACAGATCAGTTCAAATGAGAAAGAACATATTTAAAATGTTGTAATAGGAAAATGGCACAAACTTTAGGTTCAGCAGCAGAGGAAGTGTGGCTCGTTCCAGGAAAGTGTTCCGTAAGATTAATATTAGAGGCTGAAATAGTAGAAATACGACTCCAGAGAAAAATAGGATCGTCGTTTGAGCGAATGTGTGTGGCAGGACAAACACAAATCCAAAACTAGCCATTGTCTGACTGTGACAGGAGTATAGCCCAAAATAAACCTGCTGCCTTCAGGGTTCTGTCTCTTCATAGAAAACCTGGGAAGCCTGTGATAACGTACTGGATTGAGTGATATCTTCAAAATTCACCAAAATTGACTTTTTGAAAGGGTTTTTGCATTTGACAACGGGTCTCTCAGGAGAATCGCATCCACTTCTGACAGTTCTTCCTTAGTATCATTGAAAGACAAGTTCAAATTCAAAAAACAGTTCAAGTACAAAGAAAGTCTTGTGGTGCAACTGAGCAATGGGGAGTTGGACTTTACTACCCAGACCAAAATCTCTGGGCAAGTTCTCATTTTAAAGTCTGTTTCACAGAACCATCTGGGATGGCTACCGTTAAAGGCGTTAAAACGAAGGCGCCTTTTGTCGTAGGTGATTGGATGAAGCACTGACTAGTATCCACCTACCACAAGAATAATTTTAGCCAGTCATAGCAATGATTCATATCACAACTAAAGTGCGGCTGATATGAAAAAAAAATGCAAAAGTGAATCTGCGAATAAAAGGAAAGTTAACCAACACTAAATTGGTAAACGAGGACATTGACCCATGAAAGGAGCGTGTATAAAAGACTACGAGATTTAGGATATGCCAAACCAGTAGGTAGAACAAGCACAAACATCTTTTCCTACCAGAAAATCTTTTAGTGCCACATTTTTTGCGTTAGCCAAAGACTTTAGGCAGAGTCTTTGAGCTTCCTACAAGAGTCAAATTCACAGAGTAATAAAACCTCGTCCACATCACGGGATAAGTTGCACAAAAGCAGGTCAGTGAAGATACACGCAAACTCCACACAGAAAGGCTGTTGCTGATTCAGATTGTCCACTCTTATGATTGCAAATACATATAAGGGCTTCCTGAAACAGTAATTGGAAATAATTTAAAAGATAGTGTCAGCCTTGCCTTTAAAAAAAAAAAAAATAATATAATTGATCTTAGCTTCACTTGTGGGTCGTTCTGTTTCCAGTTAAAAACTTGAGTGCATCCAGATAATGCTTTTGAGTCCACCTTCATTAAACACATTTTAGAGAAAGAGAAGCTTTGTAAAGTTTCATGTGGGTTTCAAAATAAACTGTCCAGGGTTTGACAGATGAACCTGTCAGAGTTAATAACTTTGCCAAATTAGATCGAGTATTAGATTTCACTGTTAAAAGAACAATCTGACAGATAAGGTGCCACGTTGCTCTATGTAACCACAGTTGGATAGAAACAACTCCCAGTGAACATTTAGAGACATTTCAAGAAGTGCTTAGAGCTTTTTTTCTAAACTCAGTATAATCTGAAACAAACCTGTCACATTTATAAGCAGCTGCCAACCAAAAATGTGAATAAACATTCCTAGAGAACATTTTTAAGAATTATAAAAGCAATAATAGGGCCGATTGGTTATTTCTCATTAGGAATTACTGACGCAATGCCAAACTCCACCGTTTGCTAAATAAACACGCTGATTCCAGGTCTCCTTTTGGAGAAAGACCATGTTTTTTCTGGAGCAGTTCATTTGAAGCACGTCTTTTTAAACAAGTCTGACTGTTCAAGGCTGGTCTTAATGCTTTAGTCAGGTTTCACATTTTGACTGCACAATAAGACACTGGACATGAGGAAAATATTTAGCAGATCATTTACCATCGTACGATAGATGTTAGATAGTTAATGGTAGCACCATTGACACTATATTACACTTTCCTAAAACAGTTTTCTTGGATGCATTTGTATTTAAATCTGCAACTATTGAAATTTTAAAATGTAGGGGAAAAGCCAAAGAACAACAGTCTTTAAATGCATAGACTTCTGTGCTGAAACGTTTTTTTGTTGTTGTTTTTCTTAACTAGTATTTGGTCCTACAGACTCAGACCTGTAAAATAAATACAAAATGCAGCATTAAACAATAGCCATGTATCCAATAATTTTCAGGAACATAATTCTCTTTGAAAGTGGGTCGTTTGTCATAGATTAAAAAGTCACTGTAAAAGTGTAAAAGTCACTGTACCTTTATGTTTTGTTGCTTTCATCTGCGTTTTTGCTGTTGCCTTTTATTGCTGTCACTGTAAATGAGCCCCAGTCTTTTCATAACAAATTTCATCTGCTTCATATACTTCTATAAACTTTATAAGAATTTTAGTTGGAAAACATTGCTCAGGCACTTTAATGTTTTTCCATTATCTACTCCATTTGGTGAAGCCTTCTACCATGACGACCCTTCAAAGTAAAGCGCTTTAAATTAACAATCGCTAAAGTTTTACCTCCGTTTTTGAGTTGTTTTGCAGTGAAGAGTCTTGTGTGATTAGGAGCCGAGTCTAACCAGTAAAGTCAAGATGATGAACGAGTGCGGGCCTGGCCGAGCGCAGTACTCAGGTTTAAGATGACGAAACTAGTCGGAGTGGACTTGTAAAATGTGGATACGAGGCCAGCGGGTCGTTTCTCTGGCAATACAAGGCGTTTCTGCGGCTGTCTCCACTTCCTGCAGGCTGCTTCTTATGTGGTTTTACGGCGCAGGTGGGCTTGAGTCACCGCACAGGGACAGAGTTTTATCCTGAAGTGAAGTTGAAGCAGGAGTCAATAACTAAACACTAAAATGAACTGGAGAATGGACTTGACTAAAGCAAAAGGTGTTTATGTTTAGCCACAAATCTTTGGTGGTTCTGGACAAATTATAGTAGCTTTTAAGAGTAATTTTTTTAAGTTTACCAAATGGTGAAGGACAAGGCTCTGAGGAGACAGGACAGATCCAAAATAGGTGTTCTGTAGCACTCACGCTGCCAAAACGTCTTTTGGTTAAAATGAGAGACGTTCCAATATTCATGTATTTAAAACTCAACTGGCTGTCAGATTCTTGGTAAGCTCAGATCACATTGTTAATACGATGTTCAAGGCCATGACAATGTCAAGAGCATTCCCCATCTAAAGTGAAGAATAATGTTTGGGATCTAGTTCTTTCCCACCAGGAGTATTGCCCAGGAGTTTGGTCAAGTGCTGGTTCGAAAAATCTCAAGAAACGTATTTAAAAATAGACAAATCAGATCTAAATCAGGACCAAACCCAGGACACAATAAACACAACATTTTAACATTCAGGTCCAGTCCCATGTAATGGGTTTTAAACATCTCTTAACCAGTGTCTAATGCAATCAGAGGCCTGTTAGCGACGTGTGCTCTGGGTTTTCTCTGCGTCAGATTGTCAAGAGCGGAGAGTGACGTCTGCGGCTGTAACAGGGGATCCCGGCTGTTTTCTGTCAGACCACTTTAAAATCAATGCAGCTGCGTTCGAAGGAGAGGAGCATTCCTTAAAAAGTTGGGTTTTCTAAGATGCCTCAGAGTTCAGGCTCAGATCCTGGTAAAGATTCCAGTAATTCATACGGGACCATTATAGATTTAGAAATAACGTGATTACAACAGCAGCAACTCGCATTGTGTTACCCTCTTTATTTTCTTTGTAGCACAAAGAAAATTGGAAATATCTAACCCTGAATAACAGAGCAAATGGGGCTCTGTTAAAGGCAAGAAGCACAAAAACAGTACTGTTCAAAACCAGTCAAAGATGTGTCTAAGGCAGTTTTAAAAACAGACAATACAAAAACCACAGTAAAGATAACTACAGTATGCATCTTATTTAAAATGACACTGGAGGCTCAATCCAGAACAGTGTTTTTTTTTTAAAGCTCATTTCAAATTAAGATTATTTGTGTGCTCTGGAAATTGTCCTATCAATACCATTTTCTGACACGATTTGATGTGGCACTCTTATTTTGGCTGGTTTCTGACTAATTGTCGTTTTATGTGCCTTTATAGGTTTCCTTAAATAGCTCATCTTTACCTTTGACTCTTAAGTTTAACTGCTTCAAGAAGCGAGAACACTTGGCCGTTCTGTTATGGTCGACATGAAGAGCAAAGGCTAAACTCGCACTGAAATTAAAGTTTGTTCAAATAATACTTTTGCTTTATTTGCCTCAAGGCTGTGTTGATTCAGGAGCAGCACTGAACATGAGCATCACGCAGCAGGATCGGATCAAGGAATGTAGGGCCCATAAAACTGTTTTTGGGGCCTCCTTGGGGAGAGGGCTCTAGGGGTCCCAACTGCAGAACTTCTTTCAATAATTTAGCTAAAAATGAAATGGTTTCTCTGAATGTCTGAATGAGGCCTAAGTAGAACAGACCATTGCTATATTTAAAAACTAACTGGTTTTATTATCTAAAGCAATAAGAAATGAGCAAAACCTGAACAAATCAGAGTCAACAGGTGTTTTTTTTTATTTCACAATTTCCTTTTTATTTTATCTAATTTTACAGACTCTGAAATCCACGCTGTAACCGTTTTGAACCTGCTGCAACTCCATCTGCTCAGTTCACAGTCAAACACTGAAAGCAGATTGGTTTTAAGATTCAAGGAGGAGGGGAACTGATCCTGACTTTGGCCCTTTAGATTAAATAATTACAATAAAAAAGAAAAACAAAGGCCACAAAAAGAAGAGTAAGACTTGTTTTGAATCACATTAAAAATGCGGAGCTTTGGCGTCTTGCATTTGTTGGAAAATCAGCAGCATTTCCTCTCGACTTTCAAGTAAGTGCTTTGGTTGAAGGCAGTGTAATTGAAAAGGCCATTGCACTGGAAGCAACTGAGGGAAAGAAAAACGCTACGTCACTCTCAAACCACTGTGAAATGACAGGAAAAACAGGTTTAGTTTGAAGGGAATGACAATCATTAGAGAAAGAAAGGAATATGAGAAGAACAAGAGCCATTGGAAGCATATTACTTTGATCTTAATTCACCATGGTCCATTTTTGGGTTTGACTCAGCTCTACATTTCCCTGCGACTGTCCCTCTGACCCTGTCTCACCTCTCTATCCTCTCTTTCTCCTTGTTGGGCGATAGTTTGTCTTTTCTCCGGAGGCTCAGTAGCGGTAGTGGTCTGGTTTGAAAGGCCCCTCAGAGGGAAGGCCCAGGTATTTGGCCTGTTTGTCCGTCAGCTTTGTCAGTTTCACGCCCAGTTTGTCCAAATGAGCTGCTGCTACCTGCTCGTCCAGCTGCAGAAAAAAGGAGAATATAGTTAAAAACTTGAAATCTATTACACAAACCACATTTTATTCTACTTCTAAAAACAAATATTTGTTATTTATCAAAAGTAAAACAAGATTATTCAACTTAAGTGTAAACCTAACATTTGCCTTGTCTTCACTACAGGGATATTGACAATTTGATATTTCAGAAAAACAAATGGGGCAATAAACTGGATCAGGTCAAAAAAAAAATTTCCTAAATAATTTATGGATGTTAAACTTAAAACACTTCAGTCCAGCAAAAAATAAATAAATGACCATACAACAGAAAAGCTAAGCTTAAACTGCTTAAGACAATTGCATCTGTACATAGTTTAAAAGGTAGAGTCAACTATCTTTCAAGATCAGATTTTATTTGCCACCAATACATCTAGTGGGGAATATTTTTGGCATTCAATCTCACATAATGCATAACAAAAAAATAAATAAATAAAAAAATAGGTAGAGCTGGATTTTTGTTTTCCAACCTTCTTTGGCAGGAAGTAGATTCCAAGTGGGTATTTGTCTGCGTTTGTCCACAACTCGATCTGAGCCAGGACCTACAGAAGAAAGTCAGATACTCAGATCCAGAAGATAATCATCAACATGTCAGTCCTCAGATCTTTGGCTCCGGTCTGTACCTGGTTGGTGAAGGAGTTGCTCATGACGAAGGAGGGGTGTCCCATGGCACAGCCTAGATTCACCAGACGACCCTCGGCCAAAAGGATTACGTGCCGGCCGTTCTTCAGACGGTAGCGGTCCACCTGAGAGAGGGAGCAAGTTTAAAACAAAAGCTAGACAATATGAGAAAAGATCATAGCATTTGAGGTCAGTGGGTCACCTGTGGCTTGACGTTGATCTTCTGAGCTGCATTCTTGTTGAGCCAGTTCACATCGATCTCACAGTCGAAGTGGCCAATGTTACACACGATGGCATCATCCTTCATCTGCTCAAAGTGACTGAAGAGAGGAGCTCAGTGTCAGCAACTGGACATTTTCAATTATGTACAAGAATAAAACATATTAACACTTCAATCAATTTGGACAATTTTCTTAATAGATCCTTAATTGATTTAAATACAAAGACAACAATACAAAGATCAGCAGTGGGTTCTCGCATACTTCGCGGGCTCAGGAAGCAGCAGCTAAAGTAGATGTGGGATATTTCCTTAAAAAAAGGTCAGCATGAGCCAAAAATCCACTGCCTCTTACTGAAATTTAGCTGCTCATTTAGTGTTTCAAACAGACACAGAACAGAGATGCATTAAGCTTTAAATCAAACAAAAGCTTCCTCTTAAGTGCTCACATCAAAGAGAACGTGTGGCTTGATACGTTTGTAGACTTATGCATATGAGACTGGAGTAATTTCGATGAATTTAATGTGTAAGTAGTGGTAATTAAGTGCATCTTGGGCTGTATCCACTAAAATGCTGGTCTGCTTGTATTAAGTAACTTGTGATAGAAAGTAACAATGACTTGTAGCGCAGTGGGTAAGTGGTACAGCGGTTGTCCCTCAACCGGAAGGTAGAAGGTTCAAATCCCACTCTCCCCACATTTCATACTGTCGATGTGTCCTTGGGCAAGACAATTAACCCACCTTGCCTCCAATGCTGTTCCAGCTGTAACACTGGTGAATAGAAGCTTAATGCAAGTCACTTTGGATAAAAGCGTCAATTAAGGAATATAATGAGGAAAAAAAAAATTTGGCATAAGATCAGAAGAGACTGTCAGCCCTTTTTTTTCTATCATCACCTTTAGGGATGCACCGATACCACTTTTTTGGAAAACGAGTACGAGTATGAGTACTTGCATTTCAGTACTCGCCGATACCGATACCGAGTACTTAATAAAAAAAACATGATTTAAATTTACAGGTAACAGCTTTAGTCATATAATTTAACAAAAACAAGGCGGGCAAACACTGCTTGTCCAAATATCCGTGGTGAAACTAAACGAAGAGGAGGCTTGCAGTAGGCTGTGGATGTGTTTGTTCACGGAGTCGTGTAGTTTAGGCAGCTCCGTGTCAGTCATGTAGCGGCGGCTTTGGACATCATATCTGGGCTCCAGAACATGTAGGAGACGCATGAATCCCACATTTTCTACCTCCGAAAGTGGCTGGTCACTCAATGCAATGTACTTGATTGCCTGTGTTATTTTCACAGCACGTGGATTGTCTCTGGACATTTTCTCGCCTTGCAAGAGTTTGCTGCAGTGTGGGTTGTGTTGGTTTAGAAGCGTGGGTAAACTCTTTATACTCGTTCTCGTGTTGGGATTTTAGGTGCTTGATTAAATTACTTGTGTTAAATGTGCTACCTTTTGAGCCTCCTCTGGACAATTTAGCTGAGCACAATTTGCAGTCCGCCTTTGTTTTGTTTTCATTCACTTTGAAATAGTTCCACACGGCTGACATGTCTCGTCTTGCCTTCGTTCTCCCCGCTCTGAGCTGCAGCCGGGGCCTGGGGGCGGGCACTCGGCGCCTGTAATTAACCCCTTACACGGCGCTCAAACATAGACATTTCTCAGACCGTGGTATCGTCTCCGGTATCGGGGGACTTTTAACAGTACGAGTACTTTCGAAAATGTGGTATCGAGGCCGATACCAGATACCAGTATCGGTGCATCCCTAATCACCTTTGCAAAAGGTTCGGACACTTCTGTGCTAATCCTTCCCCTCCAACTTAGCCTGTATCTACCACTCATTGCAAAAGACATCATTTTCTCTGGAGTTGTAGCCTTTAGAAATTCTGCAAACCTATTGGCACTTTCTCCAACAAGAGGCCATGCTCTCATTTATTTTGGTTTTGTCTAATTAATAACTAACAGTAACTAAGAGTGAGTTACACGTACTGTCCATGGATGATGTCTTCGCAGCCGGTTGTGGTGACAAAGATGTTCCCCTCTTTACAGGCCTCGTCCATCGTGGTCACCTCATAACCTAAACACAGAAATAGGAGTCTGTAACATCATCGTACCTTTCTCTTCTTGAGTGACACGTTGGCTAAGTTTCTGTGCCGTACCCTCCATGGCTGCCTGCAGAGCATTGATGGGGTCAATCTCCGTGACGATGACCCTGGCTCCGAATCCTCTCAGAGCCTGGACACAGCCTTTTCCTACGTCTCCATAACCAGCGACAACGGCCACCTTACCAGCGATCATCACGTCTGTGGCTCTCTTTATTCCATCGATCAGAGACTCCCTGCAGCCGTACAGGTTATCAAACTTACTCTGCAACGGGAAGACAAAAACTGAGAATTTTTACGGTGGATGATCTTTAGGCCAGTATCAAGTTGTTCAGTAAAAAAAAAAATAAAAACATTTTTTTTCCCCTTAATTCTCCATTTATAGGGCTTTACTAACCAAGACAGAACTGTCAACAAACATTGTTGGAGTGAAACCTCTTTAGCACTGGAGACTTTAAGTCTTTGTTCAAGCCCCTTTACTCTTTGGAAAATAATATTGGTCAAGATATACTTCTTTGGCCTTTATCCTAGTTTTTATTATTGACAGTAGATAGCTTCACAAATGAAAATCACAAAACATAAATAATGACAAGAATACACAATTGCATAAAATAAGTAAAAAGAATAAAACCTTAAAGCGCCTTGTTAAATAAAAGGTTTATCCAAATAAAAATGTCTTTAGGGGCTTTTCTATGGGGCTATAATAGCAAAACTATTTACAATAAAACCTATGTATTAGAAAATAAAATCTGTACACCCAAAGTATGAAGTACTGCCATGTTAAAAGGTTTCTATATACATCTCATAACCGGCTACAAAGCCTGCAAGGCTGGACACGGGGTAAAGACGCCCATAGACAGTTGAGTATCTAAACACGCGTTTGCAAATCTCATACAGCAGGACTTTAGCAAAGTCATGCGAGTAAAGACAGCCAGTTGAGCGTGCCATATGAGTTGCAATGAGAGAATTGGGTGCATTTTGAAATTTGTGTGCATTACTTGGACCGTTTAACTTGTGCAAATCTAGGTGCGACAGACACGTTTGCAAATCTTTGTACAGTTCCAAATCACCTTTGTACTTGCGGCTCGTCTTTCACACGTGCACACAACTCTGCACACAACACAACTGCATTTTAGAAATACAGTTTGCCTCATAATACACTTTAAATGGTAGTTGGAGTTACCTTTGTGACAGAGTCGTTGACGTTGATGGCAGGGACCTTTAGTTCTCCGCTTTTCAACATTTTGTAAAGGTTGTGGACTCCTGTTGTGGTCTCCTCCGACACACCACGGATTCCTGAGCAAAAACAGAGCACTTTTAATATTCAGTTTACCCTCATCATAACAGACAGGCGGAAATATGTTCAATCACCAAATCTCCCATAACCCTAGTAATTTAAAAATTTGCAACTTACAGCTGCCAACAATATCTGTACCATACAGTTGATTTTTGTGCAGCCCTTTGATCATAATCCTAAAAAATATTTATGTCCCTAACAGCAAAGCATTTTTATAGTGACTGGAACCAGGTATGAGCTTAGAAATAAGGGTTACATTTAAGAGGCAATCAACTTTCCTCTCCATACCGTACAAACATCTGTCCGTCTACAGTTTGCAATGATCAGTAATTATTACTAGTTGTATTTTACTCTCCTGTGAATAAGCATTTTATTTTTTTCAATGTTTAAGTATTCATTTTTCAAGTGCTTCACTAGTTAAACAGGTCAGACACTTCTGTAATACACTTTTGTTGGTGTTAGTTTCACTCTGAGATCTCTCTGAGGCAGAGTCCCAGTGCAGACCACCACCTTCTCTCTCTGCTCCCAATGACACAGCACCAACACTCATCAGTCAGGCTGCAACACCTCAAGGAGCAGGTCATTCGATGAAACTCAAGCCAAAAAAAAAAAAAAAAAATGCACCTGCCATTCTGCATTAGGCTTTTTTTGTGAAGGGTTTAGTCCTTATCAGAGTCCCGTCAAATCAGGAGAGAGTAAAAGACACAGTGAACAACTGAGAGCTTTGTGATTGGATTATTTCCTCTGGCCACTACTTTAGTCCATTTAATGTTACAAGCTTGATTTTATGTCTGGATTTGAGCTCCTTTCTCTTTTGTCCACATTTTATATATATATATAAAAAAAAAAAAAACACTCTTACATTACACAATAAGTGTATAAAAAATAAAAGCTATAAAAAGGCAAGAAAACTAGACTGGAATAATTTGTAGTGGTTAATTTAGTAGAAAGCAAACCCATAAAGCATTAAATAAAATAAAGGCCAGGTTGAGCATAAACAAACTACTGAATTTGTAAATGAGCAGGATTTTAAAGCTCTGGCTCCATCTTGTGGTTTAACCCTACTATTGCATATTTCACTTGTTAAAATCTTTTCCTTCAAAGTGCATTGATCTGACAGGTAATACTTGAAGCAAAAACTTAATACTAAGCAGGTTTTTCCAGGGCCACATTTTGGAAATTCAGATTTAGTTCACCATCATGTAAAATCAGTTTGTTTACCTCAGCTCGTATAAAATAGAAAAGAAACATGGCTTCTTACTATAAATTAAATTACAATGTCATTATCAAGGGGTGACCAGCAGACTATTCTGTAAATGCCAGTGATTGACAGTGACAGAAAAATAGCAGCCAAAACTACTTCACTATTGTATCAGCTCTACATAGTCGAGTTATTAGTATCCCACAACCACCTAGTATCTGGCTAAAAACTAAATTACTCTCATTTTCTGCATTTTATCTCACCCCCTCCCAAAAACAACTGACCTACCACTTTAAAAAAATAATAATAATAATAAAAAACACACACTGGTGTGTATATGGACCTGCGAGCAGTTTAGGGTACTTCTGGTGAACCATGTTGGTGAGGTCTCCTCCATCGTCCAGGATCATGTTCAGAGGCTGTCCGTCCTTGAAATACAGCGTCTGCTCGATGCACCACACATACTCCTCGTCCGTCTCTCCTTTCCAAGCATAAACTACACACACAAAAGCAAAGCACCACTGAATAAATCTGAAGTCTAATGGACTTCATTTTTCAAACCACAACAACCCTAAGCCCATTTGCATGGCAATAATACCTGGGAGTAATCAGACAATTGTAATAATCATATCTAATGTGTTTACATGCGCTTCAGAAATGCAATAATCGAAAAACCCTAGATTGTATGTTTCAGTCTAATATCGGATATCTTTCGAAGTACGTACGTAGTGACGCAAGACTCAAACTTCCTTCCGAAACACCCAGTCTTGTTGAACATGGCATCGATCTTAACATTACCTGTCCTAATGTGGTAGCTTAAAGCTCTGCAAAATATGCTCCACGCTGCTGCCATCCTTAGTTTACATTACATGGGGGGAAAAAAAAAAACTGCTGGCATTAATACGGAAAGCATCTTCACATCAAGGTTGTTGTGGTTTGTCCTACGCTAACGTGACTAATCTAATAAAATATCACTTACCCCTTTTTTTTTTTACATCAACACATGCACAGATGTAAAAGAACAAATTAAATTTGATTATCGGGTTTACATGGTTTACAGATCTGATTACAGTAATCTGATTATTCCCAGCAATTGGCTTATTATGGCCATGTAAACGGGCTTCAGGTTAAAATAAAGTATACAGTCAAAGTTTAATCTAAACCCAGACTTCTGTTATTGGGAAATTTGTTACTCGTCTACCTCATTATGTAACATAATTAGACTAAACCCATCAGTAACCATGTCTAGAACTTGAATAAAAATAAAAAATAAGTAAAATTTTTTATTAACCCTGTGTTGATGCAAATGGCATCAAATTTGGAACCGTTTTATATTTTGGGGCAAATTAAAAATTCCTGATTTTTTTCTCACGAGTCTCACAAATGCCTTTGAAATGCCCAAGTGAAATAATTCACTTGGGCATATTTTGTGCTATTGACTACCTTCAAAATGCTTTGTTCTTTAAGAAAAAAAAAAAAATCCTTTCAAGATCTTTGTAACTACGATTTTAATTCATATACACTGTGTGCACAATTAGACTAGGGCTGTTTCGAATGCCATTTTTTGAGCTTCGAAGCTTAGGTGGCAATCAATATCGAATATTCGAAGCTTCGGTGGGTGGGGCTAAATATATAATAATAGTGTCGGTTTGCATTTGTATCATCTTTCACGACTTCACGTTTCACTCTTCGGCATCGTAAATGTTTTTTGCCGCGTGCTACAGAACTCAGGTGATTTTTCAAACTTGTGGTGCTGTTGTGGTAGGCCAGTTTCAAATCGCATATTTGACACACTGCCTTTGTCTTGTCATCCTCACTTAATTTAAAGTGCTCCCAAACAGCTGAGGTCTTGGGTATTTTGTACCTATTCAGTATGAGATGAAATAAATCACTACGTTCGCCACGGGCGGTTCAAGCATGAGTGAGAATCAGTCCATGACGAAGTCACGTGTAAAAAAAAAAAAAAAGAATGTAATTCCCCCAAGTACTTTAGACACAAGTGGTTACTCTACTGATGAATTTATTAGCATCCGTCTTTCAATAGCGCCATAAAAACACCGTGAAAACTGATGAAACACACAGATAAAACAACAGTTAGCTTAACGAAAATGAGTACAATTGATACATTAACTTCTAGAAAATAAAACAGACAAAACAAACCTCGTTGGCTGAGTACCATGAGAGGATTAGCTTTGGAGATTTTCTGTCCTTTACCTTATAAATTTAAACTTTAACTTTTAGCGTAATTATTCTCTTATTCATGTATCCTTTCTGTGGAGATCGCTACTTCTGCTCTAATCAATCTACCACTGCGTATACAAAAGCCTAACTCTGCGCTCCAGCGCCCTCTGGTGACACTTCACAAAACACACCAAATAACAGTTTACACAGAAAATGAACAGAAATGAAAATGCGGCAGTTACAAAGAATATTCGAATCTCAAAACTGAAAATCGAATGCCACCCCACCGAACGAATATTCGAATATTCAATTATTCTAGTACAGCCCTAAATTAGACAAGTGTATTTTTGAGAATTATTTTGTTATTGTACAACTACAGTGCTCTTGGTCAATCCAAAATGTTAACAAATCCTAAAACCTGAACATTTAAGTAGTAAAAGTGGCTTTCTTAAGAGAATATCTACATGTACACCCTTATTAAGCAACTATTGGTGTGCAGAATTATAATGCACATAAATGAAAAACAAAGATTTTCCCATCTCACTTGTTTATTTTCACCTGTTAAAGTGAGAATAATAAACTCAAAATTTACAAGTAAACATTTCTAAAATGTCAAAAAAATAAAAAATAAAAAACTCAGTGATCAATATAGCCACCCTTCTTTTCGACAACAGTCGAAACAGCCTTCCATTAATGGGGTCAGTCAGTCAATGAGGTTACATTTAAGAGGCAATCAATTTTTCTCTCCATACCGTACAAATATTTGTCCATCTACAGTTTGCAATGATCAGTAATTATTACTAGTTGTATATTACTCTCCTGTGAATAAGCTTTTATTTTTTTTTCCAATGGTTAAGTATTCATTTTTCCACTGCTTCACTATTTAAACAGGTCAGATGCTTCTGTAATACACTTTTGTTGGTGTTAGTTTCACTCTGAGATCTCTCTGAGGCAGAGTCCCAGTGCAGACCACCACCTTCTCTCTCTGCTCCCAATGACACAGCACCAACACCCAGTCGGGCTGCAACACCTCAAGGAGCATTCAAAGACCACAAATTAACAGCAGAGAGCAGTGAGTGAACAGACAGAGGCTCTACAAAAATTGAAGCGTTAAATTAATAAATGTCAATGGGGAGGAACAGTAAAAATGTAAAAAAATGGGGAGGGAAATGGAAAATGGTTTTGATGGAGCATGTGGAAAAACTGAAGCAGGCATAGTTTTCATTAGGTTAAGTGAGAAGCATATTGGATTAGGCCCTTTCCTAATGAAGTGTGACTCAGTGTTAATCCTCGCACTCTGGGTTTATCTTTACCTGGGACTCCAGACTTGGCGATGGCAGCAGCCGCGTGGTCCTGAGTGGAGAAGATGTTACAGCTCGACCACTGGACCTGATGACCAATAACAAAACATATTTAACTAACTGAAACCAGGGACAAGACAAAAACAATAGTTGGCAATAGAGTGTCCAGGTCATGTTTTATCATACAAGCTTCAGACACTACAGCAGTAATAAATGTAAAGTTATGTGTGAAATTGTGTTTTCTCATGAATCTGAAGTGAACACATTACATGAGAGGCTGGAAATCGAGAAAATTGCTGAAGAGTGTCAAATAAAATCAGCCGAGGTCCGCTTAGTAACTTTCCTCACCGTGAGGGGTCCGGAAAATTTAAATAAAAGGATATGTGTTTGAATATAATTCTTTAAAGTAAAGTCTCATTTATTCCACACCTACAGCCTCTTAAACAAAATGGAGATGAATGTAGATAATCCACTGTTTTCTGTATTTTATCCTTTGTTTCCATGAGGAGGATGTTTGAGTGTTCAGTTTTCACCAAACACAGCTCACAGACAAAAGGAAAATACTACAAAATCAAAAGAAGCTAAAGCTCAAGACCTGGTTGTTTATTGACAACAGCCTGGAATCCTGCACATAATGCCTAATACTCCTTTAAAAACATGTATGAGAACATTTTAAATACAAAATCATCAATTCAAGCCAAAACATATTTGTTAAACAAATATGACAAAGATGCCTGTCATAATTTATCAATTTCTATTGTCATTCCTCTGAAAACAGGAACAAGGGAAAAAGTACTGAGCATTTCTTTAGCATTTACTGTTGCCAATAATTAACTGTTACTGTTTAATTTGCAGGTTCATCTTAAAACAAAATTTAGAATATAAATATTTATTTCCTGTAATTTCCCCGTGTGGGGTAACATTTTAATTAAAATGCTTATGATTAGTTCTGTAACAGGATTTAGGATTCACACAGAAACTGACACAAGGAAGACTTAACATGTGTCACTCATCATTAAACCCTCCTTTCACACCTTTTCTGTTTTTAATTATCCAAATAAACACATGTTAGGTTCAAATGAACGTGAATGTTAATTACTCACGTTTGTAAATTAGGTCAAATATGCGACAAATGAGTCAAGTACCTAACCTACAACAGAATAAAGAAGTTGACAGACAAATGTACAACTCACCACATTATTAGACGTCCTCACTTCCCTCTGAGCTAGAATCTTTTTAATCCTGACATGAAAACTGTCCAGTCCTGGTTCAGTTCTGGATTCATTCTCTGATTATAAAAGCAGTCGGGACAAGAGGATAAAGGGCTGTTGTTCAGCTTTGACACTGACAAGGAGCTGAGGAGCTGAATAAACTAAAATAAACGTTGCCTCTCCGTCCATAACGTCAGTGAATCTTCGTTATGTTTTGCCAAGGCTCAGCTTTTAGATTTTAGTCATTTCTAACGCATTATCAGGCTACGCTAAACATGTTAAAATTTCCCGCTGCTCTGTCCGTAACCATAATAACCTGAGGACCTGCGCGTGTAGACGTAGCCGTCCTAGAAGTGCAGGTTCAAAAATATGTTTTACACAATGCGCTTGTAATTATGAATAATGTCTTGCGGTCCAGATCAAAGCCTCTCGAGGTCCGGATCCAGACCGCGGTGCGCCTATTAAGTACCCCCGTAATAGACTATTGGTTCTCCTTTCTCTATAATACTACCAGCTGCCATTATAATTTGGAGCATAAAGCAAAAAAGTGGAACATAAGAAAAATCATTTGTAAAGTAATAGAATTTTGTTGGTGTTAGCTTCACTCTGAGATCTCTCTGAGGCAGAGTCCCAGTGCAGACCTCCACCTTCTCTCTCTGCTTCCAATGACACAGCACAAACACTCAACAGTCGGGCTGCAACACCTCAAGAAGCAGGTTTTACATTAGACTTCATCTACACCTAAAACTAGAAATGACAATGTTGATGCAACACAGAGTAAATTAAACTGGTAAAAGATTGTATTGAGCTTTTTCTAGGACATAACCTTGTTGCCCAGAGGCAACTAACAACCACAGTCTGGAGATAACCAAAGAGTGAGCAGGTTTGTGTGTGTTCAGTGTTGGACTGAGACTGGTCTGTTCCTGCAGAGACCTGAACGCTGAGAACCACAGATAAAAAACAGCACATGGCCCTGAGGCAAACATTCACCCGGACTCACCCCTGCAGCAAACAGAAACCATTCGACCGCTCAACATACAGAACCCTGTGCTTCAGTTTCTCTGAACCATGTCTTTTACCCAAGCTTCTCCCATGGAACCTCTTAACGGTTCTTGTGTAAGGGCGCCACCATATGGCGATTTTACAGCGAAATACAGCGATATACCGCCGTCCACCAGAGGGCAGGCTCCAAAAGCGGAAACATGAGAAACCCAATGGCCACTTTACGAGTGTAAAACTCATGTTTACAGCCTGGTACAAAAGATGGCTCTGGTCTCTAGAGCTACGTTTTTACTACGTGACAACTCTGGGGTGGTGAATTTTTGAATAATATGTCTGTTTATGCTATCTGAAAACTATTGTTTTACTATGCAGTAAAAGCCCGGATGCAACTGCCATTTTATTGCCCTTTCATAACGACAATATCAGTGAATAGGGAACTAATGGGCGGATTACATACTTTGTTTTTTTTTTTAATACAAGCTATGCTTTTACCTCAGTCTGATGAAGCAGAAAGAACAGAATCTGAACAGAATTTGAGTGAAATGCTTACTGCTTTTAGCAATCAAAATGCAAAAAGTGCAAATAAAAGGCTTGTTGTAAATTAAGTCATGTATACTCCTTTTTTTTTTTGTCCAAATAATTTTTTTTCCAAGAAACAGTTTGGCTGTGTGAAAAATAAGTCATGTACTTATCATGTAAAGAACGGGTCTCGGTGATTTGTGAAGTTAATTAATGACAGAAGACACGTGTTCCTTAGAGGCCACAGGGGTTGCAAAAATGGTATAATATGCAGATTGTGTGCTACTATATAAGGTCATTTATTTCCCACTTTTATTCTAGATCTTCAGAAATGCAGTCTTAGACTTGCAGACCTTTGGCGGACATCAGTGAAATACAAAGATTTTAAAACAATAATTTAGTTCAAGTTGGTCATAAATTATGCCGTTTGTCGGTGGTACGTGTCTGAATGACAGTTTCACCTCAGCGCCGAGTGCCGTGAGTGTCTCGATGAGGACGGCCGTCTGCAGAGTCATGTGGAGGCATCCGGCGATACGAGCTCCCTTCAGAGGTTTGGACTGACCATACAACTCCCTCATCTTCATCAGACCGGGCATCTCGTTCTCAGCGATATCGATTGCCTTACGTCCCCATTCGGCCAGGCTGATGTCAGCTGGAGATGGGGTGAAAAAAAATGTATTAAGACCATACAAACTACACACGTGGACAAAATTGTTGGTACCCTTCGGTCAATGAAAGAAAAACTCACAATGGTCACAGAAAAAACTTTATTCTGACAAAAATAATAATAAATAAAAATTCTATGAATGTTAACCAATGAAAGTCAGACATTGCTTTTCAACCATGCTTCAACGGAATTATTTTAAAAAATAAATAAACTCATGAAACAGGCCTAGACAAAAATTGTTGGTACCCCTAACTTACTTAAACTAACTTTTCGAAAGTACTTGTACTCGTTAAAAGTCCCCCGATACCGGGGTCTGAGAAATGTCTGTTTGAGCGGCGTGTAAGGGGTTAATCACAGGCGCCGAGTGCCCGCCCCCAGGCCCCGGCTGCAGCTCAGAGCGGGGAGAACGAAGGCAAGCCGAGACATGTCAGCCGTGTGGAACTATTTCAAAGTGAATGAAGACAAAACAAAACAAATTGTCCAGAGGAGGCTCAAAAGGTAGCGCATTTAACACAAGTAATTTAATCAAGCACCTAAAATCCCAACACGACATCGAGTATAAAAAGAGTTTACCCACGCTTCTAAACCAACATAACCCACACTGCAGCAAACTCTTGCAAGACGAGAGAAAATGTCCAGAGACAATCCACGTGCTGTGAAAATAACACAGGCAATCATCGAGTACATTGCATTGAGTGACCAGCCACTTTCGGAGGTAGAAAATGTGGGATTCATGCGTCTCCTCCATGTTCTGGAGCCCAGATATGATGTCCCAAGCCGCCGCTTGGACAAGCAGTGTTTGCTCCGTGCCTTGTTTTTTTTGTTAAATTATATAAAGCTGTTACCTGTAAATTTAAATCATGTTTTTTTTTATTACATTGTATCGAGTACTGAAATGCAAGTACTCGTTTTCCAAAAAAGTGGTATCGGTGCATCCCTAGGGACAGTGTTCTTTTCTTGATATGCCTCATTTTTCCGTCTGTGAACATAGAGCTGATGTGCCTTGGCAAAAAGTTCCATTTTTGTCTCATCTGTCCATAGGACATTCTCCCAGAAGCTTTGTGGCTTGTCAACATGTAGTTTGGCATATTCCAGTCTAGCTTTTTTATGATTTGTCTTCAACAATGGTGTCCTCCTTGGTCATCTCCCATGTAGTCCACTTTGGTTCAAACAACGACGGATGGTGCGATCTGACACTGATGTTCCTTGAGCATGGAGTTCACCTTGGATCTCTTTAGAAGTCTTTCTGGGCTCTTTTGTTACCATTCGGATTATCCGTCTCTTTGATTTGTCATCAATTTTCCTCCTGCGGCCACGTCCAGGGAGCTTGGCTACAGTCCCATGGATCTTAAATTTCTGAATAATATGTGCAACTGTAGTCACAGGAACATCTAGCTGCTTGGAGATGGTATTATAGCCTTATCCTTTATCATGCTTGTCTATAATTTTCTTTTTATTCTCCTCATTTGCTTCCTCTAGTCCATGTTGAGTGTGGTACACACCATGTCACCAGACAACACAGTGACTACCTGAAGCCCTATAAATAGGCCCACTGACTGATTACAAGATTGTACACACCTGTGATGCTAATTAGTGCACACACACCTTGAATTAACATGTCCATTTGGTCACATTATTTACAGTGTTTTCTAGGGGTACCATCAATTTTGTCCTGGCCTGTTCCATGAGTTTAATTTTTTTAAATAATTCCGTTGAAGCATGGTTGAAAAGCAATGTCTGACTTTCATTGGTTAACATTCATAGAATTTTTATTTGTTATTACTTTTGTCAGAATAAAGTTTTTTCTGTGACCATTGTGAGTTTTTCTTTCATTGACCGAAGGGTACCAACAATTTTGTGTGTAAATGAGATGGAAAAACTTTAGTAATAATAGTTTGTCGGTTTGGCCATCACTCTGAGATCTCTCTGAAGCAGAGTCCCAGGGCAGACCTCCACCCTCTCTCTCTGCTCCTAATGACACAGCACCAACACTTAGTCGGACTGCAACGCCTCAAGGAGCAGTTAAATACATTCAGATATCAAAAGCAACATTCAACATTAAGGGTGGAAAGGTGTTTTATGCATCGTTTATTCTAAATTCAGAACGACTACTTAACAATTTACCTTTACCCGGATATAACTGTGATCACGGATCATAGTCTATATATTACCATTCATAATTCTTACGCTATAGCTAATATAGTTGTTGAAATATTGCCTTTAGCTTCAGCTTATAACAAGAGGCACTAAGTTACATAAACCAAAAAGGAAACAAATCATACAGATTAAGTATTACATTTTACATTACATTTATTCATTTAGCTGACGCTTTTATCCAAAGCGACTTACATTGTTCTAATGTAATTACCAGTGTTACAGTCACTGGAGGCAAGGTGGGTTAAGTGTCTTGCCCAAGGACACAGCGACAGTATGAACTGTGGGGAGAGTGGGAATCGAACCGCCTACCTTCCGGTTGAAAGACGACCACTCTACCAACTGAGCTACTGCCGCCCCGTATTAATGCAGGGTGTTTCAAAGTATGAGCAGCTTTGCATTTATGGGAGATTTTGAGTATTTAAATTGTAAATTGCCTCTTGATAGCTTGGAGATCAATGGGAGATAATCTATTAAAAAAAAAAAAACCAGTTGTGGTCAATGGAGAATGGACTTTGGCTGGAGTTTATCTGCAGCGGAGGCATTGATTAACTTGTAGTGGCTTTTTAACTTCCCGCAGAGTGTTGCAGCGGACGAATGCGACGGTCAAATCCATGTATTAGGATGAGTACGACCAGATACTGTAGTGTCTGATTTTCAGATCTCAATGAGACCACTATGAATATTGCCTTTAACATTTTATTTCAAATATAAAATTGTTACGTCTGTTTAAGCACAACACGCATTTTCCATAGTTTTGAATTTAATAAAAACGACTAAAGACTACTTCTACTTATTTAGACCGTTTCACTTTGGTTTTAGTCACAATGTCAGAAGCTCACTTTTCTTTTGCATTAAGGATAAAGTCCAGGATAAAGTCCAGGATAAAGTGGCCCAAATTGAACTGAGCAGACCTCAGTCGGTTCTATCTAGTTTTTGCATGTTTTCTTCCAAAGTTAAAATGTCACAGGATTCATGCTTTAACAACTGTGACATATTGCTACTTTGACGGCTAAGCAAAAAAATCATGTTACTTTTGCTTTTATTGTTTTTCCCAATCCTTTCATTTTATGTCCCTACTCTTACAGTTGTTCTCTTATCACTTAAATCGCTTAAATCTAATCACGCCTTTTGCCTTTAGGGATGCACTGTTCGTTATAATAATAACGGTTGTGCACTGTTCTCAAAGCAACAGAGACAAAAAACAAAAATGCTGGTCTGAAGATTGAAAATAAACTGGACATACAGTAATGTCAAAGTGGTCACATTCAAGCAGGTTCTTGTTACAATATAAATGCACGCTGGAAAGTTAAAATTAGACCGTATTGGTTTGGAAACAAAAGTACAAGATCAGTTTGATAAAATAATAATGCTTGTAGTTGGAAATATTCTCTCATAATATAATCTCTCAGCTGGCCCAATTTCCTTAAACGTTTATGTCACAACAGGAAACCAAATTTTTAAATAAGTAGCATTAGCTCATAACATGCAATGACTAATAATTTTAAACTTCTGAGATAGTTGAAGAGTAAGTTGAATTTGCATATTGAGTTTACTTAGCCAATGATTCAACACATTTGCATTTCCCTTTTAGTTTGAGAAGTAGAAGTAAGGCCCTGCATTTCTTACTACCTCTAAATGAGTTTACTCTTCGTGTTACACAAATCCAAGCTGAACAGTCCAAAGATGTTGATTAGGTGCGTTTACGTAAACGGTAATCTCTCCCCCTGTGGTGCTGTCAGATTTTGTTCGTGCTGCAACAAGAAACAATAAATGAGGAGCATTTTTTCAGATGGACTGCTTGATTATGGAGAAAATAATGATTCAGAATGATCATTTGTTTTAGCTGAAGGCCTAAAAATTATTTACAATCCATCATTTCTTTCCCCTAAAAAACATTTACTTCTAATACCTATAAATAAATGCTCAACAAGTTAGCCTATGGTCATTCACCTTCTCCACAAACAGTAGCAGAGACAGAACACTCCCAGCACAGAGTTTAAGTTAAGCCAGTTACAACTCACTTTTACCCAAGAGTTTCCTACTCACTGGAAACAAGGTCTTAAAACAATTTGGCATAATACATCACTTTGTATGGGTTATTTTGTTCACATAATTGGGAAACGTAAGGGTAATTAAATTAAAACCCTTATTGTCACTCTACTCACTAGTGTAGCCTTTGAAACCACGACACAGAGTGGTTATTTCTTTGCAGATATTTATGTGAATGCACAGACAGCAGTTTACTTCAGGGTTTTTTCAAATCCTTTGAATCAGGATGAATGCACAACTGTGAACATATGTATACACTCCTAGAAAAAGGATGCTACAATACAATAGTAAAACAAGTATCTGTCAAAAAGTCTACTAAAAAAGGCCAGTCTACCAGGTTAAACTAGAATAGCTTTATTTTTAGCTTTAGTTTGCGTTAGGTTTTACATTATGGGCACTCCCTGCTTGCAATTTAAATATTAATCCTGTTTACTGAATTCCATTTGGATAATTAAAGCTTAAAAACTACCACTGGCTGCTGCCCAATTCTTGATCAGCTATTCAAGACTAAATTACTAAAAGTTGTAAAATATTACTCCACCCCGTGTAGTTTATCAAAACCGTATCTGTTACATACACGGATCTGTCTGCTCCTGTCACTCAAACGCAAACTTGGCGGCGAGACACTAAGAATCATGGGAATTGAAGTATTTGTATTGCCCCGAATCCAAAGAGCGTAACAGCTGTAGCTCGGTTGGTAAACTTCAACACCCAGCAGCTGTAGAGGTCCATTTTTGATCACTCAGACCCATGCTTGCAGCAAGTATGGCTGTTACATGAGGATTCATTCGCGGAATAAGCAAAATTTGCAAAAAGTGGGGGTTTAAAAGTAAAAATTTGTGAGGGACGTTAAAAAACAAGTGCACACGCATTCGTCATAACTGAGAAAACGCGTTCAACACTCGTCTAAGCTCCAAAATAAGAGTAATACAAGCTTTTGAAAAAATATTAGCAACAAATAAAGAACACAAGCTAGGAAATGTTTGAATTAAAGTGTTAACATTGTATTCACGGTATATTTATGTCGAAGTATTGCTGTTTTGTTTAATTGGCGCGAGACGTGAACTGATAGCCGTTAACAGGTAACGTTAGAATTCGAATCAACTGTCACGCTACTTAGCCGAAGCTAACCTGCAATAAATGTATAAATAGACACTGACCAACTTTAAAGTGAAGTTTCTCGGACATGGTTGGTTTCTGATGATGTGTTGAGAGCAGAGAGAGTGCAGCAGCAGCCTGGCCGACGAACAGAGGCAAAGAGGGAGGGCTACGAGGTTCACAGAGGGGTTTTCAACAGCCGAGCCCCGTTCAAACCAGTTTACACTGGGGGGCGGGTCCAAACGGGGCTCAGCGTGGATTATGATTGGAACAAAAGAGGCTCCCGCCCCGCTTCTGAGTGATCTGATTGGCTGAGCGGGTCAAACGTACGTACGAAATCCACACAGTAGTTAAAACAAGTTCAGTCTGGATGACTAAAAAACAAGTAACAGCAAGTTTTTATTACACATCATGTACAATGCATATTTCCACGTTTTAGGGGTAATAATTTGAATTAAAATCGATTGTCTAGTAATTTATAAAAAGGAGTCTACCTTATTTTCTACAGTAGGTAATTGTCAGTACAGCCCCAGTCTGGGGAAGCAGACAGGAAGAATGTCAGGTTTTTTTTAGTCAGGTTTTTTTTAGTCAGGTTTTTGGCCCCATCACAAACTGAGATTGCTCTTATCAAGGGGACAGATGACATATGTCTGAACATTGACGCAGGCAGAGTAGTCTTAGTCCTGTTGGATCTGAGAGTTTGACACAGTTGAACACGTGATCGTGTTACAGAGGTTAAAGGACTGGGTGGGCATTTCTGGTGCTTCCCTCAAATGGTTCAGGTCCTATCTTAAAGACAGGAAGTTGGAAACTGCGTCTCAGACCCAATGGCCTTAACCTGTGGGGTCCACCCTGGGAGCCCTTTTGTTCAATCTTTACATGCTTCAACTGTGCCAGTTAATTTTCAGTAACAATGTGTCTTACCACAACTCTGCAGATGACACTGTACATTTCACTGACAGCAGGAGACTGTGTCACTGTCTCCAACAGATCACTGTGTGGAGGCAACAAAATTTTCTACAACTTAACCCAGACAAGACAGAAGTCATTATCTTTGGCCCACACACACAAGGAAAAAGCTTAAAAATCAGGTTAAAAATCTGGGGGTAATAATGGACTCAGACTTAAACTTTAACAGCCACATTAAAGCAATAACATCTACAACTTTTTACTATCTCAAAAACATTGACAGAATCCAGGGGTTTGTGTCTAAAGCAGACTTAGAGAGGCATCCATGCATTTCCAGCAGGTTTGACTACTGCAATGGTCTGCTCGCTGGACTCACTGAGCAAGCTGAAAGACAGCTGCAGTACAAACAAAATGCTGCTGCGTGAGTCCAGACTAGGACCAGAAAGTACAACCATTAGTCCTGTCCTCAGGTTTCTACACTTCCTTTCTCACGTAGGATAGAGTTTAAAGCAGCTCTGCTAATGTATAAGGCTCTCTATGGCTCAGCATCAAAGTCTATCTCTGACATGTAAGTCCCATATTAACCCCCTAAGACTCTGAGGACCTCAGGGACAGGTCTCCTGCTGGTGCCCAGGGTCAGGACTAAACACGGTGAGGGAGCATTTTTCAGTTTTGCAGCTAAAATCTGGAACAGTCTTTGGGAGGAGGTGAAGTAAGGTTTTTCTGTCAGCATTTTAATTTAAACAAAAAAAATAAAAATAAATAACCACACCAGAGTTTGTTGTAATCAAACCTAACATAACATAAGTCTAAAGAGATCCTGTTTTGTCCTGCTTTAGTCCGGATGCACTGTAAATAGCTGTCGTTGTCCAAGCAGAAGCCTGTAAGTGTCCAGTTTTGGTCCCAAAGTGTGACCCACTGCTACAAAATAAACCATATTTAACATTTAAAGGTGTAGTTTGTAGTTTTCAGCAGCATCTTGTGGTGAAATTGTGAATTACAATTCCAGTTCCATTGTCAGGCCCCATACTGGAATAAAATAAACTTCAAATACAGCACTTTAAACCTGCCAGAGCAAAAACGTGTGTGCAAGTAAACAATAAAATAAAACATTAAATCAGTTTAGTTCAAAATAAACATAAATGCACTTCTTCTCTAGCAGCTCAGATTGTCTTTTGTGAGCAGCTGTAAACAGGAACAAGTAATGAACCTTCTACTGTGATCTATTGAGCTTTTTAAAATTCTTGAAGATATTTAAACTGTTAATTTGTTGCTATTATTCACTATTATCCATTTTGTGCTCCACTTTGTAGACCACAAAATTTTACACCAAGCACCTTTAAGCAGTTCTGGATTTAAATGTAAACAATGTAAATTAAATTATTAAAATGACAAATTCCAACTGAAAAGCTGAACATGCACTATTTGACATACTCTGCAGATAAGCTGTGAATGTTATGTCTTGAGTTTAAACAGAGACAGATAAGAGCCTCTCTGTAGACGTCCTTCAGACAGAGACAAGTGTGAGAATTCACAGATGTAGTTCTTGCTGCGTGTTGACAGTACAGTTATACATTTCCTGATTTTTTTTTATCATTAATTATACTGAATAGACTTTCTATCAGTATTCATCTACTCAAAGGTTAGACTAATATATTTTGGTATAAAAGCTGGTCTAAAACTGCCTGACCACACAATTTTTTTTTTTTTTTTTTTAAAGGGACAGTGCATATTAATGAGCATAACAAGCAATGACTGTAAAAGGGCCCTTTTACAGTCATTGATAACAATGTAAGTATTAGACAGACGGTTACACACAGACAAGTCACATTTCCATACTGAAAGTGGGAAAATACGTACGCCCAGAACTGTTCAGATAGTGCTAAACAGGAATTGAGAGATGAGATTGGAAAGAAGTGTAAGATTGGCAAGATTGGATGGTAAGATTGTAGATTTAAAGGAAAGGGCTGTAAAAGAAACTGGAAGGATGTAAGACTAAAGTAAGAGGAAGTGGCACAGGTTGTAATCAAAGAGTTTAGAAACCACAGCAAATGCACAAGTACCAAACTTAAATGATCCGATGTGTTAATGGAAAATGAGACTGATGCAATAGGAGCAACAGACAGAATACCTTTACCGATGCAGTTTAATCAGTTTACAGAAGAAAAGCATGTACCACAAAATGGCTTTTGTGCAACAACATGCCAAAATCAACTACTCAGGCAAAAAAAAAAGAGACCAACCAGCTGAGTTCCTTAGTGGTTTTAAATGGTTCTCTTAACAGTAACCAGTGTTTCCTGCTCTTAGGCCAGAGTACTAGAGTCCGGGATTTGGATTTGAGTCAAGTCAATAAAATCATTTTTTGTGACTAGAGACACAGTCGCAAGGACACATAACTCAACTTGGGCTTGTGCACATATGTTTTAGACAAGGACTCGGGCACTTGTGAGACATGTAAAATTAATTTTTTTCTGAGTTAAATTCACCAATTTGTAATGTATTGATCAGCAACATTTTTATATATAACATTAAAAAAAATTATAAAAACCGTTAAGAAGTCACAAACTTGAATACAAAAAACCCAAATGTTTGAGATGCTTAAACTTACACTAGGACATGTTTGCCTCAGCATTTTTCCTACAATCTCATTTAAATAAGCTAATTTTATTTAAGAAAACAGAACTGTATTTTTGTTAGCTGCATTATACAGCACATTGTAATTATTCGTTCAGCCAAGTTAAATGTATGAATCTGCATCCAATTCTAGACTGTAGAAGAATTTAATAGAAGCATATCAGAGTTTTAAACACTCTAATCAAACTTTTGCTCATACCCAAAAAAGTGGGGTTTAGCCTTAAAGAAAACAGAGTTTGATTTGTCTTATAAGAAAAGTTGTTTGGAAAGCCTAAGTTAATATCGCACACTGAGCTTTTTCTAGGTTTTTCTACTGGATCTCCTCTGCAACACATAAAAAATATTTACATTATATTCTGTGAAACCACTATTAAGTTTAAACAGAGAATCATAAAATCAAAACATTAAAACGCATTGGAGAAAAACATTTATGCCAGTATGCTCCAGTAAATAAAGGCTTTTGGAATTAAATAGTGTGCATCTTGGGTTTCTGTTATTTATGATGTTACTTTTCCATAGAACACTTAATTTTAGTACTTTTTCAGTCTTGCAAGCACTCCTGATTTTTTTGTGATAAAAGGCAAGATAACACATCGAGTGTAGTGAGAAGCCGTGTGTGAAATAAAATGGAGAATATGAAAAAAATCATCAAAACAGACAAGTATAGCACACGTTTTTTTAATTTCTCATAAACCAGCATAACATGTTTGTGTGTAAATCCTCTTTGTCTTGATGCTACTGTCTAAAGAGCCAAAGTAAAAAGGTGGATTTGACTAAATGTACACCAGAGGTCACTGTGTCCAAAGGCTGAAAACATCACTCACTCAACACACGCCTCCTACGACACAGGAGTTTCTCTCGTTTCACCGTCACATCGCATTATATTTAGAAACAAGATCCATACTCGTCATTTCAACATAAATAATTTGAGTTGGACAACTTCTATTCTACACTGATATACATTTTAGTGTTTTTACAGGAATTTAAAAGGAAAGATTAAGAACTCTGACTGTGACTTAACTAAACCGATAAATTTATGCATTTCCAACACTTTTTGCTAAATTGAAAAGCATGCATTTGACAAAAGTAGCTGTACTCTGGAATCACAGACATTTTTTAAAAGGAATATAGTCACCTAAAATATGTTAACCAAACGTAAAGAGAGCACCATACTGTTTAGAAAGTGCTGGAAACTGATTTCAATTCAAACAACCTTTTAATAGAAAAATAATGAAAAGATTATAGATTAGGTTTTCACTCTTATCAAGTTCTTTTCCCAAATGGTTTTTCCCGGGTTTCTGAGGACCACATGAATGCAGCATTATTCTTTTCTTCACTTCTATCTTTTCATAATCCTACTGCTTAAAATTGTTAAATGGGTATTTTATTAAAAACTATGAATGTTTTAAAGACGTTTTTTTAGCCGTTTGGCAGGATACACAATGCTCCATTAACACCTCAAAACCTGGTCGACTCATAGTTCACGTCAAGACAAAAAACAGATATTATGTCTCAACCAAACATTGTGGAGTGGAAAGTGCGACCACTTTATTCAAAATGTATCTCCTTGTTGGGTTTTATCCAAGAGGCTGACAATTTGGTCAGAATCATCCAAATTATCAAATGATTTTGAAAAGAATAAACTACAATTCTCTGCAGCTGATGTTGATAAATTGATTAATAAATTAAGTCAAACAGCATTGAAATATGCCGAATCTGTAAACTTTGTAAATCTGTGACTTTTTTTTACCAGAATACTAAAGGTCCTCAGTTACACTGTTTGCCAGTTGTAACGCTTTTACTGTTTTATTGCAAAACTGTCTCCTTCCTTGTATTACCAAATACAACATAACATAACAGCGTCACAAAGAGAAACTCCTACGTTTTTATAAAGTATTTTCATTTTGCAGTTGAACATGAACAATAGCTTTCATCACATCATTTGTTGTAGAAGACACGCAGGAAGCAGAAAAATGGCCGACTCCCTCTTTCTTCTTTGTTTTCAATCCATTAATTTAACTTTTATGAAAATCTGATCCAATCCTCAAAGCTTACCAAACCTTTTTTGTGGAAGTATGCACTTGTGTCACTGTGTTTTTGTCACACTTTTTTCCTAACTTTGAGTGCTTTTCTTTTTTTGTTGTACGTGACCGTGTCCTTGAGAAACAAGAAGTGTAAGCAGCAGCAGATTCGTACAGAGGATATAAGGTAATGTCAGTCTTTAGTTTTGAGACATAGGCGCATACTTCTGGCTCGGTTTGTGGTCCGTGGGACGCTTGAGGCAGTCCCAGAGTCCACCTTCAGAGAAGTCACAGGTTGAAAGGCCGGTCAATTTTTAGTTGGCCCAAGCTGCCAACTCTGCCATGTCATCCTCGTCCTCTTCCACCTTCTTGGCTGGAAAACAAACAGGAGATGGTTTAAAAAGTAAGCATATAAAAAAGTATCCAGGTTCATACACATCTAATTAACTTCTAATTTATTAATGTTTGGTCTACTGTTAGTAAATGCACCACAGCTCTAGCTCTGAATGGGCTCAGATCAGTCCCCCTCTCAAAAGGTTTGCCTAGGGCCACAAATTTGCTAAGCCCGCAATTGTACCTGCTGGTTTTGAAGGCAGTGAGGTGGAGGGTACACTGGGCAGCGGGTCCATACTGCCCTCGATGTTCAGCAGGTTCTCGTCCAGCTCCTCCTGCTCCAGCTCCTCCAGTTCAGCCAAGAGCTCGTCCTGAAACAGACACAGACCGTCACAGACCTGAGAGACTTACAGATGTTTATCACATTGCACTAGTTCATTTTGACCTGGGACTAAACCCAGACTACATCAAAGAATTATACAAGACTAAACAAGACTCATCAAGATCCAGGATGAAATTAAACAGAACCACAATTAAAAATATAATAACTGTGTCTAAATCATTATTAATGCAGGATGAAAACAGCACTAAAGCCAGACTGAAAAACAACCTAGACCAAGACTAAGAAAAAGAAAACTGAGAGATAAAACAGCATTATGACCAGAATTGAGAGAATGTTCCAGACTATTCTTTGGTTTGACAACTGTCCTAAATTTAACCAGAATAAAACTGAGGGAAAAAAAACTAGACTAAAACAGGACTTAAAAAGACAACACCAGCAATAAAAGTCAGACTAATCAAGTCCAACCACAGGACTACACCAGGTCTAGAGCTTACATCGTCCACGTCTTGTCCGAAGCCTGTGGGGTTGGAGATGGCTGTGGAGATCTCGTTGGCCAGTTCCTGTTGTTCTGCGATGTCGTCCATTAAGTCGTGAACATCGTCTACATTCCTGTTGGACACAGACACTGGGTTAAAACAAACACAGTGCGAGTTAAAACTGGTTCTGAGAGCAGGTGAAATACTCATGAGTTGATCAAACCTAACAAATCCTTCACTAAAGACAACTGGGCCTGTGCTTCACTAGTGTTCATTTACTTTGCAGTTGACAGCAAATACAGTTTTACCTGAAGAAGGTAGGGCTATTCCTGCTAAGGTGATGTTCTGACGAGTCTGAAATGAGTCTTACATGTTCTGACGAGTCTGAAATGAGTCTTACATGTTCTGACGAGTCTGAAATGAGTCTTACATGTTCTGATGAGTCTGATGTAAGTCTTACGTGTTCTGATGAGTCTCACATGTTCTGATGAGTCTGATGTAAGTCTCACATGTTCTGATGAGTCTCACATGTTCTGATGAGTCTCACATGTTCTGATGAGTCTCACTTGTTCTGATGAGTCTTACATGTTCTGATGAGTCTGATATAAGTCTTACATGACCTCTGCTACATTTCATATCCAAACTCAAAACACATCTGTTCAGACTGGCCTACTCACTCCCTTCATAACTGACTGTCCTGTCATCAATATATGTAATTGTTGTAGTTTTTATTGTTGTTTTTAAATGTTGCTTTTAATTGTTTTCTAATTATGTGCCATTGTGTTTTTACTAATGTTGTAAGGCGACCTTGAGTGTCCAGAAAGGCGCGTTATAAATAAAATGTATTATTATTATTATTATTACATGTTCTGATGAGCTTGTTTGAGGGCCTTGGCGGCGAAGCCCATGTTCTTGAGGACCTCTGTGTTGGTGTTGGCGTTCTCTAGCGCCTCCCTCTGAAACTCGATGGTGGAGAGCGTGCCGTCAATCTGCTCCAGCTGTTTCTCAAAGCGCTTTTTCCTTTTCAGCGCCATCAGCGCCGCTGCAGAGAGATCAGACAGGGTTCGGTTATTGGACCACTTGATGAATCATTTTATTTGAGTCATTTCTTCCACATATTTTAATTAAATGTTTGTTTTATGTCGTTTTGTTTTTCATCAGTAAACATTGCTTTGGCCTTTGGTTTGTCATTTTGTCTTTTTTTCATCAATAGAACTGCACCAGGGTTCACTCAAGAAAGTTTTCACGCTAAAAAAATTAAAAATAAATGAAAGGCAGATTTAAACCAGGACTAAATGTTTGACAAACTAAGACTAAACAAACAAAAAGAAAACTCAGAACTATAATATAACATAATACAAAACTGACACTCTAAACCCAGAGGGAAAGGTCTAGAACCTAATAAAACCCTGTGTGATGGAGTTAACTGAGTTATCGGAGCAGAAATGTCAATGTAATCTTATCAAACCTGAGCCTCACCCATTTGTCTGGCTCCATGTTACGATAAAAGAGGTTCTGGATTATTCAAGGGCATAAGAGTCTTGCGCTGTCAATAAAACTAAATAGAGCACAATATGGCTCTGTGCCATAAGCCTAAAAAAAAATGTGGTAACAATCATGACACAGTGAAGTGAAGATAATTCAGTCTAGTATCAAGAAAAAAAAAACTATTCAAATTGTGCATACAAAGACAGAAAAATCTATTCAACATTCACACACATGCCCGCTAAACCTTTCTGAAAGTATCAGCGACTTACGCAAAAAGTGACTGATTGGTGTCACAGACGGTGAGGTTAAATGTGTCTTTACAATAAAAGCAGAAAACAGATCCATTACTGTTTTTAATGTGGCGGGCTAAAGAGTGCAGCAGAGTAATGCAATGTGTTTAGCAGAGATATGTATTTACAACACAAATATCTGAAAATATTGGGGCATTTTTTTAATTTTAATAAAAGCAGGCATCAAATTTCAAAGGAGCTCTTTTTGTGTATAAAAGTGTAAAATATCTGTTATGTCATCTATGATGTAGTATCCATCTATAAAATATTGTCTCATGTAATTTGAAAGTTTCAGTTTTCATTTCATTAGAAAAAAAAAAAAAAGTGCCTACATTTACGGAATGCAGGTAGTAGTTCTAATAGTCAGGCAAGTCTAACTCGGTTCACAGCTGCTGTGGTTGTTGTTGCCGCTACCGTGGAAACTCAACACATGAACAGCCGTAACTTTAGCGCGGATATTTAAAGCTCCGTTTTGTCCGTCCACGTGGCCAAGGATCCAAACATCCAAACCTCCTCGGCCAACTCCGGTCTTTCTGTAAGGAGTCTGCATTTCCTCCTTCAGGTACTCCGGCTTCCTCCCACCGCCCAAACACATGCATGTACAGGTCTAAGTGTTCCAAGTACATAAATGTGAAAGTGAATGTTGGTCGGTCACTGTAATGTTAACAGTGGACGAGACACCAGTGCAGTTTTAACGTTTTTATACTTGGTTATCCCAAGCCTCTCAAACGGTCCTCGAGTAAGGGGGCCGCCATACGGCGATATACCGCCGTCCACCAGAGGGCAGGCTCCAAAAGCGGAAATATAAGGAGAAACCCAATGGCGACTTTACAAGTGTAAAAATCTACAGCCTGGTACAAAAGATGTCTTTGGTCTCTAGAAAGTTTTTTACTATGGTCAAATTTTTGATTAATGTGTCCGTTTATGCTTTCTGAACACTATTGTTTTACTATGCAGTAAAATACGAAAAGACCGGATGTAACCGCCATTTTATTGCCCTTTCATAATGACAATATTGGTGAATAGGGGACCAATGGGCAGATTACATCCATATTATTTACAATCTATGGGTTATACTGGTTATTCAAAACTGAGGCGAGAGCAGAAATAAACGGCCTCTCAGTAGCAGGGTCCGCCATGTTGAATGTTTTGGACCAGCTGCGCGAGCCAAGTTACTTGTGTATGACGTGGCCAGCAAACCACACCCTACTGCTGATGAACTGCTTGTGAAAACGGTCTGGTATACCAGGCTAACTAAGAGCTTCAGGTGAACTTTTTTATAGCTTATTCAGTGTGTCTACTTTTAAATTATGTAAAATGTATTTAGTGAGTGGCTGTTTTTTATTCTTTTTATGCAACAGCAGAATGAATAACCTCTTTTGGAGATTAATGTTATTCTATTCAGTGACATTTTGGATTGAATGGGTTTTAATTGTTGCCATTTGACTACATTTTATTGTAAACATTTAAAGCTTTTATTTAATATCTTATATATGTGGAAATTACAGCATGAAACACTGATTTTCATTAATTTTGTTCTTTCATAAAAAGGTTTCCTGAAGCATCTTGACTGTCATTATTTGACAACACTCTAGAGGCCTGGTATGTTTGCTATGTTCAGTCTGTTGGTCGTTAAAACCGGTTTTAAAAGAGATACTAGTGCAAGAGTAGAGTCTCATACTTGCATACAACACAAACACAGGCCTGAGTCTGGGTGTTATGTAACAGCGCCGACAGACAGAGAGTTGTTCCTGAAGAGTCAGTGTGAGATTCCCACAAACAGAAAACAGCTGACTGTTTAAAACAGCTCTGTTTAATCTGACACACATTACTCAACTTCAGGAGCGAGAAGGTTGAGAAACTGGCTACTGTGAGGCTAAAATTAAACCACAAACAGCTCAGAGATCATTAGGTCACTACTGATTATGTATTACTGGCTATGTTGCCAGAAAAATTATAAACTGTGTAGAGGAGAACAAACAGGTCCGTCATGTTTTCAATAGTGCACAATTACCTCAAAAATAACACTGTTTGCATTTGTGCATGACAAAAATAGACATTAAAGGCTCCATAAAACCTATTTCAACTGGGTGTGTTCATTGACAGCATGTCCCTGCAGGGCTACTGTAGCTTTTCATGTAGTCAGCAAAAACGTTTAAGCAATTAACTACAAGTAACTTACTACAAACAATATAGATTACCCTTCAATAAAAGCACGGTTGACCAAAGACACGATAATTTCTAGTCGCACTGTACGATAAGAACATATCTGTGAAACAAATATAGTCAACAACGACAACCTGCATAAAGTGTGATCACGTTTGTGGTTACGAAAAGATGAAGTTGGTGCAGAGAGATTGAGGTTAGTATCGTTAGCATTGCAATAAAAATTAACAATAAGTAAAGCAATAAAACTGGAATATATTTAGACATTAAAAGATGGTGTGTGTGTTTATGAACAAACCCAGTGGAAACAGGTTTGATAGCAAAGCTGTGTGATCAAATTGTGAAAAAAAAAAATAGTCCTTGGTTTAAATTCAATCATAATTTAACTCCTGGTTTAGAATTTATTTGTCATTTATATTTATAAGTCATATTCAGTATTCAATATTCAGAGTTATCTCATATCACGGTTTTCTGATATAGTGTAGCCTGCACTTTAAATGTTTAAATGTGATGTGTTCTGCCATTTTGTTCAACTTTGTTCAGCTATTAGTCATTATTTGCATTGTGTCAATTTGCTGATATACTTTAGCTTCTTTCAACAAAGAAAAAGTTTAAAGAAAAAGATTAGCCAATTAACAGGGAATGGTTTGTAGATTCAATATTACACCTTCCAAAGGCCTCAAAAAGTGCTGTGTTGTTGCTTCATGTGATGAATTAATAAAGAAAAAAACACTGCGGGCATAGATCCCTCGAGAGAAGCTAATGTTGTGTGTTTTTGGCTGCTATGATACAAAAGGTAGGTTCAGTCATTACTGTAGTGTTTGTTTATGTTTGCTGCTTTGAGCCTTTGAAACTACTAAATAACAGTCTGCAGTCTATTTTAAATATTATCTGTACAACATCTCAAACCAGGTTGTAAATCAGAAAGAGTTTTATTGCCAAGTATGCTTGGCAATTCAGTATAAGCTGCCACTAAATGAGGTTTGTCGAGCAGACATTTAAATGTTAATGGTGTTGGTCTTGGCATTAATGAAAACCGGTCACTAGGATTTTACCGTGTCATGTCAGGGATGTTTCAAAATGATATGATCTACAAAGAACTGCACTGGTGAATTAGAACAACACCAAACAGATATATATATTTTTTTTCAGTCAAAAGAAACAAAAAATAAAAAAATACAATATTTCTTAAACAAAACTGTTGGCTGAAAGGGTGTAGGCTAAAGTTGAGACTATTCAATGTGAAAGTAAAATGTTGTAAATAAGATGTTATAAGCTTGCTGTACTACGAACAGGTGTTACAGGTGTGAGTGTTTAATACTGTATAACCCTGGCAGTTTGAAACCGGTTCAGTCCATGCCTAAAGGTAGGTTAGGTTTAAGAGAGATGAACAAAAGGAACGTTATTGCTCTGCAATGTTAGAGATACAGTACAATCTAGTTTTTTTCCCTATCCAAGCTTTTAGCAACACATTAAAAATGAAAGCTGAAGCATTTTGGAAAATAATGCATTTGCAACCGACACTAAGCCTGACCAGGACTTTGTGTTTTTGAGGAATTAGTTACTGGAATAACAGACCTGTGACCTGAAAGTCAAGGATGATTATCTTCATATTATATTAATGTAAATTAATAAAGGCATGGTAGTGTGTTAGTGTTGTGGAAATGCTTTATTTATAGGCCCTGTTACATAACACCCATATATATAAAAGCATTTCCACAAATATTCAAATACTATATATATATATATAGTTTTAATACTAAAGTTTCATGTTCAGATGTGGACAGCCTGAACACATTGATGGATGACGTCATCTCCTGTTGCTCTATAATGTCCTGTGACTGAAATATCTTTCCTGCAAACCAAATACAACTTTGATTCAGAATTCTGACTGATTTAAAGTAATACAAACACAGGCTGTTTGTATCTATCACTTGCAGTTTATCCGGAGTAGTTACCAGATCGGTTCAACTTGTTAATGTCACCTGTTGATGACATCATTGAAAAGGTATTTACACGGTTCTTAAGTACATCAGTAGAAGTTATTGTTTGAAGTTTGTTTTTCCTTCCTGTTGAACTATGCTCTTTTCAAGAAGCACAAGACATGACACGTGTAATAAAACAATAGACACTAAATAGATTAGTTTTGAATTGGTCTTTTAGTTCTGTAAAGCACTTTGATTAAACCAGTGTATGATTTGTGCAATATAATTAAAATTGCCTTGAACATAGCCTCTTTACTTTTAAAAACACCACTACACACCATTACGCCAAGAAGACACATTTCCAAATAAGCTTCTCTAACAGAACTGTCAAAATATTCAATTAACTGTCTTTTAAGTCCTTTAAAACATCATCTGTAGACTGATGTGTCCAAATGAACAGAGCAGTAAAACAAGTGTAAAGAGTGGAAAAGTCTGTTTAAAGCCATGTTTTAAAGGAGATACACTCATTTATTTGGATGATGCTCTTTATATTTGTATCTCTTAAAACAACATGTGTCAATCCTCCATTTACTTGAAATTAAAAGCAAAAGTTGTAACAAAAAACAAAAACAAAAAAACAATATTTTCTCTCAAGGTTTTCCAAACCGTCAGAAAGAATAGTGACCTAAATTAAAATGCTACCTGAAAATCATAATAGTCCCAAATTTATTGGGATGGTTGCTCGACATAAAACAAGGATACTAATCCTTTCTTTAAAAAAGAAAAAAAAAACCAATTGTGCCCGGTTTGAAATATACTCCACTAATGCATCACAAAAGAACACACATTCAGCCAGAACATGTTACATCATTGAATTTGTCAAAAAGACATTACAACTAGTATTCTTATGGAATATTTATGACAGTTTAAGGGTTAGGTGTAAATTACTCCACAACATTAGTTCTTTAGCTTTACTCCTGCTTCATAGTGTGTAGTTATTATAAAGTAACATTTTAAGCAGTTCAGTTTTGAGTCAATAGTTTTAGACAAATTAAATAATTTATAGTTTATTATACAATTATAAAATTTACATTTTACACAAACACATATATAATTTATCACACTTAGCAAGTTTTTTTATAAGCTTTTATTTTGATAAGCCATAAAGTAATTAGCAACTCCAGCTAGTTAGCCTTCCCATATCTCAATATATAGTAATTACAATAATTTTAATATGACTTTATGGGTTTTATTTTATGTATATTAGTATATATATTAAGCAGCTTGTCACATAGTGTTGCTTTAATTAAATGTATGTTTATTTATTCACATTTTTCGTGAAGATTAATCACTTGAGATAAATCATCTCGTTAAAGAATTTAGACACTTGTGCTGGCATACCAATCAAAACTAAAATGTATGTTCAAGTTAAATGTTAGTTTTACTCAGATTATTTACAATTGGCCTAAAGTTGGAAACGCCCAGAATTTGGAAACTAAACTAACACTAAAATGATTGCCTTATTTCTAGTTATATCATCGCTGTTATTGAAAACAAACACAGATGAACCAAAACTTTAGCACTTTTTTCTAAATTAAATATTATTACAGCTGAGTTAATGCCTCAACTAAAGCTGGGAATCAGGAAAAGCCTCGTTGTTGGCAACTCAACTTGCCTTTAGCTTCGAGCTAACTGCCTCAAACATCCAACAGTTCAAACAAAAATCATCTCTGATCCTGTCCTCTGAGTCTGGTCTTACCTCTTTTGTTTTTTGTGCCATATTTCTTCGCCGTCGACAGCTCCTGGGCGATCTTTTTCTCCAGAAAATCCTGCTTTTTCACCAACATCTCCTCGGTCTCCCTCAGTTTCTGGATCGCGTCTTGCGCCGTCGGCCCTTTGTCGCCCTTTCCTTTGCCGAATAGCTTAGCGACAAGCGACATTTTGTAATTTAACGAGATAAACTATAATTATATAAACCTATTTACACTGTCAAATTCCTCTCTATTAATTCCGATGCGGTCTTTTTTGCCGTTAGACTAACTCCGGCCCGCTGTTGCTCCTGCCTTCCCCCAGTTGTTTTTGTCTTCTCTTCCGCATTTACAGATGGGCCCCGTGATGTCAATACGTCAGCGCGTAGTTACGTAACTGCGTGACTAAGAAAAACCATACAGGGGAATTCAGAGCCGCAGTGATAAGGCGTTTTTAATTGGTTAAGTGTCAATATTATGTTTAGTTAAGTAAAATGACAATAATGACAACAGGGAAGTGTATTTACCAGTGAATAGCTATTTTAACGTCATTCTTATTAAAATTAAATACAATAAGAGTCAAAACAAATTGCCATTGACTCTTGTCCCATTAATATTAATAATAATAGTGAGGGGTTTAGGAAAAAAGACACACACACACAATACTATGGACCATGTATATTTGTTTCCTTAATAAAGAGTAATAATAATAATAATAATTAAAGCCGCAAGCGGCGATAAAGGCCCTCGCCTCCCTTGAGACCGCGGGGACACATATATTCGGAGGATTGCATGTCGTGCTTTAAAGCAAATTTGGAGCTGTTTAGATGAAAAGCCTTTAGCACAAAGTGTACGATTTAGGTGGTCATGTATTCCACCCAACATAGTAGATTTTCTGTTGAGTTTACGGTATGGCTGTAATAAACTTTTCTGTTTGCCCTAAGGTGTCCTATGGATGTACCAAGTTTTGTATTTCTACATTGGAAAAATTTACTTTCATTTTCCATAGAACCAATTATTTTGACTTTTCTAGGGGTCGCCACTGAGTCATTTTTCATATTTTTTTTTCGGGAACTTCAAATACATAAATTTTTTGCCGGGCTTGAAGTCTGGGACCAATAAAAATGAATTTTAGTTGCACGTTTACTGGGTCAAATTGAGGATCATTTTTCAGAAAAATTATAATAAAAAAAATATATACAAAATTATAATAAAAAAAATATAACTCGAGCAAAAACGACAAGAAAAACGCCTGTCTATTTTACACACATGTGTTTAGCTCATTTTGACCAAGTTTGGTGTCTGTGGAATGAAGCAGCTATTTTCTGTTGTTTTTTAAAAGAGAGGTTGTATTCTAAGTCGGTTCACATCTTCAATTTAAAATGGCCGCCTTCCCGTGTGTGATAAGGTGTGGTCCCCTTTGGCTTTTTTGTTCATAAGCCCATACTGGATGTGTGTACCAAGTTTCATTTGCCTACGACAAACTAAAAATTTAACTTCCCATTGACTTTTTCCACATATTTGGGACGTTGCTATGGCAACACATTTATAGATAGGGGGTGGTTATCATTGGCTTTTATGCTCGTCATGACATAAGAGATGTGTGTACCAAATTTTATGTCTCTATGACAAACTAAATTCTTGGGTCCCATTATAAGTTTGTAGGGGGCGCTGGAGAGCCATTTCTAAAGATAACCCTTTTATTTACATATTTTTGTGTTCAGGTCATAAATGTGCACAAACGCCTTTTTGGGTCCAACTCGATCCGAGAAGGCGTTTGAGAGTTAAGAGACATTTTATTTTCACAAAAATGGCCACCTCGTTACAGGCTTGCCACACCCATACCCGATAAGATATCAACAACAAAGTCACAACTTTGGTTGGCACACATGTGTAGATGATACTCACCAAATTTGGGTCCATTTAGATTAAAACACAATGATTTGCATCTTTTTGCGCAAGGGGTGCGATTTTAGTGGCCGCGCGTTTAACCCCACATGCCGGACTTCCTGTTGAGTTTAGGGTGTGACTTTTCTGTTTGCCCTGAGATGTCCTATGGATGTACAAAGTTTCATTTTTCTACGTTGGAAAAAAGTTACTTTCACTTTCCATAGGCCCAATGTATTTTGACTTTGTAGGGGTCGCCACTGAGTCATTTCTCGTATTTTTTTTTCGGCAACTTCAAAAACAAAACATTTTCGACGAGCTTGAAATCTGGGACCATCACGGGCCTAATAATAATTAAAGCCGCAAGCGGCGATAAAGGCCCTCGCCTCCCTTGAGACCGCGGGGACACATGCACTCCGAGGATTGCATTTCGTGCTTTAAAGCGTAAACCTCACGGTAATGTCAAATAACCGGGCCTGTGCTACTGCTGGGGCCTGCTACACCACCTTGTAACCTAACTTTAGAGTTAAAGGTCTCCACAATCTCTGGTTTTCCTGGGAGCTGTCTGAACCTTTGGAAATAATAGATTATGCTTGGGCTAAGGCGAGAAAAACAAAGTACTGGCTGGAGATTTGAGATGACTCAGGAATCGCTGCACCCCCCTGTTTAAAAAGGCAAAATGCAAATATAACTTGTCTAAAAGTACAAGGTTACAAGTTCCAAAGGATTCTGAGGAGTTTTCTAAGACTCTAGCCTTGGCTCTGGACAGGGTTCTAATTACGGGGGAGCTAAGGGGAGCTCGGCTCCCCTGAAAAGGACCTGGGCTCCCCTGAAAGCCTACTTTGAAACATTTAGGGGGAGCTCTAAAACACTGTCCATTTTATGTGTCGCATATAGATTTTGATTTTCTGTACATTAAGGTTCCTGAAATAAATGATGATATTAAAAATGTGTCAATGTTGTGTGTTTATTCGCTCATTACATTACTATTTCCGAACACTATTTTCCGCTGTGTCTCCTGCTGTGACCATCCATGCGTGGCGGCGCTGCACTGAAATTACTACGTTTACGTCACTACTTGAACTTCTCACTGAGTTGGTATTTGAATGTTAGCTTAACTTCAAGTTCAAAACATACTTTATTCGTTTTGGAACACTCTGTGGATACTAATAAGAATGTCAAAAAGAAAGCAGCCAAACCTCAGTCAATTTGGATTTATAAAACAAACGAAGAGGAGTGATGAGAGCGCACCAGCTACAACTAGCTTGCCAGTGATACCGCCGCCATTAAAAGTTGCTGCTAGTGACAGCACCAGCACCGAGGATAGCGAGACTTTGGCGCCAGAAACCAGGCGATCATGCAACACCTTTCAACTGGACAACAAAGCAATGGAGTGAGTGGAGAATCAGGAATACATGGCTCTATTCCAAAAATCAGAAGTTAGGATGTACAGTATGCATGGAGGCAAAAGCCTGTTGCTCGCCGAGGTAAGAATCATGGAATTACCTACTTGATCTGTGCGTTTGTGAGGATTGGCCCTAATCCTATTTATTATTGATGTATTTTTTTATGATTGTTATGCGAGTTACTCTGTTTTTTTATCATGATTTGCATAATGTAAGCCTAAGCGCGGTTGATTCAGAACCGTGGACAGAGCTGTTTGCTCGAACACTGACAACACTGACTGACGCTTGCGTTTTATAGTAAACAGTTTACTAAGTAAACAATAGGTTTACTGTAAACCTATTGTTTTAAATGCCCTAACATGCACCAAAAGCGTTAAAGTCAGTCAGGGAGGATCGGAAAATAGGGCTCCCCCGAAAGCCACTTTGTAATTCGAACCCTGGCTCTGGAGGGGCCTCCTCTAAATGAAGGATCCTGGCAATTGGGAAATGGCATTTATTTCCCAAAGAAATGGCTGCCTCTTCACAGACTCATTACGACCACAGCCACAAATGTATCAAAAAACAAATTGATAATTTTTTTTGGCACACGTGTCTAGATGATACTCACCAGATTTGGAGCTGTTTAGATGAAAAGCCTTTAGCACAAGGGGTAGGATTTAGGTGGTCACGCATTCCACCCAACATAGTAGATTTCCTGTTGAGTTTACGATATGGCTGTAATAAACTTTTCAGTTTGCCCTGAGGTTTTAGTGGCCGCACGTTTAACCCCACATGGCGGATTTCCTGTTGAGTTTAGGGTGTGGCTGTCATTGACTTTTCTGTTTGCCCTGAGATGTCCTATGGATGTACCAAGTTTCATTTTTCTACGTTGGAAAAAAGTTACTTTCACTTTCCATAGGCCTAATGTATTTTGACTTTTCTAGGGGTCGCCACTGAGTCATTTTTTGTATTTTTTTTTCGGCGACTTCAAATACATAAATTTTTCGACGAGCTTGAAATCTGGGACCAATAAAAATGACTTTTCGTGCATGTTCACTGGGTCAAATTTAGGATCATAGGTCGACAATAAAAAAAAATAAAAAATAAAATAAAAAAATAATAATCCGAGCAAAAACAATAGGCTTTCCCGGTCATCACCGGCTCGGGCCTAAAAATTATTATAACACTCAGGCAGAAACACATGTGAACTTTTATAGTTTCCTTCAGAACTCAGCCCTGCTCTCAGATCAACCTTATTGACCTCTTTGATTATTCCTTCAAGACTGTCTCAATGGTGCCCTCTGGTGGAAAGAAGAATGTACTGCACCTTGTTTACTTTGAGTTCTTGTTAAAACAAAGCAGGTAGAACTTCAGGCTTAACTTGAGGAAATACTTCTGTGCATCAGAAGTTAGCTACAGTTTGTGAAGTTTCTTTTTGGTTTGACTTTGTCGAGACATGAGACAGTTAGTATTTGGTTTGAAACACGACACTGAAACAACTCTCACAAACACAGTGCGCCCCCTAGTGGTGCATTTACAGCACCAGCTACAGACAAGAGAAAAGAAAGAGGAAAGTGACAAAGCTGTGGAGACAACTGCCTGAAAATGCTTTAAACCACGAGGTGCAGCTGCTCTTGAACATAAGCCCTGCACTCACAAGTGGAGTCAAGGACTTTTATTACTGTTGACAGCTTTAACTTTGATTTATTTTTATGAAGCACAGCCCTCTGTCTGTGCTTCCTGTTTCCTCCTCAGATCTACACAGAGCAGTGGGTGGAGCATGTCTGCACCTCCCAGAGCAGTCACACTACACTTAGGTCTCATTTCTGTGAAAGAGAGAGTCTCTCAGTCACTGTTATCGAGCAAAGAAATGGCACAGAACACACTCGACCGAGAGGCCTTGTCCTGTCCGATCTGTTTGGATCTACTGAAGGATCCGGTGACTGTTCCCTGTGGACACAGCTACTGCATGAACTGTCTTAAAACTCACTGGGACCAACAGAGACACAGGTATAGCTGTCCTCAGTGCAGGCAGAGCTTCTGCCCCAGGCCTGTTCTTGGGAAAAACACAGTGATCGCAGATTTAGTGGAGCAGCTGAAGAAGACGGGGCTCACAGCGCCCCCTGCTGACCACTGCTACGCTGGACCTCAGGATGTGTCCTGTGACGTGTGCACTGGGAGGAAGCTGAAAGCTGTCAAGTCCTGTCTGCAGTGTGTGGCTTCGTTCTGTGAGACTCACCTCCAGCCTCATTATGATGCTGCTGTGTTACAGAAACACCAGCTGGTGGCGCCCTCTGACAAGCTCCAGGAACACATCTGCTCTCGACACAACGAGGTTAAGAAGATGTTTTGCCGCACCGACCAGCAGGTCATCTGCTCCCTCTGCTCTGTGGATCAACACAAGGACCACCACACGGTGACGGCTGCAGCAGAGAGGGCCCAGAGGCAGGCAGAGCTGCAGGCCGGGCGGGACCAGCTGCTCCAGACCGTCCAGGACAAAGAGACAGACCTGAAGAGTCTCCGACAGGAGGCCAAGGACATCGATCGCTCTGCCCATGAAGCAGTGCAGCACAGTAAGGAGAGGTTCACTGGGCTGATCCGTCTCCTGGAGAAAAGACGCTCTGAAGTGGAGCAGCAGATCCGGTCCCAGCAGGAGACTGAGCTGTGTCGAGTCCAAGAGCTTCAGGACAAACTACAGTGGGACGTCAATGACCTGAGGAGGACCATCTCTGAGCTGGACGCACTGTCACTCACACCGGACCACATCCAGTTTCTACAACACTATCCTTCACTGTCCACAGCCGGACAGAGCCCAGACCGGTCCAGGATTCAGACAGGGCCCCGGCGCTACTTTGAGGATGTGACCACAGCTGTGTCAGCGCTCAGCCATAAACTACAGCTCACTCTGAGTGACGGCCTGACAAACGTCTCACTGGCTCTGACTCATGTCCATGATTTACTGCCACAACCTGAGCCCACCTCCAGAGAGGACTTCTTAAAATATTCACGTGAAATCAAACTGGATTCAAACACAGCACACACACGTCTGTCACTGTCTGAAGGCAGGGCCGGCCCTGGGCATAGGCGGAATAGGCAAATGCTAAGCCGCCCACTTGGGGCGCCCGAGCGCCCAAATTCCTGAATCCCGATCCACCCGTCCGACTGAGTGACGCATCTCCCCCGCCCCCGCCCTGCTGAAAAAAAAAAAAACATCCGTTACCTGTGTGTGATTGTCACTGACAGATGGCCGAATTCACTGACACTGATAAGTTGTCATTATGTCAAAAAGACCGAAGCCATCTGGTGCCCAGGGAAGAAAAAAAAGAAGAGAAGAGGAAAAAAAAACGCGAAAAAGACAGAGGTAGGTAATGATGATCAGTTTATCTATGTTGCATTAAGTTAGTTCAACGATGCCTGTAACGTTCGCTATCGCTAATTTGAATTAGCTTATGACATCGTGTCATGAACTGCACGGTAGAGACAGACAGTGGTGATCCAAACGCAGGCTTTAATGAAGGATGATCCAGAAAACACGAGTACACAGGCAGAGGGACATATAAATCTTTATTTAAAATGAGTTCTGCATAAAATGTTGCTATATAAACGTAAATCTTTATTTAAAATGACTGAGTCCTACATTAAATGTTTTTATATATATATATGTATTATATATATGGATTTAGCAACTTTAAAATTCAATTTAAATAAAGATTTACGTTTCTCCTCTGTTTCATGGTTATAACATCATAAAGTGTAGTTAGTAGGACATTGCTGCCATGCCAGATATACTGGAAAACAAACACTTTCAAAATTAATTTTGAAAATGTAACTACTGTATGCTAGAGAAGTGCTCAATGAATAGAGTTTTGTGCATGAATACCAGATGTAATTATTCTTGCTGTTTGTGTGTTTAAGCTATAATGTGGTTTAGGTGCTGCCATATTTTTATAGTTTCACTATCATCAGCTTTTTAATAATAAAATGTAACACCCAATGGTCACATATAATCCTCCTCTTCTCTCTTCAGATGCACTTTTGAAATATCTGAACCCCGTCCCTGCAAATCCTGGGCCACCTGTTGCAGACATCTCCATCTCAGCACCGCCCAGCGATTCCGCATCAAGCACACCTCTTCCCTCCACTTCAGCACCGCCCAGCGATTCAGCATCAGTTTACAAATTCCAGGGGCACCAGGTGAAATCTTGCCTAGGGCAGCAAATTGGCCAGGGCCGGCCCTGTCTGAAGGAAACAGAAGAGTAACATTTATGAGTCAAAAACAGAGTTATCCTGATCATCCGGACAGATTCAGTGTGTGTCAGATTCTGAGCAGAGAGGGTCTGACGGGGCGTTGTTACTGGGAGGTGGAGTGGAGCGGGCAGTGGGTTCGTATAGCAGTTGCTTACAAGGATATTAAGAGAAAAGGAGACTCTGGTGAATGTTTATTTGGAAACAATTATAAATCCTGGGCCTTAGACTGTAACAAATCTAGTTATTCATTTTGGTTTAACTCAGTCCAGTCCCAGGTCTCAGGTCCAGTTTCGTCCAGAATAGGGGTTTACCTGGACCACCAAGCAGGGGTTTTGTCCTTTTACAGCGTCTCTCAAACCATGACCCTCCTCCACAGAGTCCAGACCACTTTCACTCAGACACTGTTCACTGGAGTCTGGTTTGACTGGACTATTGGAGACACTGCACATTTCCCTAAACTCAAATAACTCTGTGTTGTTTAAAGCCACAGTTTGAGATTGTCACAGAGACTTTTACTGAAGTGATGCTAAAGGCTCTTTTGTGTTAATCACGGGTTTTGAGAAACAGGAACATTTAACTGTGTTTTAAGGCTTTGGAGAAATAATGATGTAAAAATATCAAATTTCTGGAGGACTTGAGTTTGTTTTTAACTTAATAAAAATAAAATGATCAGATAATGTTTGTTTTTTCTTTAACTACATCCTGATGACTTTTGTCTCAGTTGAGTTTATTTGGAAACATGTAAATGATAAAGAAATACACACAAAACAATCAGTCTGTGTTTTATTTGAGTCAGAATGTAGAAGCGTTTGGATCATTTACTTTGGACATGTTCGATGTGTGCTTTCCAGTCGAGCTCCACAACTATTGTAACCTCCAGAAATTTACATCTGATGCGTCAGTTTTGCTCCAAAAACAACGAGTCAAAGCAAAATCTACTTTCCTCATCCTCGGAGCCTCCTGCAAACTTTATTTAAAGAGTCAACAGTCTCCTCCACTTTTCCATCTTCAACAAAAATGACTGAGTATTTCTTGGACAAACTGGGGACTCTTTGTGAGTGCATTGTGGGAAACATTAATCTGGTCAATAAAGGGAAGGCTTCAGTCGATAAATAAACCACATTTATTTATTTATTCACATGAAAACTGACTGTGTCTAATTTGAGAACCACATTTTCAACAGGATTTCTCTAAAAAATCTGGATGTTTTCTGTTCGTCTTAAATTCAAAAGCAGACATTTGAACATTTATGTTGAATGGAAGAAAGTGAAAGTGTAGGCGGTGTTTAAAATACAAGTATGTGTCTTCTCTGTCGACTTTTACAGTGAGGAAAGGTTCTTTATTTTACTGTAAAAGCATGTTTCAGTTAAAGGTAGCACCACATGCAGCCACAGACAGAGACAAACATGGATGATGTAATACAGGTTATAAAAACTGTGTCATTACAGAAGCTTTATTCAAGTTAGAAACAAGTTGATACAGTGAGAGGAAGTAAAAGCTGGTATAATAAAAGTAAATGAGTAATATTCAATCAAAGGCATGAGTAAACAGATCCAGTGATCTTCTTCATTTAATCAGAGTCACTGCTGATCCAGGAGCTGCAGGGCCACTGTAAAAACACAAGACGTACATTTAATCATTCAAACACTGCAAAGCACAAAAACACTCCAGAATTCAGGTTTTAGATTCTCTTTTTAATAAACCATTTATTCTTATTCAAACATAATCCAAGCCTTACTTCTTTTGAAAAATAAACACAAACAGAAATAATGAATGGAATGAGGCAGAAAGAAGTAAAAATGTAGAACAGAAAGTCAGATCCCTGCTTAACGTTGAGCCAAAATGTAATCAAATACATAAAAGTAATCTTCATTTATGTATTATTTTGTCGATGTAAGTGACTCTATTGTGTTGCAGAATGAAATGTGACGTTAAAAACACAGCAGGGCCTTTACATTTCAGTGTTTTCTCAGTGTTATGTTGAACTCCACACTGTTTGCTGCTAGATGATACATGCTGAAGAGTCTTGTTTTGTACTTAAATTCTGGAATACGGATCTTGATCATGGGACTTGTTGAATTTCATGGTTAAATACTTTTTTTCTGGAAAAATTGTGAACCTGATTTATAGCTTTTTTTTAAGTCAGACAGCTAACCTAGCTGCTAAGTGACTGCTGCCTGACACCTGCAACTGGCACTGGGCATCTGTGGACAACACTTATTGGGCCCAAGAAAAGCCCAATCATAGAAGAAGTTGATGATATTAAAAACTCACTGGACACCTTAACAGAGAAAGTCAGCACCGTCTGTAATCAGCAGAGTGAACTTCTAAAAGTGTTGGAGGAAGTGAAGAAACTTCGACTCCTGAATGAGAAAAAGGACAAGAAGATCGCAGACCTGGAGAGACGAGTGGATGAGTTGGAGCAATACACCAGGATCAATGATGTTCTGATCTCTGGTGTTAACATCAAACCACGGTCATACGCCCGGGCGGTGGCCACCAGCAGCTGTGATGAGCACGAGGAGCAGGAGGAGAGCTCAGCAGAGTCACAAGTGGTGGCTTTCCTGCAGTCTAAAGGAATACAACTGGATGTGGGAAACATCGAAGCCTGCCACCCTCTCCCCAGGAGAAACTCCAACGAGCAAACCACCGTCATCATGAGGTTTGCAAATAGAAAGCACAAAGTAGCTTTGCTGAAACAGGGAAGGAAGCTGAAAGGAACTAACGTCTATATAAATGACCACTTAACCAAAAGGAATGGAGAAATTGCAAAAAAGCCAGATACTTGAAAAAACAAGGCAAAATACAAAGCACATGGTTAACAAACTGTAGGATTTTCATAAAACTTAATGGCACGCCTGAGCAAGCTAGAGTCTTGGTGATCAAGAATTTGGGGGACTTGGACAGATTTCAATAAGAACTCATGTGGATGGAAAACAAGACAATAAAAATCGAAGAATCACTGTTTGTGGTCAAACCCCTACTCAAAAAACCTACTCTGGATCCTGGATGCCTAAATAATTTACGTCCTGTCTCCAATTTACCTTTTCTATCTAAAGTCCTCGAAAAAGTTGTGTTAAAACAAATTACTCTATATCTATCGGAAAATTACCTCCTCGAGCCGTTTCAGTCTGCATTTAGGGCCTCTTATTCCACTGAAACAGCTTTAGTTAAAGTGACTAACGATCTCCACCTTCAGATTGACGAGGACTCATCGGCTCTACTGTTATTGCTAGATCTCAGCGCTGCATTTGATACGATTGATCATGCAGTGCTAATCAACAGACTTAAAGATGTGTTTGGCATCTCTGAATCTGCTCTTGCTTGGCTAGAATCCTATGTGTGTGATAGGTCTCATTTTGTCTTTTGTAATAAATCCTTCACCTCCACGGCACCAGTGAAATTCGGTGTGCCACAAGGGTCTGTGCTTGGTCCCATACTTTTTTACTATATGTTACACCATTGGGACAAATCATCAGAAGTTATGGAGTGAACTTCCACTGTTATGCCGATGATACACAGCTGTATCTACCAATAAAAGCGAATAATACTACTGACATCAAGCGCCTAGAGGCCTGCCTGCTTCAATTAAAACATGGATGTCTAAAAACTTCCTCCATTTGAACTCGGATAAAACAGAGCTCTTGTTAATTGGTCCTGCCAGTCATCGGCACAAGTTCAACAATCTTACTGTCTCGATCAACAATTGTGTGTTGGAGCACGGCAACACTGTGAGGAACCTTGGTGTCATTTTTGACTCCACACTATCACTGCAGAAGCACATTAGTAAGGTCACTAAACTGGGCTTTTTTCACTTGAGGAATACCTCAAAAATTCGCTCCTGCCACTCTTTAGCTGTTGCTGAAATTCTCATTCATGCATTTGTCACATCCAGGCTGGACTATTGCAATGCGTTATTCTCTGGACTGCCGAGGAAAAGTACTCACAGACTACAAATGGTCCAAAATACAGCCGCCAGACTTTTAACAAAGATCAGGAAGTTTTATCACATTACTCTGGTCCTGGCTTCATTACACTGGCTTCCTATTCATGATCCTGGCTTCCTGCTTCTGAAGAGTGCAGACCTCCTCTGCTTGCTCATGCCTGCTTTTCTTTTCTTTTTTAGTTATCTCTACATTTAGCCAATGATTTTATGATTAACTTTTTTTTTTTTTACATTACTTTTTACTTTCTACTAACCAGATTTTTTAATATGTTTTTACTTGTTTTTTACTTTTTAAACAACACGTTGGACCCACCGAGCGACTGGAGCCTTGGTATCTATTTTTCAACATGTCTGGGGTAAAAACAACTACTACAAACTCTTTCTGCCAAAATTGCTGGAAATATCAATATCAAAAGTGAAGGTCAGAGATATCTTGCTGCTTGGAGACGGTGCTGTCAGAGACATAAACAACGGTAGATTTGCTACATGCAGCTTTCCAAGTGCTACAGTCACTGATATAACAGCACTCCTCCCCCAAGTCATGTCCAAACATACAGGGATTAAACAGCTGATTAAATCAGGGATTAAACAGCTGATAAACAGCACACGTGGGTGCAGTTGACACCAGGAAGGGGGAATCAGAAGTTTTAAAAAAGGATTTCTCCAGGCTTTTAGACAAACTTGAAAACCTGGAAGTGCAATCCTTTATCAGTGGACCACTCCCAAACATCGACAGGTGGATCAATAAATTCAGTCGGCTGTTTGCATTGAATACATGGCTGTCCAAGGCCTGTGAGACAAGAGGAGTACACTTCATTGATAACTTCAACTTGTTTTGGCAATGTGACGACCTGTTCAAAGGAAAGGGCCCACATCTAAACAGGGGAGGGGTCAGGAGGCTAACAGATAATCTCCTGCACTCCGTGAGACACCTAAATGGTTCTGGGCACCTTCTTGAACAAAGAAAGAGTCCTCTGAGAAGCTATCAGCCACTGAATAAAAAAAGCACTCCTGTCTCACCAGCCAAGGATCCTCCTCTGACCATGACACCATCAACACCTCCACCACTGGAATGGACCCTCCCAATAGGACCATGGACCCCCCCAGTAACATCAACACCTTCTGCAGACCTCACCATATCTGTCCCATCTCCGGATTCACCAATGGGATTTCCAGATCGCCTGGAAATTTTAGTAAAATCTGGAATTAACATGATACCCCTTACACCTAACTTGGCCAGGTCACGGGTTCTATCATCATCACTAAAAACATCACCCCCAATACCACCCAGGAGTACCACTGCTTCACCTCGGCCACTACCTAGAGTCCAATGCACCCCTGTCAGACCCCCTCCACCTCCTCCCAGACCAGATCCTCCCAGACCAGCTCCAGAAGCCTTGACTAGCATCAAGGCTACTATCAGTGATTAGGACACTGAGGGCCTCTGCTGTTCCAGGACTTTTCGTCATAATAAACCACTTATCAACCTGAGGCCCTGGGAGAGAACACTCCCCCCTAGCTCCATAACTACAGTCAGAAGTCGCAGATTAAAGAAGAGAATAACATTTAGATTGTCTAATCAGACAAATCTGATTAAAATCCCCTGTAAACAGATAAAGTCAGGTCCTGCTCAAATGGACTTAAAACTCAATGTCAGGTCTTTGGGAAACAAATCTTTTTTAATTAATGATTTTATAACTTCAAATAAGCTTGATTTTATGTTTTTAACAGAAACCTGGTTAGACAGCAGGATTGGAAATGCGGTCCTTATTGAATCCACCCCATCGAATTTCACATTTTTATCCAAAATACGGGAAAACAAAAAGGGTGGTGGTGTATGTGCCTTTTTTAAAGATAATATTCTTGTCCAGAAGCTATCACTTGGAGAGTTTTCATCATTTGAGTATGTGTCATTCGAAATGGATGTTAGCCGGGGCCTCATCAGCGGCTGGAGGTCCGTAAGATACTACGAGCAATGAGACACTGGAAGCACGGAGTTGGCATAGACCACTGTTTTTCTTTTATTTTCTTTCTTTTTCAATAAATATTTCAAAGTACTAGGTGCATTGTACAAAAGTGCAGTGGAGGAAGTAGGAGCTCAGTCCTCTCCAGCAGTCTCCCCCTAATGATAATTTGAGGCGCCTTAAATATGTTCCCAACTAACTGGGTAAGACCCAACCCAACCCCACAGGTACATACATTAACATAAGCTTGGCCTAAACCATGTTAATGTCCTCCAAACAAATAAACCGAACCATAAACCATATTTACAACCCAAAACGATTCACAAACTCTAAAACCAAACACCTATACTTCTTTAAAACCTATAAAACATAACCCACTGTTTCACTTCTCCCCTCTCCATTCCCCTGCCTTGGTCTGGCCCGGAACCTTTTTAATGTTGGCTGTTCCCCCGGGGACTCTTTTGGCCAGACACCTGGACACAAGGAACAGAGCGGTGAGTAAAACAATGCACAACACCAAACAACTTTTAAAACACACTCCACCCCAACACTTCTCCCCAACCACACAATTATACACATCTATTGCACATTTTTTTCTAATTGTTTGTTCTCTCCGCAGACTGGCAGCCATCCTCCAAAGCGCAGATCCACAGGTGAAACTATAAAACAATCAATAAATTATTTCTTAAACCAATCGTGTGCAATGTCCTTATTTATGTGCAACTTGGCGTTTGTTTAAAGTGCTGTGTGCTATAAAAAGTTTCTGTAACGAACTGTCTGTTCGTTACAATGGAGTTGAGGGTTTCTCCATCTGTATTATATGTAGTTCTTTACAAACCACCCCAACAATGTCATGATTTTATTGAGGAGTTTACTGAAATGCTTTCGGTTATCTGCACAGAATTTGAACAAATAGTCATATCAGGTGATTTTAATGTGCATGTGGATAATGTTTGTGACAGAAATGCCAAAGAACTTTCTACTATTCTTGATACTTTTGGTCTTTGTCAGCATGTTAATGAGCCGACCCATAACAGAGGTCACAATCTGGACCTGGTGTTCCTGTGGACCTGGACTAAAGGTGTTCATATTTCAGATGTCACTGTGATTGATGTTGCTCTATCTGATCATTCTTGTGTCTTTTTTCATCTGTCCATAATTCCAAAAGTTGTTGTTGGACCTACTGTTGTAAAAAAGAGACACATTAACGATAACACCAGGACAAAGTTTATGGAGGCAATCAGGTTTGAAAATGCCTCATCAGGTCAAGTTGATGATTTGTTGAATTGTTATACTTCAGGTGTTTTAAATGTTATAAACACCATTGCTCCTGTTAAGGTTAAAGTGATCAGGACGAGGCAGAAGGCTTCATGGAGCAATGCTCACTCTGTCAGGGCACAGAAGGGAATGTCAAAAAGCCGAAAGAAACTGGTGTAAATTGAAACTCTTAATTCATTATGAGGTATACAAAGAAAATTTGCATGTTTTCGATGAAACTTTGCCAAAAGCAAGAGAAATATTCTTCTTAGAGATTATCAACAACAGTAGTAACAACTCACGTGTCCTGTTTGCTACAGTGAACAGATTAACAAACCCTCCAGCTCCATTTCCTCCAGAATTAGTTTCCACCATTAAATGCAATGAGTTTGCATTGTTTTTCAATGACAAGGTTCAAGGCATTAAATATGCGATACAGTCCAAAGGGCATACAACAACACTGCAGCCTCCTAGGAGACACTTGGTTGGTTTAACACATTTTACACAAATTAATGAAAGAACAATTGAAAAAACTGTCTCCAGCCTGAGTTCATCCACCTGCTGCCTCGATGTTTTACCCACTAGATTTCTAAAATCAGTACTAAGCAGTTTGTTACCACAACTCACTGATATAGTCAATAATTCCTTACAGTCTGGAACATTTCCAAGGGCCTTAAAAACTGCTGTCATTAAGCCTCTCCTAAAGAAGAGCAGTCTTGATGCTACAGTGCTCAACAACTATCGGCCCATATCAAACCTGCCATTTTTAGGGAAAGTCATCGAAAAAGTTGTATATCAACAACTTAATGACTTTCTATTACTTAACAACTGCTTTGATCCTTTTTAGTCTGGATTCAGACCCATCACAGCACTGAGACTGCACTTATCAAAGTCACAAATGACACCCGTCTAAACACTGACGCAGGCCTCTGTCTTAGTTCTGTTGGACTTGAGTGCTGCGTTTGATACAGTGGACCATGGAATCCTGACACAAAGATTAGAGGAATGGATAGGTATCACTGGAACTGCTCTTAAATGGTTTCAGTCCTATCTTGAAGACAGGAAGTACTTTGTTTCGGTTGGTAACTGTGTGTCAGACCAAATGGCCCTGACATGTGGGGTTCCACAGGGGTCTATCTTGGGACCTCTATTATTCAATATCTACATGCTTCCTTTAGGCCAGTTAATACACAGCTGTGGCGTATCCTACCATAATTATGCAGATGACACTCAGATTCACTCACAGCAGGTGAAAATGGACCAATCTATTCACTGTGTCACTGCATCAAACAGATTGACGTGTGGATGCAAAATAATTTACTCCAACTGAACAGAAACAAGACTGAACTAATCATCTTTGGGCCACAGAAACAAAGAGAAAGTGTCAGCAGCCACCTCGAGTCTCTTTCTCTAAAAACAAAAAAACAGGTTAGAAATCTAGGGGTCATCATGGAATCAGACTTGAATTTCCACAGTCACATTAAGTCAATTACATCATCTGCATTTTATCACCTTAAAAACATTTCCAGAGTCAAAGAAATGATGTCTCAACCAGACTTAGAGAAACTTATCCATGCTTTTGTCTCCAGCAGGTTAGATTACTGTAACGGCCTGCTCACTGGTCTCTCAAAACGAGGGTTAAGACAGCTGCAGCTTATTCACAACGCAGCTGCTCGAGTTCTCACCAAAACCAGGAAGTACAAGCACATTACGCCAGTTTTAAAATCTCTGCACTGGCTTCCTGTTGCTCAGAGAATAGACTTTAAAACAGCACTGTTGGTTTCAGGGCCGGATTGGAACTCATTTTTAGCCCGTGAGTTTCATGCCTTAGACCGGCCCACTTTAGTTCCCGACTGACTATATTAAAATAATAAAATGAAAACCTAAGAATATAAGTCTGCAATAGGCACATTGTTTTCTACAGTATTTTTGTCTTGTTTCCAGTCCAATGGGGTAAGAAAAATAATTGTTTTAGTTTTAGCTTTTAAGCAACAACAAAAAATCACTTAATTTTTAGTTGTTTTTTTTTTCTCCAGAAAACAAGACATAGTTTCTCATGCCATTTCACTTGTAAATGTATCTTGAATTAAGAATATTTAGATATTTGAACTGGAAACAAGTAAGAAAATCATTGAGCAGGGCTCTTCATTACTATTATTTCTTCTGAATGACAATCCTACCTGCCCATTCTGGTGTGTTGGGCTCATGACTGGTGCTTGGGGACGTTTCTGGGCCTTGCTCTTCACTGTTGGCAGCAAATGGTACTAGAGGCGGCTGCTGCTGAAGAGCTACAAGAAAACTTTGATACATGAACGGTGGTTTACATACGACGTTGTTTTGCACGGTCGCTAGCATCTTGCACTGCTCCTAACTACCTTAACGTTAGCTTACTTACCTGCCTCGTCGTCTCCGTTTGTTTTGTTGAGAAAATATGTGCTCAGCTTTGAACATTTGGCCGCGTCAGTTTCCAAAGCTTTTTTTATTTATTTATTCTGGCCTTTTCAGCGCCGCCTTTGCGCTTTCTGTTATCCATTTTTATATGTGACTTTTTTTTATTATTTTGAGCAACTTGCAAAGGGGCCGTGTCAGGGGGCGGGGCCAGGGAGTCAAAACGTCATCATTGTCTTGCAGGCTGCACTCTGCGAGAAATATTAAATAAAAGAGTGAAACTGCGGTAAAATAATAAATAAAAAGAGTGCGGCTGCGGTAAAGTAATAATAATAATTAAAGCCGCAAGCGGCGATAAAGGCCCTCGCCTCCCTTGAGACCGCGGGGACACATGCACTCGGAGGATTGCATTTCGTGCTTTAAAGCGTAAACTTCACGGTAATGTCAAATAACCGGGCCTATGCTACTGCTGGGGCCTGTTACACCACCTTGTAATTTAGAGTTAAAGGTCTCCACAATCCCTGGTTTTCCTGGGAGCTGTCTGAACCTTTGAACATAATAGATTATGCTTGGGCTAAGGCGAGAAAAACAAAGTACTGGCTGGAGATTTGAGATGACTCAGGAATCGCTGCACCCCCCTGTTTAAAAAGGCAAAATGTAAATATAACTTGTCTAAAAGTACAAGGTTACAAGTTCAAAAGGATTCTGAGGAGTTTTCTAAGACTCTAGCCGTGGCTCTGGAGGGGCCTCCTCTAAAGGAAGGATCCTGGCAATTGGGAAATGGCATTTATTTCCCAAAGATTGCCTCTTCACAGACTCATTACGACCACAGCCACAAATGTATCAAAAAACAAATTGATAACTTTTTTGGCACACGTGTCTAGATGATACTCACCAAATTTGGAGCTGTTTAGATGAAAAGCCTTTAGACAGAAGGGGTGCGATTTAGGTGGTCACGCATTCCACCCAACATAGTAGATTTTCTGTTGAGTTTACGGTATGGCTGTAATAAACTTTTCTGTTTGCCCTGAGGTGTCCTATGGATGTACCAAGTTTTGTATTTCTACATTGGAAAAATGTACTTGAATATTATTTTGACTTTTCTAGGGGTCGCCACTGAGTCATTTTTCATATTTTTTTTCAGCGACTTCAAATACATAAATTTTTCGCCGGGTTTGAAGTCTGGGACCAATAAAAATGACTTTTAGTTGCACGTTTACTGGGTCAAATTGAAAATCATTTTTCAGAAAAATTATAATAAAAAAAAATATACCAAATTATAATAAAAAAAAATATAACTCGAGCAAAAACGACAAGAAAAACGCCTGTCTATTTTACACACATGTGTTTAGCTCATTTTGCCCAAGTTTGGTGTCTGTGGAATGAAGCAGCTATTTTCTGTTGTTTTTTAAAAGAGAGGTTGTATTCTAAGTCGGTTCACATTTTCAATTTAAAATGGCTGCCTTCCCCTGTGTTATAGGGTGTGGTCCCCATTGGCTTTTTCGTTCATAAGCCCATACTGGATGTGTGTACCAAGTTTCATTTGCCTACGACAAACTAAAATTTTCACTTCCCATTGACTTTTTCCACATATTTGGGACATTGCTATGGCAACACATTTATAGATAGGGGGTGGTTGTCATTGGCTTTTATGCTCGTCATGCCATAAGAGATGTGTGTACCAAATTTCATGTCTCTATGACAAACTAAATTCTTGGGTCCCATTATAAGTTTGTAGGGGGCGCTGGAGAGCCATTTCTAAAGATAACCCTTTTATTTACATATCTTTGTGTTCAGGTCATGAATGTGCACAAACGCCTTTTTGGGTCCGACTCAATCCGAGAAGGCGTTTGAGAGTTAAGAGATGTTTTATTTTCACAAAAATGGCTACCTCGTTACAGGCTTGCCACACCCATACCCGATAAGATATCAACAACAAAGTCACAACTTTGGTTGGCACATGTGTCTAGATGATACTCACCAAATTTGGGGCCATTTAGATTAAAACACAATGATTTGCATCTTTCTGCGCAAGGTGCGATTTTAGTGGCCATACGTTTCACCCCACATGGCGGACTTCCTGTTAAGTTTAGGGTGTGACTGTCATTGACTTTTCTGTTTGCTCTGAGGTGTCCTATGGATGTACCAAGTTTCATTTTTCTATGTTGGAAAAAAGTTACTTTCATTTTCCATAGGCCCAATGTATTTTGATTTTGTAGGGTCGCCACTGAGTCATTTTTCGTATTTTTTTGGCGACTTCAAATACATAAATTTTTCGCCGAGCTTGAAGTCTGGGACTAATAAAAATGACTTTTCGTGCATGTTCACTGGGGCAAATTTAGGATCATAGGTCGACAAGAAAGATAAAAAAAAAAAAAAAAATCCGAGCAAAAACAATAGGCCCTCCCGGCCATCACCGGCTCGGGCCTAATTAAAGCCGCATAGCGGCGATAAAGGCCCTCGCCTCCCTTGAGACCAGCGGGGACACATGCACTCGGAGGAGTGCATTTCGTGCTTTAAAGTGTAAACTTCACGGTAAAAGGATTCTGAGGAGTTTTCTAAGACTCTAGCCGTGGCTCTGGAGGGGCCTCCTCTAAAGGAAGGATCCTGGCAATTGGGAAATGGCATTTATTTCCCAAAGGTTGCCTCTTCACAGACTCATTACGACCACAGCCACAAATGTATCAAAAACAAATTGATAACTTTTTTTGCACACGTGTCTAGATGATACTCACCAAATTTGGAGCTGTTTAGATGAAAAGCCTTTAGACACAAGGGGTGCGATTTAGGTGGTCACGCATTCCACCCGACATAGTAGATTTTCTGTTGAGTTTACGGTATGGCTGTAATGAACTTTTCTGTTTGCCCTGAGGTGTGCTATGGATGTACCAAGTTTTGTATTTCTACATTGGAAAAATTTACTTTCATTTTCCATAGAACCAATGTATTTTGACTTTTCTAGGTGTCGCCACTGAGTCATTTTTCATATTTTTTTCGGGACTTCAAATACATAAATTTTTGCGGGCTTGAAGTCTGGGACCAATAAAAATGACTTTTAGTTACGTTTACTGGGTCAAATTGAGGATCATTTTGCAGAAAAATTATAATAAAAAATATATACCAAATTATAATAAAAAAAAAATATAACTCGAGCAAAAAAGTCTAGAAAAACACTTGTCTCTTTTACATACATGTGTTTAGCTCATTTTGCCCAAGTTTGGTGTCTGTGGAATGAAGCAGCTATTTTCTGTGTTCTTTTAAAAAAGAGTGTATTTTAAGTCGGTTCACATTTTCAATTCAAAATGGCCGCCTTCCCGTGTGTGATAGGGTGTGGTCCCCATTGGCTTTTTGTTCATAAGCCCATGCTGGATGTGTGTACCAAGTTTCATTTGCCTACAAACTAAAATTTTCACTTCCCATTGACTTTTTCCAAATATTTGGGACGTTGCTATGGCAACACATTTATAGATAGGGGTTGGTTGTCATTGGCTTTTATGCTCGTCATGACATAAGAGATGTGTGTACCAAATTTCATGTCTCTATGACAAACTAAATTCTTAGGTCCCATTATAAGTTTGTAGGGGCGCTGGAGGGCCATTTCTAAAGATAACCCTTTTATTTACATATCTTTGTGTTTAGGTCATGAATGTGCACAAACGCCTTTTTAGGTCCAACTCGATCCGAGAAGAAGCGTTTGAGAGTGAAAGACATTTAATTTTCACAAAAATGGCCACCTCGTTACAGGCTTGCCACACCCATACCCGATAAGATATCATATACAAAGTCACAACTTTGGTTGGCACACGTGTCTAGATGATACTCACCAAATTTGGGGCCATTTAGATTAAAACACAATGCTTTTGCATCTTTTCGCAAGGGTCGCGATTTTAGTGGCCGTATGCTTTCACCCCACATGGCGGACTTCCAGTTAAGTTTAGGTGTTGCTGTCATTGACTTTTCTGTTTGCCCTGAGATGTCCTATGGATGAACCAAGTTTCATTTTTCTACGTTGGAAAAAAGTTACTTTCACTTTCCATAGGCCCAATGTATTTTGACTTTTGTAGGGGTCGCCACTGAGTCATTTTTTTTTTCGCGACTTCAAAAATACATAAATTTTTCACGAGCTTGAAGTCTGGGACCAATAAAATGACTTTTCGTTGCATGTTCACTGGGTCAAATTTAGGATCATTTGGTCACAATAAAAAAATCTAAAAAATAGGCCCTCCGTCATCACCGCCTGGCCTAATAATCCGAAAGAAATAATAGGCCCTCCCGGTCATCACCGGCTCGGGCCTAATAATAATCCCCAAGTGTAAATTCAGTTGTTAGGTCTCTTCAGATAAGCGGACTCAGACACACTGATTGTGTTTCCAAACTAACCAGCCTTCTTTATTAGTTTTTCAAGTCACCTACCATCTCTTTTTCTGACTATATTACTATATTTCTACAGGTTTTTAAACATACAGTAAAATACTGACCTACACCTTTTGTGTACAGGGTCACTTTGAAGAGTTACAACCTTTACTTAAGAGTCATATTATTTTCTTAATGGCGTTTTTTTTCCTCCGTTCTCCGTCTGGGTTAAATAAACAAAGTGTGTTGTTGGTTTAAACTTTGCACTGGCTTCATCAGGAGGTCATCTGCGTCTGAAAAGCTCGGGCCTCTTTCAGCAGCGACAGGCTTCATCTGCATCACAACGGCTCTGTGACCAATACATTAGCCCCAGATTAAGTTAATCACATTATGAGCTTCCCGGCGGAAAGTTATTAGTCCTGCGTTTGTCCTTTATAATATTATTTGTTTACTCTGAATGCATAAGGCTGAAGTCATTCTCTCTACTTTGGTAAAACTATTTGTGGAACTGTATTGTGTGGGTCTCAACAGGCCTAGTCTGAAAGGAGAGGACTTAAACTATACTACGACTGTGAAAATGAAGTGAGAGATTGACAACAAGGACTAAAGAACTGGACTAAATCTAGGACTGAACAAAAAAATTGTATCTTAACATGAATTAAACAATGAGTAAAATCAAAAATAAACCTGGTTCTTAACCAAGACTGTACCAAAGACTAAACCAGGGCTGAAGTAAGACAAAACAAAATCTGAACTTGGAACCCAGAACTCAAAAAGTGCACCAACAAGGCTATAGAACAAACTGAGGGTCTAATGAAAAACCTGGACAAAAACAGGACAAAACAAAAACTTGGTATCTAAGTGCTAAGCACAGGACTATCTGGATCAAAACTATGACTAAACTTGGGTCTAAATTGAAACAGCACTAAACTTCAGACTTCAATCAAGAAACCTGGAATTAACAAGAAGGTTTTCAAGGTGTCAGGTCTAACAGACAATTTTCTTTATCACATTTCAAGAAAACTCATCTAACATTTAGTGTTGGGAAAATGGTTCAGTTGGAGGGAATTTTTAAAACCATGTGTTCAGAAGCTTACACCTCAATTTTGGGAAATGGGTACCAATTGAGAACATGTGTAGGCTGTCGGTGAGTGGGTAGAGAACATCAGCAAGTGGCTAAATATTTTTCAGTACTATTTAACAATTTTAGGCTACAGAAGCTAGTCTACAAACTACAATAGGCTTGTGTTATTTTCAACTGCATGTTGGACAATTCGAATGCTAGATTTCTCTGAGAGTAGAACTACAACTTACATGATTTGTGCATGTTCACTGGAAATGTCTTAAGGGAGTTCAATCACTTTATCTGTTTGTGGACCAAATAAACGTTATAGGGTTTTACCAGTTTTACCTTGATAATGTTTAAGAGAGGAGAAAACGCACATGATGAGAATTACATTTTTTATTTGGGCAACAAATCACAAGTTAGTAAGAGTAGAAACCATGCTAACAAAGCTAACCTGTTGACACCATGAATAATATATTTGACAATAATATCTAAACAGGGTTCGAATTACAAAGTGGCTTTCGGGGGAGCCCTATTTTCCGATCCTCCCTGACTGACTTTAACGCTTTTGGTGCATGTTAGGGCATTTAAAACCATAGGTTTACAGTAAACCTATTGTTTACTTAGTAAAACTATAAAACGCGAGCGTCAGTCAGTGTTGTCAGTGTTCGAGCAAACAGCTCTGTCCACGGTTCTGAATCAACCGCGCTTAGGCTTACATCATGCAAATCATGATAAAAAAACAGAGTGACTCACATAACAATCATAAAAAAATACATCAATATTAAATAGGATTAGGGCCAATCCTCACAAACGCACAGATCAAGTAGGTAATTCCATGATTCTTACCTCGGCGAGCAACAGGCTTTTTGCCTCCATGCATACTGTACATCCTAACTTCTGATTTTTGGAATAGAGCCATGTATTCCTGATTCTCCACCCATTGCTTTGTTGTCCAGTTGAAAGGTGTTGCATGATCGCCTGGTCCGCTGCAGGTCGCAGCGGTGGTTTCTGGCGCTAAAGTCTCGCTATCCTCGGTGCTGGTGCTGTCACTAGCAGCAACTTTTAGTGGCGGCGGTATCACTGGCAAGCTAGTTGTAGCTGGTGCGCTCTCATCACTCCTCTTCGCTTGTTTTATAAATTCAAATTGACTGAGGTTTGGCTGCTTCCTTTTGACATTCTTATTAGTATCCACAGAGTGTTCCAAAAAACGAATAAAGTATGTTTTGAACTTGAAGTTAAGCTAACATTCAAATAGCAACTCAGTGAGAAGTTCAAGTAGTGACGTAAACGTAGTAATTTCAGTGCAGCGCCACGCATGGATGGTCACAGCAGGAGACACAGCGGAAAATAGTGTTCGGAAATAGTAATGTAATGAGCGAATAAACACACAACATTGACACATTTTAATATCATCATTTATTTCAGGAACCTTAATGTACAGAAAATCAAAATCTATATGCGACACAAAAAATGGACAGTGTTTTAGAGCTCCCCCTAAATGTCTCAAAGTAGGCTTTCAGGGGAGCCCAGGTCCTTTTCAGGGGAGCCGAGCTCCCCTTAGCTCCCCCTTAATTCGAACCCTGTATCTAAAACATTAATAACAAGCTTTTGTGTTGCTTCTATACAGGGCCGGCCCTGGCCAATTTGCTGCCCTAGGCAAGATTTCACCTGGTGCCCCTGGAATTTGTAAACTGATGCTGAATCGCTGGGCGGTGCTGAAGTGGAGGGAAGAGGTGTGCTTGTGCTGAGATGGAGATGTCTGCAACAGGTGGCCCAGGATTTGCAGGGACGGGGTTCAGATATTTCAAAAGTGCATCTGAAGAGAGAAGAGGAGGATTATATGTGACCATTGGGTGTTACATTTTATTATTAAAAAGCTGATGATAGTGAAACTATAAAAATATGGCAGCACCTAAACCACATTATAGCTTAAACACACAAACAGCAAGAATAATTACATCTGGTATTCATGCACAAAACTCTATTCATTGAGCACTTCTCTAGCATACAGTAGTTACATTTTCAAAATTAATTTTGAAAGTGTTTGTTTTCCAGTATATCTGGCATGGCAGCAATGTCCTACTAACTACACTTTATGATGTTATAACCATGAAACAGAGGAGAAACGTAAATCTTTATTTAAATTGAATTTTAAAGTTGCTAAATCCATATATATAATACATATATATAAAAACATTTAATGTAGGACTCAGTCATTTTAAATAAAGATTTACGTTTATATAGCAACATTTTATGCAGAACTCATTTTAAATAAAGATTTATATGTCCCTCTGCCTGTGTACTCGTGTTTTCTGGATCATCCTTCATTAAAGCCGGCGCTTGGATCACCACTGTCTGTCTCTACTGCAGTTCATGACACGATGTCATAAGCTAATTCAAATTAGCGATAGCTTAACGTTACAGGCATCGTTGAACTAACTTAATGCAACATAGATAAACTGATCATCATTACCTACCTCTGTCTTTTTCGCTTTTTTTCCTCTTCTCTTCTTTTTTCTTCCTGGGCACCAGATGGCTTCGGTCTTTTGACATAATGACAACTTATCAGTGTCAGTGAATTCGCCATCTGTCAGTGACAATCACACACAGGTAACGGATGTTTTTTTTTTTTCAGCAGGGCGGGGCGGGGAGATGCGTCACTCAGTCGGACGGGTGGATCGATTCAGGAATTTGGGGCCGGGTGGGCGGAGCCCTTAGCATTTGCCTATTCCGCCTATGCCCAGGGCCGGCCCTGCTTCTATAATTCCGATGTACCCAACTCAATCAAATAACTTTGTGGGGTGTTCATGTGCTCTTCCATTTCAGAAATGCATACAGTATATACGATAAACCGGACAGCACTTGAAAGCAGCTACAAGACATGTACATAATGACAGAGTTATATAGAAATTGTTTAAGGACCTGTGCTTCCTCTTTAAAGAATGATAAACCCATTTGCCTAATGAGATTAACCAATCAGAAACAAGAATTCAGGCACGGTATGTATTGTTTCACATTGTTCTCCACTAAAAATGCAGATGATTATACTTCTGCCTAAAATCCAGCCCTAATTGTTGCTGAGGAGATTATCAGCAAAGTGTATAAACCTGTGGGGCTCATTATTCTTATGCAAAATGCCTCTTTAAATCTAACTGGCCTTTGTGTAAACCCTCCCTCTGTTACTATTTAAACCTCTTCACCTGACACAGTTCTTCCATTTACACAGAGTCAGTCACTCAGAGGTGGACGGAGCTTTGACTGAGACCAACAAAATGACATCGGTTGCAGCAGAAAAAGACTGGAGTTTTCCATCCAGAGGATTTTAGGATCAGAAAATCAAGAAAACTACATCAGGACTAACCTGCACCGGCCTTGGACAAGTGAGGAGAGAGACTCTTTACAACTTTTTTTTCCAATTTAAATAAGAAATAGAACAAAAATAACCCGGAAAAGCATCAAAGTCTCTTCTTTTTGAATTCAATGATTTCTTAATTTTTTTTCAATTATGTCTTTAATTATGGACATTTCTCTGAACGTCTGAACACAATTTGTAAAAAGTCATCCAAAAGACAAGCGACACAGCTTCTTTTGGGGGTCTTTTTGAGTCACAAAAGTCCTACAGTCCTCTTCCTCTGCCTCAGAATTGTCTTTATATTGTCTTCTGTTTGACTTAAATGCCTTGTGTTCTGGTTCTGCAGTGGACTCGGAGACAGAGAAGGAGAACAGAGACCATCTCAGACTTTTCTCAAATCTCACTTTGTCCAGACCAAGCGGCCACTGGTTCATCGGACGCCGGCCTCGAACGGCTTTCACAAACTGCCAGGTATCAGCCAATCAAAGTAATTGTAATGGTGTCTTTCTAACATTCATATCATTTCTATTCTATATTTTACAAGAGGCCTCAGTAATTAAAAAATCTAATTTTATTTCAATATATTAAAGCAGGGATCTATGAATGGATGCTTAATAACACATTTACATTTACATTTATTTATTTAGCAGACGCTTTTATCCAAAGCGACTTACATTGTTCTAATGTAATTACCAGTGTTACAGTCACTGGAGGCAAGGTGGGTTAAGTGTCTTGCCCAAGGACACAACGACAGTATGAACTGTGGGGAGAGTGGGAATCGAACCGCCTACCTTCCGGTTGAAAGACGACCACTCTACCCACTGAGCTACTGCCGCCCCATAAGGCACTAAAGGGATTTTTTGCCATTTTGGGTTGCATTTGTAGGAGAAAACGCAATCAGGGCCGGCCCTGGCCAATTTGCTGCCCTAGGCAAGATTTCACCTGGTGCCCCTGGAATTTGTAAACTGATGCTGAATCGCTGGGCGGTGCTGAAGTGGAGGGAAGAGGTGTGCTTGATGCGGAATCGCTGGGCGGTGCTGAGATGGAGATGTCTGCAACAGGTGGCCCAGGATTTGCAGGGACGGGGTTCAGATATTTCAAAAGTGCATCTGAAGAGAGAAGAGGAGGATTATATGTGACCATTGGGTGTTACATTTTATTATTAAAAAGCTGATGATAGTGAAACTATAAAAATATGGCAGCACCTAAACCACATTATAGCTTAAACACACAAACAGCAAGAATAATTACATCTGGTATTCATGCACAAAACTCTATTCATTGAGCACTTCTCTAGCATACAGTAGTTACATTTTCAAAATTAATTTTGAAAGTGTTTGTTTTCCAGTATATCTGGCATGGCAGCAATGTCCTACTAACTACACTTTATGATGTTATAACCATGAAACAGAGGAGAAACGTAAATCTTTATTTAAATTGAATTTTAAAGTTGCTAAATCCATATATATAATACATATATATATATAAAAACATTTAATGTAGGACTCAGTCATTTTAAATAAAGATTTACGTTTATATAGCAACATTTTATGCAGAACTCATTTTAAATAAAGATTTATATGTCCCTCTGCCTGTGTACTCGTGTTTTCTGGATCATCCTTCATTAAAGCCGGCGTTTGGATCACCACTGTCTGTCTCTACCGTGCAGTTCATGACACGATGTCATAAGCTAATTCAAATTAGCGATAGCGAACGTTACAGGCATCGTTGAACTAACTTAATGCAACATAGATAAACTGATCATCATTACCTACCTCTGTCTTTTTCGCGTTTTTTTTTCCTCTTCTCTTCTTTTTTTTCTTCCCTGGGCACCAGATGGCTTCGGTCTTTTTGACATAATGACAACTTATCAGTGTCAGTGAATTCGGCCATCTGTCAGTGACAATCACACACAGGTAACGGATGTTTTTTTTTTTTCAGCAGGGCGGGGGCGGGGGAGATGCGTCACTCAGTCGGACGGGTGGATCGGGATTCAGGAATTTGGGCGCTCGGGCGCCCCCAAGGGTGGGCGGAGCCCTTAGCATTTGCCTATTCCGCCTATGCCCAGGGCCGGCCCTGAACGCAATACATTATAAACCTTAAAGCTTTGCTACAGCCGTTGTTATTCTGGAACAAAGGTAATTTCTTACACTTTGGGAGTGGTAGAGAAAACCCAGATACAGAGTGAATAATAGTCAAAAGTCAATGCCCTAAAAACTGAAGTAAAATGTGTCTTGCGCAGTGATATAAACAGTGTTTGTGTTTTCAGGTGAGTGTGCTGGAAGCGATGTTTCAGATGAACTATTATCCTGGCATTCAGGTCCGAGAGCAACTGGCAGAGCAACTAGAGCTGGAAGAGGACAGGATACAGGTAGCATTATTTTAAATATACAGTTCATTATTATAGATTTAATTAGACACGTAAGAAAAAAACATAACTTAACTAACACACAAATCAAGATGTGAATGAAAACGTTTGTCTTATTGGTGTTTCTCTAAATTGGCAAGAAAGTCCTGACACTACATTACATTTTTTTATCTGTTGAGCATAGAAATAAAAGGCTTTCTTACGTATGAGTTAGTCCTCTGGCAAAAACCAACAAGTTTACAAAATTTTCTCGTTTTAAAACCTTCTCCTCCTTCTCCCTCTGTGTCTGTGTCAGGTCTGGTTTCAGAACCGCAGAGCCAAACTGAGGCGGTCGCTCCGAGAAATGCAGCTGCACCAGGTTCAGAGGGCCCTCAGTGATGTCACACCAGAGGTCAGAGGTCACAGGGACACAGGTCACACCAAGTGACATGACGAAAGAGTTGCACCAAAACAACAAGCAGTGACCGCAGACGAATGGTATAGACCTTTTGTGACAATCCTTAAAACGGCTGAAAGTGTCAGGACAAGTGACAAAGAAATAAATATGGAAGACTGAAACCTTACTGTAAATGTCTTCTGTAATACATGCAGATTGCTTTATGCTTTTCTATTGTTTTCATTGTTTATTGTAAATAAATACATATTCCAGATTTTTTATAATGTATGTAGTGTCCTTGTATGACCAACACTGCAGTTAGCAAAATACTAATGACAGTATCAGAGAAGGTCAAATAAGTACCAGAGGCTCAGCGTTTTTAAAAGTCATCTGGATAAACTTTAAAAAATGTTGAATGCAAAAAGTTAAATAACAAAAGGTGTTTTTTAATGATCTGCTCTCCTTATTGCAGTCAACATTATTTCCTATCATTTATGGACTATATGTAGGCTGCCCTGGCCACAGTTTTTATTCTCGTATCAAATGAATCACAAGCATCTATTACTATATACGGAAATCTGATTAGTTTTTTTATACAACCACATTTTTAAAAGATTCTTTATAAATAATTTAGACAAAATTAATCGGATGTGGCGTTAATATTATTATTATAATATTATTCTAATAGTTTTGTGTTACACAGAAATAGTACATACATACATAATACACAGAAATAGTTTTTCTGAGTATTATTTGTATATTTTTTTCTTTGTCCATTATGGACTGTCATTTATGTTGAGTGCAATGTGTTACACGTTTACAATTTTGTATTATTATTATTATTTTTATTTTTTTCTTCTCTTCTCCAGTCTTGTCCTGCCAGGGACAACAGATGTAAAGAAGCTTGGGCTAATCTGGCAAATTTACATGTACATAATATATTTACATGTTCATCAATATGCACTGTCCCTTTTAAATAAATAAATAAATAAATAAATAAATAAAAACGATCTGTAGAACGTTTTGAACATGGTCGCTTTGATGCACATGTGTGAATTATGGTGGTTTATCCGTTTCCATCAACCGCAATGTTTGTTAAAAGGGAGCACCCCTAAACATCAGTTGGTTTTAACAACATCTTGTGCCTGATTTAACCGTGGTGAATACTATACTTTTTGTAAAATAATGCGGTAAAATTGAACCGTCAAAATGAGCTGGATTCACACCCGCGTCTGAGAAAAACTCTTTTAACGGTAACGGTTTCTGGGACCAGTTTCAGATCATCTGTAGTTGCTAGGAACCACCGTTGCTAGATTGTTTTTGGAAAGCTAAAATCTTTTGGATTGTAGTTGTTTGGAAGTGATATTTTGCCGGTGAGTACATAATACAATAAATACACTACAGTAAAAACTAAATATTTGTGGTACATTGCCACAGTTGATGCTATTTTAAATTCTATTGGTAAATACCACATAGAGCTGTTTACAATTATCACTGCTAACCGTTAGTTTGGAGCTAGGCTAATTGCAGTTATTGGCTAACAAGCTAAAACCAGGGCTAACCTACGCTAAAATCTTTCAAAGTAAGTAGCTAACACCTTGCATTTTTATTTGCCTTGCCCACGTTTAAGCACAATCTAGTAAATTTGCTAGCTTTTTTTCTTTAGTTTTTTTTATTACTTCTAGAGTATATTTGATTCAAATATAATAAAGTATCGTCATTAAATTCAGTTGTTAGGTCTCTTTTGATTAGCTGACTTTTTATTAACACTAGGTTATTGATTAGCTACTACTTAACTTTTAGCTACTGTTATTGTTTCTGTTGTGACCATGTTGTACGCCTTAATAATAAATCCTCAGTTAACAATACATCTTTATTATTTTAAATTTGAAATCTCAAAAATAAATAAATAAAAACAAAGCAAAAGACAAGAACTGTTTGGTGAAAACTGAAACTTGGAAAATAGAGGAAAGTCAAATAATTCTATCCCTTTGTGTTGACTGTAGCTTCTCTGACATAATAAAAATTAAATGAAGGTTGAAAAAATACTAGATTTTAAGTTGATTTCCATCTGTTTGTTTCTATCAAAAGTTACGTACTATGACCTTGATGAACGTGAACCAATTAATAATTTGTTATGTTGTGTTTATTGTTCTCCAAATACCATACAGAGATTTATCTTTGCTTTCAAAGTAATCAGCCATACAGGCCCCATTACAGCATGAGATGGATGCTGATATAGCAGGTAACACTGGATATGATACAATCCTATCTGAGCTAATGCTTATGTTTCTTACTTATGTAGTTCCTGGCTGAGATCATGATAATAAAGTGTATATTATTCTTGTGTAGAGTACGAGAGGGAGACATTTGCCAAGCTGCAGACGAGGCTGAGGCTTTTGGAGAAGGACAGAGAGGTTTACAGGAGTCAGGCTCGATGGGAAATCCACAAACAGGAGTAAACACAGTCAACTGTACATAACTCATATGAAGGGAGGAGTACAATAACAGTTTACTTAATACTTGTAGGAATTTGAATGGATTTGGAACAGAACTAGTATTCACAGTAATTATGGTCATGGTTATGTGAGTCTTTATGTCCTGCTTTTTAGCCTCTGTGTCAAGGGAGGGCAAACACGTCTGTCCTTGATAATTATGAATATAAATTACTTCGATCAGATAACTATTTTATTATTTATTTATTCAATATTAAACAGTCCTATGTATATAGTGTGCCCTGACTCTTAACTCTAAAGCACACATGTCAATCTCAAGGCCTGGGGGCTAAATGCAGCCCTTGCATTGTTTTATTTGGCCATCCAATATATTTGATAAGTCAGATTTAAACTCATTTTATTTCTGTAATTCTTATTCTGAACCGGTTTTATCCAGATTTGGACAAGATTTAATTGGAATTAAACATGTTTTAGTCTAATTTCAACTGTTTTGGAACAGGTTTTAATCTGTTTTGGAACAGGGATTAGTTTGATTTGAACAGGTTTTATATGGTTTTGAAAAGGTTTTAGTTGGTTGTGAACATGTTTAAGTTGATGCATAAAAACAAACTGGTGTTATAAACTCTCAAATGGAGATGAAACCTTACATTCCCACTGTAAAATGTAATAAAAGCTTGCCAAGTGTCATCATCTTTAAAAAAATTAAAAATTATTATTTATCTTTGGCCCACTGAAAGGATTCTTATTTACTGTCATGGCCCCCCATGGACAAACTTGTTTGACAGTTTGACAGCTCTGAAGAGTCTCTTGGAAATCTGAGCACTGTAAAAGTATTGGAATCCTGTCATGTGGTTGACCTGTGTGTTTTGTGTCGAAGGCAGGAAATTGAAAGGCTGCTGACCGAGCGATTCAAGCTGCAGAACAATCTGGGAATAAATCGTGATTCATCGGGTCAAAACAGGGACCAGAAGAACGTGGCACGACTGCAAGCTTTGTCGGACCACAGCCAAACAATGGACGAGGAGCTTCAGAGAGAGATTCAGAAACAGCAACAGCTCAAGACAGAGGTAAACTAATGCAAATACTGCCTGTGTTTTGGTATGTAAAAGCACAATATGAATCTGACAACTTATGAATCTGAATGTTTTGTATGACTGTTCTGTGATGTGTGCAGATTTCTAACATGAAGATGAAGCTGGCCGAGCTGAAGAAAGACGGGGCCAAACCCGGTGTCAGAGTGTTGGAGTGGCGTAGGAACCAGAGAGCCATACGTATACTGGAGGACAAACTGCAGAAGGTGGGTCACTGAACGCATCCCTGTTTACTGCCTACAGGTGTCATATGTAGGGATGGGTACCGAAACCCGGTATTAAACTGGCCCCGGGGCTAAATTATGAAAGGCCGTAGTATCAGTAAGATCTGACGCTATCGGGGAAAAAATTAATGTACTATGTATTTTTGCTTAATAATGTTAATTTATTAATTTAATTTGTTTCTAATGTGCGATCATATGAAGACGTTTGTCTGTGAGATCTGCGAGATCTCTCATGTTCGCCGCGGAGGCTGTCTGTCACACACACACCACAAGAATGAGCGCGGCGCACGCACACGCACAACAGTACGAAAACTCCCGCTTAATACAAAGAGTGACGATGGCGGAGAGAGCAAAACGTTCCAAAGTGTGGTTACACTTCTCTAGAGTTGATGCAGACAACACTCGTTGTCATAAGTGCAACAAAATGTTTGCATGTAAGGGCGGAAACACAAGCAATCTGTCTAAGCACCTTTCAAAAGTGCATTATGTACAGAGAGAGAAATGCAAAGTTTTCGACTGCCTAGCTAGCTCGGCTCTGGTTGTTGCCCCATCTACGTCTGGTATGTAACGTTATGCTAAAATCATGTTGAATCAACGTTGTTCACGTCATTTAAAATAAATGTAAAATCTCCCTGGTTTGTTTACCTTATGTAGAAATTCTTTCGATTTCTTTTGGGAGAAATGAGAGAATGAAATCAACATATTTTCTACTTGTTTTTAAAATTCCAAATAAAGAAAAATCAGTATGTAAATGTAAACATTTATTTGGCTAACTTAAATGCACGGCACTTCAATTTATTTTACAATATATATTTATATATATATATATATATATATATATATATATATATATATATATATATATATATATATATAACAACATATGCTCCCATCCAGACGTCGTCTCTTTCAGGGAAGACCTTGCATTTTCCAACATGACGATGCCAGACCACATACTGCATCAATTACAACATCATGGCTGCGTAGAAGAAGGATCCGGTTCTGAAATGGCCAGATCTTTCACCCATAGTAAACATTTGGCGCATCATAAAGAGGAAGAGGAAGCTAGACTAGAAGCCTGTATTAGACAAGAATGGGACAACATGCCTATTCCTAAACTTGAGCAGCGTGTCTCCTCAGTCCCCAGACAATTGCAAACTGTTGAGGGGTTGCCACACAGTGGTAAACATGACCATGTCCCAAATTTTTTGAGATGTGTTGATGCCATAAAATTTTAAATCAACTTATTTTTCTCTTAGAAATGATACATTTTCTCAGTTTAATAAAGTTGTATCCTGAATAAAATATTGAAATTTGAAACTTCCACATCATTGCATTCTGTTTTTATTCACAATTTGTACAGTGTCTCAACTTTTTGGGAATCGGGTTTGTAGATCATCACATAACAACATTAAAAAATAAATAAAGACGTGTTCATGTGCTCCTCAGGCTGTGACTCAGTTCAACGAGCAGATAGCCATGAACCGAGAGCTGAGAGAAGAGCTGCAGGCAATGCTCAGTGGACGCAGCCGCTTCCAGAGACTGCACAAGAGCTGCAACAAGGTCGGGCATTAAACGAGTCAACACCAGATTTAGAAAAGAGAGGAGTCAGATTTTAAATGAATAGTTGTTTTTTCAGTGGGTTTTTAAGATTCATGTTTGATTTTGCAGGAGCTCCAGGAGATCCATAAACAGATTAAAGATATCACCGAACAGCACCTTGCTACTTGTGAGGCCAGGTAATGATACAAACAATAGGATTTTAAGGTGCACTCACACTAAAAGGCTGGACCTTAGTAGTTGACCAAGTGGGCCAGTCTGTCAGGAACTCCCGGGCCACTGTTTCTGCCAGTCCCCTGATAATCTAAGGTAATAGAAAAGGCAAGAAACGTGATGTTTTAACCAGAAGCTAATGCAGTTGTGTATAATCCTTGACAGCGTGCTGAAGAAACTTGTAATATTGCCTTTTTGAATGCAAATTCATGTGAATTATGGGCATTCTTAATAGAGGCTTTAACATTTCCTCTACAGTATGACCCAGCTGCTTCATATGGTTACTTACTACAAATTACTCAATAACTCTTGTCCGCGTTTAATCTTTTTTTTTTTAACCCAGCACCGAGATCTTCTCCAAAATGACCGGGATGGGAGAGAGACGGAGGAAGGAGCGAGCCGAATACAACGCTGAGATGCAGCAGCTGCAGATGATCAACACTTTTGAGGGATACCAACAGAAGTTCCAGGTCTCCAAACGCAACAAGAGAGGGACAAGTGCCCAGACGGATCAAAGACAGGGTACGACAGCTTTTTAATGTCAACACAATCTCTGAGAAACAAAAAATAATGTAAGTGTAGATTACGAGCCACAAAGAACCTGGAGCAGAGACTTCATCACCAAACTGTCAACACTGTCTTTTTCCCTGTTTTAGCATTGTCCTTACCACATTTACATTGGTTTTAGTCTTTGTTTCTTTCTTTTTAGCATCAATAAGATCAACCTGTATTCAACCTTTTTTCTTTCTTTATTATTCAGAAAGGTTTTTTGATATACGCTCGAATTTAATATGTTTTTTATTTTATTTATAGCAGCTAAAGGCAACAAGTCACTGGAGGATTAGCATTAGTAGTGTTATGCCAAAAACACAAACGGTTTTAGCACCTGTGCTTCCTCATCAGAGACTGTTAACACACATACGACTTGAGGAGGGCTGTGGAGAAGCCCAGAGATTTGAGTTGGACACCATTGACCTGTTAAACGTTTTGTGCTTCATGTCAGAGTCGAAGCAGAAGGAGACAGAGGAGACTCAGGACTCTCTCAAAGGCGTGTTCGACAGGATCCAGACGATGACCGGAGAGGACAACCTGGACACACTAGTCAAAGGCTTCATTCAGGGTAAATCTTTTTTTTTTCATTCTAGAGCTGGTTCTTTACAGTCTAGTTTATGACATTATTATATATTGTTATTTTAACATAGTGCATGTGACTGTTGCCTTTCTCTGTGTGCAGCTGAAGACCACAACTTTTCCCTCTTCAATTTTGTAAACGTACAAGAAAAAGAGATTGAAGCTCTGAAGGATGAAATCCAGCAGGTAAGCTTGCACCAAGGTCAACTGAGCTGTGCTGAGAACACCTGAGCCCATCTCCCTGTCCTGCCCTGGCTCTGAGCACAGGTGTCTCTGGTAGCCAGTGTGGATGATTTATGTAATTTGTAAAAAATATAAATAAAAAGAGGAAGGTGTTTTATTTTTTTTATTAGAGGAGCGGTGTCGGCCTGTAGAACGGACAGCACATAGAGAGCCACACTGTGCTGTCTAAAAACCTTATTTGGACATTTAATATATTTGGTTCAGCTCAACTTTAAAGCAACACTGTGCAACCTTTCCCCAAAACATGGAGCCAATAAGTAATTACAACAATAAATTGTTGTAGCCACAGAAGGCTATTTTGACAAATATTCCTCTAACTCCTGCAACTGTTGTTCCTGCAACTTGTTTTTGGGGCACGCCACACATATCTAACCACACTGCATCATATTAACACAAATTTACATCACGACTGGGGTTTTTTGAAGGATATGTATAAACTTATAACAGTCCAGTCAGTGAGTTTTGTCGCACCATTTGTCTCTTTTAGGCCTGAAAAGTTACATAGTGTTGCTTTACGCCAACCTTTCACTGCCACATAAGAGGCCTAGAGAGACGGTGGTAGCTATCTGTTGTGGATGAATAAACTATAGATATATTGGTGAATTGAGAGGCTGGATTGCTCATAGACCAGGTTTATACCCATCTCTTGCCACTGTGCCAAACTCCAGGATTTGTCCCGTGCCTTATTTTGATCAGGAGCACTCACAAATGTCAGATGTGCCGTGCTTTAATGTGTGAAACATTCTTGGGCACAATACCAGTCACCAGTGTGTGCAGTGTTAATATGTCCCAGCTGGGTTTTAATGCACGTTTCTGTTGGACTTGCAGATCCAGAACGAGGTGGAACAGTTACTGGTGAGATTTGTCCAGGCGCAGCAGAGTCACAGAGCTAAGATGGAGGACATTGTTGAGCAACAGAAGGAGGTGGAGGCCAGAATAACCCTCTACGAAAACCAGGCCAAAGCCAAAAAGAAAACTCTGGAGCAGGTTACAACAGGTTTGGTTCTCTTTCACAAACTTATCAGATGTTTGCACAAACAGTAGAAAGATAGTGGACAGGAGGATCTCAAGATGTAGAAGTGAGGGCCCTCAAGTAAAAATAAAATACCTTTGTAGTGAGTTTGTTCCTCTGTCTGATGGCTTAGGAGTGAAAAACATCTGCTCGACAATCGGCTGCGGCAGAGACGGTAGCTTCTCGTCGTATCTGGGAGCAGTGGAAGAAAAGACCAATGAGATGCTGTTGATAAAAGCCTGGCTTGATGGATGTCATCTATAAAACTGTAATTCATTAAATTATAAAAAAATTGCATAATTAATAAATGTTTTGGCCAAAGACTCCACTTTATGGAAGCTTTTATTATGGTTGTCTATTTTAACTTGCTCTGTCAGTTTTCTCTTATTGGAATATTTTTTATATCTTGAGTTATCTTGAGTTTTCAATAAAACACAAAACCACCAGAAGCTTAGGGACATACAGTGCCATACATATGACAATATTTGGGTTGCATGTATCTTATATGCCTCCTAATGATTGTATTGATTCTTATTATTGTAAATTTATGATGTATCTTAAAGAGGATTTTGTAATGTACTGTTACAACACCTAACAAAACCTGAATTCTGCTTCCTTTCTATCTCTTCCTTTTCTTTAACTGAGTAGTTTTTGGGTCACTTATGCTTTTTTTTTTTTTTTTTTTACTTTATTATGACAAAACAAGAAGAAAAACAAAAACACAAACATTGTCCTGAGAGTGGGTTTCATACATTATTTACAATTAGAACATAAAGATATTAAGGCATAGATTGTGTCCTATTTCAGAAAGTCAATAGCTAGGTCCCATTTTCTTTCAAAAGCTGTGACTCTTAATTGCAGTTGTGCTGTCAACTTGACTGAATGTCAAGTTGACAGCACAACTCCTCTCCCAATGGGAGAGATTAGTGGTGGAAAATAAAACTCTTAATTTGACCTTCAATGATGTCTTGCGCTAGCCTGGTTCTACCAGACTCTCGTACATTTCATTTGTATGAAATTGAGCGGAAGTACGTAGGAGGGCGGAGCCAGGCTAGTCTTGCGCTGTAGCTGTGACAATTAAGAAAATGCAAAACAAATTACAGGAAATTAAAAATAAAAACATGCCAACTAAAAATCATACTGACCCATTAACTTATAATGTAGAAATTGTTAGTAAAATAAAATGTTTTAATTTGTTTTTGGCGAGTATTTTCTCCAACGTTTTTCACCGTCAAATTTAGTGCGTTGTAAGTAAGTAAGTAAATTTTATTTATATAGCACCTTTCACAGATATAAATCACAAAGTGCTTTACAAAGTGCAATAAAAGAACAATAAAACTTTGAGAATAAAAATTAAAACCACAAAATATTAAAAACATAAAAGCCCAATCAACTAAAAGCTTGTTTAAATAAAAGTGTCTTCAGCTGCTTTTTAAAAGAATCAACAGAAGCGTCCACTCGCAGTGACAGGGGCAGGGCGTTCCAGAGTCTGGGGGCGACTGCTTGGAAAGACCGGTCTCCCCGAGTTTTAAAACGGGTTTTGGGGACCGTTAGAAGGTTCTGACCAGAAGACCGAAGAGCGCGGGAGGAGGAGTAAGGGGTCAGCAGGTCAGTGATGTACTGGGGGGCTTGTCCATGCAGAGCTCTAAAAGTCAAGACTAAAATTTTAAAATCGATTCTGAATTTGACTGGAAGCCAATGTAATGAGGATAAAACCGGGGAAATGTGAGCCCTTCTGTTGGTTCCAGTTAAAAGCCTGGCTGCAGCATTTTGCACCATTTGTAGTCGACTCAGAGACAATTTGTTAAAACAAGTAAAAAGAGAATTACAATAATCAAGACGAGAAGAAATAAAAGCATGAATAATCATCTCCAAGTCAGCTTTAGACAATAACACTCTCAATTTAGAAATATTTCTCAAATGATAAAAACAGTTTTTGACCAACTGTCTAGAATGACTATCCAGAGACATTGATTGGTCAAACAACACCAAGGTTTCTGAGGCTCGACTGGACGGAAGAACCCAGGGAACCAAGATGTTGTTTTATTTGTTGGTCTGGTGCAAAGATTAAAGTTTCAGTCTTTTTTGTATTCAGCTGTAGGTAGTTATTGTATAACCAGTTCTTTATGCAAGACAAGCAGTTCAACAAATCAGTAAGTTTATGAAACTCAGAGTCTTTAAAAGAACAGTACAACTGAATGTCATCAGCATAAAAGTAATAAGACACATTTTTTAAACCGTGAATTATTTCACCAAGAGGGCGAATGTACAATAAAAACAAAAGAGGACCTAGGACTGAGCCTTGAGGAACTCCATATGACAGAGGGGTCACTTCAGACAGAATATTGTTAATAGAGACACAAAATGATCTGTCACTCAGGTAGGAAGAAAACCACTTTAGAACTGATCCAGAGAAACCCGTTTCATTTTGCAGAGGATTTAACAATACATTATGGTCCAGAGTATCAAAAGCAGACGATAAATCCAGTAGGATCAAGACAGAGTACTGCCCAGAGTCAGCCGCCATCATAATGTCACTTGAAATCTTCAGCAGGGCAGTCTCAGTTGAATGACATTTTCGGAAGCCTGACTGAAATTTATCTATAAAATTATTTTCATTAAGAAACGCAGTCAGCTGCTCCGCCACCACTCTCTCCAAGATTTTAGATAAAAAAGGCAATTTAGAGATTGGCCTGTAGTTGTTTGGTTCAAAAGAATCCAAATTGGGCTTTTTCAGAATGGGGCTTGTTTAAAAGAGCTGGGCACAGAACCAGTTAAAAGAGAAAGGTTGATCAGTTTAACAACATATGGACCAACTAAATCAAATACATTTAAAAGCAGTGAAGTTGGCATTACAGAGTGTAGAGTAAGTGTAAAACACTATTCAATCCTGGTGACGTCAAACAAAGCATAAAACGCGGCCGCCTTTGATTAGTCGAAGCGTACGTCGTGCGTGTCCCGGAAGCAGTTCCACCGTTGAACTGATATGTGTCTGTAGCAGGCTGTCATCTGTTGTCGGAAACTTCAGTGTTTAGCGGTGGGTTCTGTGGATAAAAATGGACACTTGGAACAAACTGAAACAGTTCGACGCTTACCCTAAGACTTTAGAGGATTTCCGAGTGAAGACGTGGGGAGGAGTGACCGGTGAGTGTTTTTATTCTGGAGGGAAAATCAGGAAAGAGAGAGTTAGCTTTCGATGCTAACAACAGGGCTCACCCATTCAACCGGTTACTTCCTACTTAAATTAAAAAAACAACTACCAGTCTCAAATGACAGGGCTGGAATAGTGTTTCTTAAACATAAAAAAAATAAACGTATATTGTCAAATTGAGAGGAAAAGGCGTATGCCATTGTAATGTAATGTAATTTCAAAGCAAAGAAAACCTGTTCATAGTGAGTTAATGTATAGAGTAAGGTTTTGTTAAGTTTAAGGTAATATCAATGCTGGATGGTCAAATACATACTATATTTTCTTGGTGCGATTTTGTTTTTGGTTTGTGAATGTAAAATAAAGTAGTGAAATGTCAACTTAGAACAGGCTTCAGGAGTTTAACTTATAAAGGATTTAAAATAATGTGAACCAGATTCATACAGCATCAATAAAAATTTGTGTTTTTAGGTTGTTGGTGTAAAAATTTGTATGCAACACGCCCCAGTCACAAAAAAGGGGCTTAATGCCAGTTTCTGTCACCAAAAAGGGTTTTTCTGCCTTCTGGTCTATAAACCTAAGACCCACCAATTTTTCAATTCATCAATGGGTGAATTAGGAAAGTGAGAATATTACATAGCGGACATTAACTGCAATTTTTAAAATAAAATGACTGCTGTTAATGTCAGAGACCCAGAACTATACAAGATATGACACTACGTACGCAGTTACTCGTTTTCTGTCAAAATAACCCTCTGTAATAATAATCCCTTTTATTACCCAAAAAATAGACCTCTTCCTGTTTCTGCACTGAGGAGAACTTCGGTGTGTTTGGAGTGTAATCAATTCTTAGCAGATCTGAGGAAACAGGAGTTGAGACGAGATTTAATTAGACCTAGACTAGCGTGACCAGGTCAAGACCGAAAAACAGAGCAGAGCCAGTGCACAATACCTAGTAATAGATACAAGGGAACAGTTCTAAGTTTAAATAGTCCAGGTCCAGACTCATGAACGTAAGTGATGCAGCAGAACCTTATTGCCAGCAAAAAAGCATTAGCATCAATGTCATATTAAAATGTCATCATAAAATAATAATAAAATAAAAAAATAATGCTTTTGATTTTTTCAGTTGCAATTGATAAGACACTGACATTATAAGTGTAGTTCTTTGCACAAAAACACATCTGTTGTTATGTTGTTATTTTGTTAGTCCGGCCCACTTCAGATCAATCTGGACCCTATATGGCCGCTGAACCAAAATGAGTCAATATATCGCTTCAAAATATCAACATTACATTAGCTTAGAGTAATGAATATCTGTTTTGTAAAAGGTCACCATAATGTTATTTTGTCGTATTTTGAATCCATAGTTTGTTATTAGGTTTTTGATAATTATACTGTGAAGCCTTACATTTGGTTTGGATCTTTGTTGCAGTGACTCTCATCAGTGGAGTGATTATGTTGATCCTGTTTGTCTCTGAGCTGCAGTATTATCTCACTAAAGAGGTGAGTCCACACAGAACTGCACTTGAGAAGAACGTTGCAGTCTTTCATCTAATACATCATTATTATAACTCGCACTCTATTATTGTTTAACATTGTTTAAGTCTTGAATATTTAAAAAGTAATACATTTTTGTTTGGGGCAGGCCCTCCTTTCTCCATATTATTTTACTTTGTTTGAGCACCTTTTCACTTAATTCTTGCCCTGCTTTATTTGCATTAATCACAATTGTTTTTTTTTTTTGCCACAAAAACAAACCAGTCCTGTCCGACCACCAGTCGGGTTACTTTAAAGCTCCACTACCCGATTTTTTATTTTTTTTTACACCACCACAAATCGCTTCCAACAGTGGCGTATTAACCTTTTTGGCTTCTTTTATTAAAATAACAGATGGTAACAACAAGTTTAGTTTGTGTTTCCTGTTGAACTCATTTGATGAGTCGCTCTGAAAGAAGACGGCTGTAAAAGACAACTCTTTCTACAGGAGTTCTCTCAGGGATTTAAATGTTTATCTTATGTTTAAACCTGCTGTTGTCTGCTTTATTGGATACATCATTTTATGCAGCTGCTCTTTTTAATTCATTATAAGTGTGAAATATTTCTTTAATGTTTTTTTCTTTAACACTTCATTTATCACTCACATACAGTCAGTCAATTGATGTTTCTGATGGATTTTAGTGCTCTTTAAATGCATTAGATGCATTGTATGTTTTCTGTCTGTTTTGTAATCTCTGGGAAAAAATTGGATTGCAAATTATTGTAAGTTGCAGCAGCAGGATAATGTTTAATGTTTTTTGTCCTTTTTGTTTTGTAGGTTCATCCAGAGCTGTATGTTGACACGTCACGAGGAGACAAACTGAAGATCAACATCGATGTGGTGTTTCCTCACATGCCCTGTGCCTGTAAGTGTCACGCTCTGAAGATACTGGCTGCCTGCTGCTTCATATGACATCCAAGATTTATAAGTGAATGTCTGAAAAAGTCATTCAGGTTTTACTCGAGCTGGGCCTCTGGAAATAAGCTGTGTTTTAGCCACAATGTTCTGGCTTCGTGGCCGCCTTCTGTCCGAGGGATGAGTGCGAACAGTTCACGCGTAGTCTTCTGTCCGAGGGAGGATTGTGAACAGTTCACGTGTAGTCTTCTGTCCGAGGGAGGATTGTGAACAGTTCACGTGTAGTCTTCTGTCCGAGGGAGGATTGTGAACAGTTCACGTGTAGTCTTCTGTCCGAGGGAGGGTGCGAACAGTTCACGTGTAGTCGTCTGTCCGTGGGAGAGTGCGAACAGTTCACGTGTAGTCGTCTGTCCGTGGGAGGGGTGCGAACAGTTCACGTGTAGTCTTCTGTCCAAGGGAGGGGTGCGAACAGTTCACGTGTAGTCTTCTGTCCAAGGGAGGGGTGCGAAAAGTTCACGTGTAGTCTCATGAACATATATGAGACACAACCACATGAATGTAAACATGCCAGATTGTAGCCGTTGGCTAATTTCCATTCGTTGTCCCAACATTCACCAGAGCAACAATCACACACATTCATACACCAGTGCTGTGTCTCTGGAGGCAAGAAGGGTTAAGTGTCTTGCCCAAGGACAACGACAGTATGAACTGTGGGGAGAGCGGGAATCGAACCGCCATATATATGAGCAGTAGAGGTTAAAATGCTAACAGGATTGTCTCTGGTTTCCTCAGACCTCAGTATCGATGCGATGGACGTGGCCGGGGAACAGCAGCTCGACGTCGAACACAATCTTTTTAAACAGCGACTAGACAAAGACCTGAACCCCGTCACAAACGAAGCAGAGAAACACGGTAAAATCTGACTTTTCACCGTCAGAGACACGCTGTTGGGTAAGAGCACTTACTCATGACTCTCTGGTTTTGTCCAGAGCTGGGTAAAGCAGAGGACGGAGAAGTGTTCGACCCCAGTACGTTGGACCCGAATCGATGTGAGAGCTGCTACGGAGCTGAGACTGAAGACTTAAAGTAAAAACAAAGGTTTAAATTAAATAATAGAATAAAGTGTCTACCTACTAAAGGGTTTTCTGATTTGCTGTTGTAGATGCTGTAACACGTGTGACGACGTGCGTGAGGCCTACAGACGACGAGGCTGGGCCTTTAAAAACGCAGACACCATCGAACAGTGTAAACGAGAGGGGTTCAGTCAGAAAATGCAGGAGCAGAAGAACGAGGGCTGCCAGGTCTACGGCTTCCTCGAGGTCAACAAGGTACAAGAGTTACCTTTCTTCTTGACCCGAAGGCAGTTCCATAAAACTCAGAAAAGTGTTGCTTCAGCCTGAATTGTAGCTGTAAAGCGTGTAAAGAAAAGAGGCGGGGCTAAACCTGCTCCATAAAGACTACTCTGGGCTCACATGGCCAGACTAACACCGGTCAAGCTGAAAGTGGACGCTGTGCGTCGGCAGAACATTGAAGTTGAGCGTTGATTCAAACGAGCCTCAATGGAAAAACTACAGTTTTCATTGAGGCACACCTCATAAAAATAAATATTTATTTGATGGTTCTAGTGGTTAGTAAAGTTAATATAATTAAACATTAGAGAGACATTGGAGTGCTTTTACACTTCAATTGTGATGAATATGCACTAGTTCACCAAATGTTTGGTCTAAGCCTGATCTTAAACCTGCTCTGGACCAGGCTCAGCCGCTGCAGAAGTTTTCTGGCGACTGAACGTGAATCAGGATGAGCCTGTTTTTTGGAACAGTCCTCAGCTGGCATTGGTGTAGTGTATTAGCCATTAATACAGACCCGAAGACAGTTAAACACTCAACATGAGTGAGCAGTTAAAGTTAAAAGGACTGAGTCAGGTCTAATAATTTATCCGTCTTCCTTATGATCACTGTTGTGCCTAAAAACCTAAAGTGAATCTCATATATTTATGATGCCACTGCTTGGAGAGTTTGTTTGTGTTTATTCTGAGGAAAAAATGATTCAGTGTGTCTTAAATTGCTTTTGCTGCTCGACCTCAGCTCTGCCTTTGATACCGTCTCCCATCAACTACTCATATCGCGCCTTTCGGATGTGGGTATTTCTGGTGCTGCTCTTTCCTGGTTCTCCTCTTATCTCTCTGACAGACTGTTTTACATTTCACTCCAGAACTTTCGCTCACCCACTGTCCCCCTGAAGCAAGGTGTCCCTCAGGGATCCGTTCTTGGGCCATTATTATTTATAATTTATATAATACCTCTTGGTCAGATCCTCCGCCGTCATGGTTTTAATTATCATTTTTACGCTGTGACATTCAATTATATACTACCTGTACATCAACTTTATCCTTCACAACTGACAAAATCTCTGCTTGTGTGCATGAAATAAAAGACTGGCTTCATTCAAATTTTCTAAAACTTAACATGGACAAAACTGAGATTATTTTCACTGGACCTTCATCACTCACTAATAAAATTCCTACTAACCTCACCTGTGAGATCGCCGGCTCTTTTATCAAACCATCTACTACTGTTAAAAATCTTGGTGTAATTTTTGATTCCACTCTATCTTTCCACTCTCACATTAAATCCATCACTAAATTGGCATTCTTTCATCTACGTATCGCTTCAGCTCCGTCCCTTTATCAGCATCTCAGATGCTGAAATTGTCATCCATGCATTTGTCACCTCACGTCTTGATTACTGCAATGCACTTTTCATTGGCCTACCAGCTAGCTCCATTTCCAAATTACAATACATTCAAAACTCTGCTGCCAGACTACTCACCCACACCAAGCGCTCTGCACATATTTCCCCAATTCTGCACGATCTTCACTGGCTTCCTGTGGCTTACCGTATTAAATTCAAAATTCTCCTTCTCGCTTTTAAGTCTCTTCACGGCCTTGCTCCCCCCTACCTCTGTAACCTGCTTCTCCCCTACGCGCTCTTTACGATCCGCTGATTCCAGCCTTCTCGTTGTCCCTCGGCATCGCCTTGCTTCAATGGGGGGCAGATCATTCAGTGTTATTGCGCCCAAAATGTGGAACTCTCTCCCCCTATCACTCCGTTTAGTTAACACCATCTCTGAATTTAAATCCATGCTCAAAACACACCTATTCTCTGAATGTTACAGTTCTTAGTGTTTTTTTTTTTTTTTTTTCACTTACTGTACTTGAACTCTCATTTGCCTATTGTTGTCCTGTCTGCTCTCTTTGTCAATTGTCCTTATTGTTGTTTGTTTATTGTAAAGCGTCCTTGAGATCTGGAAAGGCGCTATATAAATAAAACTTATTATTATTATTATTATTAAATTGTATCTTCTTGACTTGTTTGGCAGGTGGCAGGAAATTTCCACTTTGCTCCAGGGAAGAGTTTCCAGCAGTCGCACGTTCACGGTACGACTCTGTTAACTTCATTCACAAGAACCTCTCTACAAACACCCTTCATCTTTCACCTGTGGAAGAAATAACCTCAGTTTGACATAAAAAAAGCTTTTTGACAATGGTGCAAAAATGAAGGGTGTTTAAAACCATTCACATTCATTTCTTTATCATTTAAATAGATTGTACTTGGCTTGAAGCTGTTTTGTTTCTGCTCAAAGCTCTCTTAACTCCATAGTTTTCATCTTCTCTTGTTGTCATGTCTTGTCTTAAGAAGGAATTTAACAGCAAATAGTATTTCTTTCTTCATATGAGCTTTCACTGAAGAACATGGCATTAGTGTCATACAGTATACTGTATTTGTAACATTTTTAACCTGTTGGTTGCTGTTAGTTTCCTTCAGTAATCTTCTTGTGAAATGTGTGTTTTCTTTTTTCAGCAGAAAAAAGAGACGAGACTCACTTAAGCTCAGGATGTGACTCTTTGGAGCTGTACCTTTTTTACATTATTAACATTATAAACGGATCCAACTTTATATTATCAGATTGTAGCTGTTTATTTTGGCTGTGTTTATTTTGTGTACCTCAAAATAATAAACGTACAGTTTTCTGTCTCATTAGTCCCTAAGACCTAGCTCTCACGACAGAAAAAGAATTACAACAGTTTGTGTGCCTCACACTTTTTAAGGGACCAAACCAAACATAATGAAACAATTGGCTGCTGAGCTGTTCCATTGCCAGGTGTGAGTTATTCCCTCATTATTCCATTTACAAGGAGCAGATAAAAGGTTCAGAGTTTATTTCAAGTGTGCTATTTGCATTTGGAAACTGTTGCTGTCAACTCTCAATGAGTTCCAAAGAGCTGTCACTGTCAGTGAAGCAAGCAACCTTAGGCTGAAAAAACAAAACAAACCCATCAGAGAGAGAGCAAAAACTTAAACTGTTTGCAACATCCTTAAAAAGAAAGAACACAACGGTGAGCTCAGCAACACCAAAAGACCCGGAAGACCACGGAAAACTGTGGTGGATGACCGAATAATTCTTTCCCTGGTGAAGAAAACACCCTTCACAACAGTTGGTCAGATCAAGAACAGTCTCCAGGAGGTAGATGTATGTGTGTCAAAGTCAACACTCAAGAGAAGACTTCACCAGAGTGAATACAGAGGGTTCATCACAAGATGTAAACCATTGGTAAGCCTCAAAAACAGGAAGGCCAGATTAGAGTTTGCCAAACATCTAAAAAGCCTTCACAGTTTTGGAACAACATCCTATGGACCGATTAGACCAAGATCATCTTGTACCAGAGTGATGGGAAGAGAAGAGCCTGGAGATGGAATGGAACTGGTTCTCTTGTATTTATTGATGATGTGACTGCTGACAAAAGCAGCAGGATGAATTCTGAAGTGTTTCAGACAATATTATCTGCTCATATTCAGTCAAATGCTTTAGAACTCATTGGACAGCGCTTCACAGTGCAGACGGACAATGACCCGAAGCATACTGCAAAAGCAACCAAAGGGTTTTTTAAGTGAAAGAAGTGGAATGTTAAGCAATGAGCAAGTCAATCACCTGACCTGAATCCGATTGAGCATGCATTTCACTTGAAGACAAGACTGAAGAAAAAATGCCCCAAGAACAAGCAACTGAAGACAGTTGCAGTAGAGGCAGAGCATCACCAGGGATGAAACCCAGCGTCTGGTGATGTCGATTTGCAACCAAGTATTAAAAAGTGAAAGTTTGATTTGTTTTTTTAAATCTGTCCCTTTTTAAAAATTGTGAGGCACATATACAAACTGTTGTAATTCCTACAGCATTCACCTGGATTCATTTGGATGTAAATACACTCAAATTAAAGCTAAAAGTCTGCAGTTAAAGCACATTTGTTTCATTCCATTTATGGACTTGACTGTATTTGAACTACTTGTCAAAAGGTGCAAATTATTATTGGGTGAAATGATTAGTTTACTTTAAATATAGTACAAATATAATCCTTCTGTCTTGTACAGCCCTCTTTTCAGGTTATTTTTTTAAAACCTGTTTGTTGTGTACTGCGTCATTAAAGTGACTCTTCTCTCTTTTCTGCAGTGCACGCTGTGGAAAGTAAGTGCTTCTTCTTTGCAGCTTTTCATCCAGTTTTTAACATTATACTTTTTTTCTTTACTTTAAATAAAGCAGTTTGTTTTAGTTGTATTTTAGAAAAAGTTTTCAACTTGATCTTAACTCTCCTTTTTCTTATGGTGCATTGTAAATAATTTTGGCTGATAAAAGATGAAGATAACATTAATGTGTCTCTTTTGTCTTGCAGTTCACGACTTACAGAGCTTTGGCTTAGACAACGTAAGTACAATTCATCTCCTGTACCAAAGTACTACCAAGTGCCTTTGGGGCACAGCTGAGTGGTTCACATGAGCAGGCTAGCAGGGTTTTTTTTACTGGTACCCTTCCTGACACAACCCTCTCCATTTTTCCTGGTTTTGAGACCGGCACAGACTGAAGACGGCGGCTGGCTCCCCAAGGGACTCAAACCCCTGATCCCCATAGGGCTCCATATTTAGTGCAGAAAGTGACTGTTTTAACATTCCAATATTCTGTGTCCAATTGACATTTTAAAGAGTCTAAAGTGCATTAGTGTATTGATTAGATTATTTCTGGAGAGGGGCCTTGTTTTGTTCTCAGTGCAGTTTAAAATGGCAGTTGTGAACACTCAGTGGACCTTTCGCAGCGACTGAGCTAAATGGATCTTTTTGTTCCGGTGCAAACCTAATTAAGCGTACTACAAATGAAAACACGAGTAAAAATTGAGCTACAGTAACTTATCTTATGTAATTGCACAACAAAGCAGAGTGGGGTTGAACTTGGTGATTAGTCCCCACCTCAAAACTACATACCCAATGTTTGTACCAGTAATGAGTACTCCAAATTATTGGAGAATTTGAACAATAGTCAACAGAAGCAGCTGTACAGTCAAGTTTTTTGGTTTATACTTTTCTGTTTCTATTCTTTAGATAAACATGACCCATATAATCAAACACCTGTCGTTTGGTAAAGACTACCCAGGCATTGTCAACCCTCTGGACGGGACCGATGTCACTGCGCCACAAGGTCAGTTTAAAACCTTTTACTCCGCAACAAAAAGATCAGACTTGAGGCTTTATATGTAAAGAAAAACCATCAGAAACCCTCACAGTTGGATAACTGAGCATTTATTGACAAAACTAGACTTCGGTTTGACAGAGTGACGGTGAACAGACGTCTTGTTTTTGGTCAAGTCCCATAACTCTGTGGCGTTTCTGACAAATAGGAGATGGGAATAAACAAAAGAGAAGGGGGTTTGAATGACTGTACTCAGCAGCGGATGCCCATCCCGATTGCCATAAATGTCCCAAACGTTCCTCCGCTCTGCATCATGGTCTTCCCAACTCCTCCCATCAACTCTCGGCCTCGCATCCCGACCCTAAACAGAGAGTTAACACAGAATGAGTGTGAGATAGTGAGACACAGCCTTAGTTCAGATCAAAGAGTCCCCCACAGATTTACCTGAGACAGGAGAAAGTGCCGAACATGGCTCCTGCTGCCATCCCCACTGCAAACCCCATCATGAAGCCCATCTTCACCCGATCGAAGCATCTGGGCTGGGTCTGTCCGTAAGGGCCCACTGCCACCGGCATCTGACCAGAATCAACAGGGACATGCATATAAGCCTGATTATAGTTAAACGCAACCACAGATATCATAACCCACTTTAAAACAATGGACTGAGGGTTATAGGTATGAAGTAATGCAATTTATATTTAGGATTTCCTGATGTATACTTGTAAACACACTTGGCCCCATCCTTTGTTAAAGTTCTTCTCAGTCAATTTATTTTAGCTTTTAAAGTGACCCCATCTGTTATACATCGTTTTATCTAATCCTTAAATAGGAGGGTTTATAAAAAATAAAATAAAAAAAATTCTCAGAAGTGTCATTAGCAACTAATTACATTAGTAATTCAACAAAGGATTAATCATTTAAAGCCATTGTAAGAATATGCTCCGATTAATGATTAAACATTACGTATTTAAAACGTCTTTAAATGCCATATTAAAGCTTCTATTAGACATTAAGGAACAAAATCCAACACATATGCTTTCGTCTTAGTTTTTGCCTGTAATACCTTTTTATAGCTTAGGTAAAATATTTATTTTACCTAATATAAATATCCATTTGGACTACAAATTTGGACCAAATTTTAGCTGTGACTTAAGTAACGTGTACCAAGAATAACATAAGCAATTTACTCTAGATTTACAATTAAATTTGCGCTTTTATTTAAGTAACCTTCATTCTGGCATTTTCCTACGAGACTAACGTATGGTCCGTTAAATGATTTAACGTTACGTAACGGATCCAACGTTCAAGGATTTAATCCAAGAGCATCAAAGCTAAACGAAGCTAACATTAGCACATCTAGTTTTACAAGATTTACACTTATCATTTTCATATCTAAGTAAACAGGTTTAGGGTTTTATTGGAATCCATTCTCGCAATTAAACGGCGTAAAGAGCTAGTCAGAAATAAATTTTAACACGATGTGCAATAAAATTTTATTTTAGCTTAGCATGCTAACTAGTGGCCATGGCAGGAAAGAAAACAGACGCACGTTTCACCTTCAAATCGGACGTTTCCACCACAAACATGGCCCAAAACGGGGCTTAAATGTAGCTTACCGTAAAGTCTGTGTTTTACAAAGTGTGACTTGGCAGTTTTCAGCTAAAGACTGTTAAGTTAATAATGATCAGCGTGAGTGTCTTTTCTAGCAGCAATCCATAACCGGAAACAGGACAGAGGAGTCAGAAAAAGAGCGGAACGGAAAATAAACAGCTCCTCCATGTGGTTACATTTACACTTTTATCCAAAGCGACTTAACTACAAGTGAGGAAAACAATGGAAGCAATTTTAATACCACAAGGTAGCAAAAAGCATAAGTGCACCAAAAACTAGTCCGTTAAAACTAATAGCAGTATACAAAGCTAAGGATAGGAGAGAAGTGTATTTTTTTTTGAAGAAAAGGAATCGTTTGAAAAGGAAGTTGAATTCAGTGTTTGTTAGTTAGGTGTTGACCATAGACCACCATTGTAAAAATTGGATTAATCCCCCTATTCACTGATATTGTCGTTATGAAAGGGCAATAAAATGGCAGTTACATCCGGGCTTTTTGGCTTTTACTGCATAGTAAAACAATCGTTTTTAGATAGCATAAACGGACATATTAATCAACCCCTTTACCTTTTGGGATGATGTAACCTAATGAAGAGAGGAGTTACGTGCACTCTCTTCGGTTCATTAAATTTGTAGTAATACTCCATTTCTCCATATTTTTCAAAGAGAGAGACGGTTTGGGGGCACATTTTTTGAATAGAAACATATATAACGTGAAGGATCAGTACTGTTGGAGAATTATACTCCATATATAATGTCCTTAACCTTAATTAAGATCTGTATATTAAGCTCTAAGAGCTACACAAGACATTTATTTTTGTATAGCCCAATATCACAACAACAGTCGCCTCGAAGGTCTTAACAGACTGCACTTGACAACGTCCCCTGTCCTTAGACCCTCCATGTGACAATCTCTGTTAGAACTGTGTGTTCTGGTCAGCGTGCCTTGTGAGGCCTTCCTTCACACCAAGGCTGGGATTGCAGTACCTATATCTTTGTAGCCCTTTCTTTGTTTAGCTTAGTCTCTGAGCTCTGTCTCTGTTTAGCTAAAACAACTGCAAGGTTAAATAACATCACCTGCTCAATGACACAGTACAAGTCCACATAGGTTAGTGCTATTCCGGAAGCATGGCAGACTGGTAATTCAATGCTCCAGTGTGTTAAGTGTCCTGTCTCTGGGTCCCGTTATGAAATTAAGCCTAAGCCCATAAAAAAATCAGTATCAGGTCTCACCAGGACTATAAACCCCAACTTCACCAGTAAAGACTTCTACCCTTTAAAAAATAAATAAAAATAATAATAATGTTTTGAACCAGACTGAAACTGCCGTTGGATAGGTTTAATGTGCTGTAAGACTAAGACGGGGACTGTAGTAAATTGTTAATTAAACCAAAACTACAAATAAGTCAGCTTCTCTCTATTTTTACATAAACTAACTAAACTAACTAATCATATTCCTCTTTTTTTTTTTCCATTCACAGCGTCAATGATGTACCAGTATTTTGTAAAAATAGTTCCCACAATCTACGTCAAAACAGACGGAGATGTGAGTCCAAAAATCAATTATTTTGTTCTTATCACATCTCAAGACTATATTATATTAAAAACAACATATTGTACCTTATATAAAACTCTTATCTGTGGGTGTTTTTTGTTGCAGGTGGTAAAAACTAACCAGTTCTCGGTCACTCGTCACGAGAAAGTGGCCAACGGTCTGATCGGAGACCAGGGGCTGCCAGGGGTCTTTGTTTTATATGAACTGTCTCCGATGATGGTCAAATTCACAGAGAAACAAAGGTTTGACTTCAGTTTATTAATAACTAACAAATCCAACAGTCACAAAATCCAGTTTGAACTTTGTAAGACTTTCTGCACAGGTGTGGTTTTGTCATAATCTGTTTTTTTGATGTGTTGTGGTTACAAAAGTGGAAAGAGGTTTAGTTTTTATTGCTTCTAACCTCTTGTTGTCGGTGTCCAGATCGTTGACACACTTCCTGACGGGGGTTTGTGCCATCATCGGAGGAGTTTTCACAGGTTAGTCCTGCTTCCTTCATGTGGGATTCCCTGCTGAGGCTTGTGTAGAGGTTAAACAGTATCATTGTTTAACTTTTAAATTTAATATAGATATAGTTTCAAATAAACCCCAAACCGTTTTCCTTTAAACTCAGATTAAAGTGAATCTGAGAGTATAAATTAAAAACTCTATTAGCAAACCTACATAATAAAAACAAAAAAACTGCTTTATTGGTGTATAAATCAAGGTCAAAGGTCTAAAAAGCAGTCACTTCTTCCCAAAGTGCTCAATAATACAACAATAATGGATGATAATGATAATAATTAAAGCCGCAAGCGGCGATAAAGGCCCTCGCCTCCCTTGAGACCGCGGGGACACATATATTCGGAGGATTGCATGTCGTGCTTTAAAGCAAATTTGGAGCTGTTTAGATGAAAACACTTTAACACAAAGTGTACGATTTAGGTGGTCATGTATTCCACCCAACATTTTCTGTTGAGAAGGATCCTGGCAATTGGGAAATGGCATTTATTTCCCAATAGTTGCCTCTTCACAGACTCATTACGACCACAGCCACAAATCTATCAAAAACAAATTGATAACTTTTTTTTGCAGACGTGTCTAGATGATACTCACCAAATTTGGAGCTGTTTAGATGAAAAGCCTTTAGACACAAGGGGTGCATTTTAGGTGGTCACGCATTCCACCCAACATAGTAGATTTCCTGTTGAGTTTACGATATGGCTGTAATACATTTTCCTGTTTGCCCTGAGGTGTCCTATGGATGTACCAAGTTTCATTTTTCTACGTTGGAAAAAAGTTACTTTCACTTTCCATAGGCCCAATGTATTTTGACTTTTGTAGGGTCGCCACTGAGTCATTTTCATATTTTTTTTTGACTTCAAATACATAAATTTTTCGAGCTTGAAGTCTGGGACCAATAAAAATGACTTTTAGTTGCACGTTTACTGGGTCAAATTGAGGATCATTTTGCAGAAAAATTATTAAAAAAATATATACCAAATTATAATAAAATAAAATATAACTCGAGCAAAAAAGTCTAGAAAAACGCTTGTCTATTTTACATATATGTGTTTAGCTCATTTTGCCCAAGTTTGGTGTCTGTGGAATGAAGCAGCTATTTTCTGTGTTCTTTTAAAAAGAGGTGTATTTTAAGTCGGTTCACATTTTCAATTCAAAATGGCCGCCTTCCGTGTGTGATAGGGTGTGGTCCCCATTGGCTTTTTGTTCATAAGCCCATGCTGGATGTGTGTACCAAGGTTCATTTGCCTCGACAAACTAAAATTTTCACTTCCCATTGACTTTTTCCAAATATTTGGGGCGTTGCTATGGCAACACATTTATAGATAGGGGTGGTTGTCATTGGCTTTTATGCTCGTCATGACATAAGAGATGTGTGTACCAAATTTTATGTCTCTATGACAAACTAAATTCTTGGGTCCCATTATAAGTTTGTAGGGGGCGCTGGAGGGCCATTTCTAAAGATAACCCTTTTATTTACATATTTTTGTGTTCAGGTCATGAATGTGCACAAACGCCTTTTGGGTCCAACTCGATCCGAGAAGCCGTTTGAGAGTTAAGAGACGCGTTTTATTTTCACAAAAATGGCCACCTCGTTACAGGCTTGCTACACCCATACCCAATAAGATATCAACAACAAAGTCACAACTTTGGTTGGCACATGTGTCTAGATGATACTCACCAAATTTGGGGCCATTTAGATTAAAACACAATGATTTGCATCTTTCTGCGCAAGTGCGATTTTAGTGGCGTGCGTTTCACACATGGCGGACTTCCTGTTGAGTTTAGGGTGTGACTGTCATTGACTTTTCTGTTTGCCCTGAGGTGTCCTATGGATGTACCAAGTTTCATTTTTCTACGTTGGAAAAAGTTACTTTCACTTTCCTTAGGCCCAATGTATTTTGACTTTTCTAGGGTCGCCACTGAGTCATTTTTCGTATTTTTTTGGGGACTTCAAATACATAAATTTTTCGCTGGGCTTGAAATCTGGGACCAATAAAAATGACTTTTAGTTGTCGTTTACTGGGTTAAATGAGGATCATTTTGCAGAAAAATATGATAAAAAATATATACCGAATTATAATAAAAAAAATATAACTCGAGCAAAAAGTCTAGAAAAACACTTGTCTATTTTACATACGTGTTTAGCTCATTTTGCCCAAGTTTGGTGTCTGTGGAATGAAGCAGCTTTTTCTGTGTACTTTTAAAAAGAGGTGTATTTTAAGTCGGTTCACATTTTCAATTCAAAATGGCCGCCTTCCCGTGTGTGATAGGGTGTGGTCCCCATTGGCTTTTTGTTCATAAGCCCATGGTGGATGTGTGTACCAAGTTTCATTTGCCTACAACAAACTAAAAATTTCACTTCCCATTGACTTTTTTACATTTTTGGGACGTTGCTATGGCAACACATTTATAGATAGGGGGTGGTTGTCATTGGCTTTTATGCTCGTCATGACATAAGAGATGTGTGTACCAAATTTTATGTCTCTATGACAAACTAAATTCTTGGGTCCCATTATAAGTTTGTAGGGGCGCTGGAGAGCCATTTCTAAAGATAACCCTTTTATTTACATATTTTTGTGTTCAGGTCATGAATGTGCACAAACGCCTTTTTGGGTCCAACTCGATCCGAGAAGCGTTTGAGAGTTAAGGCGTTTTATTTTCACAAAAATGGCCACCTCGTTACAGGCTTGCCACACCCATACCCGATAAGATATCATAAACAAAGTTACAACTTTGGTTGGCACATGTGTCTAGATGATACTCACCAAATTTGGGGCCATTTAGATTAAAACACAATGATTCGCATCTTTCTGCGCAAAGTGCGAATTTTAGTGGCAGCGTTTCACCCCACATGGCGGACTTCCTGTTAAGTTTAGGGTGTGACTGTCATTGACTTTTCTGTTTGCCCTGAGGTGTCCTATGGATGTACCAAGTTTCATTTTTCTACGTTGGAAAAAAGTTACTTTCACTTTCCATAGGCCCAATGTATTTTGATTTTGTAGGGGTCGCCACTGAGTCATTTTTCGTATTTTTTTTTCGGCGACTTCAAATACATCAATTTTTCGCCGGGCTTGAAGGCTGGGACCAATAAAAATGACTTTTCGTTCATGTTCACTGGGTCAAATTTAGGATCATAGGTGGAAAATAAAAATAAAAAATAAAAAAAAAAAAAAAAAAAAATCCGAGCAAAAACAATAGGCCCTCCCGGTCATCACCGGCTCGGGCCTAATAATAATAATAAATAAGCTAAATAAAAACAAGATACTAAAGCACAGGTTTTAGCTATAAAGTAAAATCAGACAATATATAAAAGAAACTTAAAAACAATCAATAAAATCAATACAAAACCATAATTAAATGTCCAGCTCAGCTTCTATTAAAATTATGTTTCTTTAACACCGCAGGTTTGTTAACCTTTCTGATATTCTGCTAAAACAGTGTCTAATGTCTTCTGTATTTTATTTCTCTAACTGTAAATCTTTTATTTTGTTTTGTTAATTTTAGTTGTAGTTTAAATTACAGCACTTGTTATATTGAAATTAAACGGCTACATCTGAGGTTAAATTTAGGAATAAACCTGTCTGTAATTGTTATTCTGTCCATGTATTATATATTTTTATATAACTTTAAACATTTATTTCAATATGAACTGTCCAATATAAAAACTGCCTTGGTTTGTCTTGTCTTGAAAAAATTTAAATAAAATTACAAATACAAATATCAGGCTCAAAAACACAACAAGACACATCCTGATGAAACACTGAGCAAAAAATGACAGATTAAATCTAACTTAACCCTGTTCAAATCCACCTAAAATCTGTTCAAATCCAACTATAACATGTTCAAATCCAACTAAAACCTGTTCAAATACAACTAAAACATGTTCAAATCCAACTAAAACCTGTTCAAATCCAACTAATCCCTGTTCAAATCCACCTAAACCCTGTTCAAATCCACCTAAAACCTGTTCAAATCCAACTAAAATCTGTTCAAATCCAACTAAAATCTGTTCAAATCCAACTAAACCCTGTTCAAATCCAACTAAAACCTGTTCAAATCCAACTAAAACCTGTTCAAATCCAACTAAGACCGTTCAAATCCAACTAAACCCTGTTCAAATCCACCTAAAACCTGTTCAAATCCAACTAAACCCTGTTCAAATCACACTAAACCCTGTTCAAATCACACTAAACCCTGTTCAAATCCAACTAAGACCTGTTCAAATCCAACTAAAACGTGTTCAGATCCAACTAAAACCTGTTCAAATCCGAATGAAACCTATTTAAATCCTAATACTATGAAACACTGAGCAGAAAATGACAGATTAAATGAATAATAGTGTCTTTGATCTTGTTCAGTGGCCGGTTTGATCGACTCGCTCATCTACCACTCGGCTCGTGTCATTCAGAAGAAGATAGAGCTCGGCAAGGCCTCGTAACAGAGAGCAACGGTGCAACACAAACCCAGACACGAGACACGAGGGGACAACTGAGAGACAGACGGACAGGAGCCAGGTTTCTTCTTCTGTCTTTTTACAAAAACACTGGAGACTGTCCTGAGTCGGAGGCTGCCACAGGAGACGTTCACATCTATCTGTCCGTCCCATTTAGTCACGATACAAGCTCATATTAAATATTAAACTTCACCCACAACAGGGTTAACCAAGAAGAGTAGAAAAATCTGGTTTAAAGGGGTTTTATAATCTTGTTTTTTTTAATATACCATGAGACAAAGGAGAGAAAAGAGGGTCAGATTTATGTCCACTGCCTATTTTAGCACAATACCTGTGACGCATATATACACTGCATTTTAAGTCTTCATAAAATCTTTGCAGTTTGAAAATGAAAGGCTCAAACAGCAGAGACAATATCCTTACATTAAAACTGGTGCATACATTGTTTTATTTGTTTCTAATCATGGAAAACACAAATAAAATTTAGCAACTGACTTCTATTGTGTCAAAATCTATTTATTTCAAGCTTATATTTGTTTAGAAAGTATTAAATGTAAAACCTTGTTGTGGGTGAAGTGTTTAAAACTTAAAAGGCTGCTCAAAGACGACACTAAAGAGGATCCACTTTTTTTCCACATATCCTCGAAAAACAGTCTCTGAACCTGATATGAATGAAGAGTGGTGCTGTTTTTAAGCACATTTTAATCTCGACACAATCCCTGTGACCTTTTAGTTTTTGTATTACTCTTTGTGTAAAAACTGTACAAACACATATCATGACAAATGAATTGGTACATTTTTAGTTTTATTGTTTTGAAGGGCTTTTGGGTTGGTTTCTGGAAAAGTCATGAACAGTCAAATAATGGAGAGATCAGTCTGTTCAGTGTTGGAAGCATAAAGACACATTTATTTTGAGGAAAAGTATTAGTCAAATGTCTCCTGATCATCTCCAAAGCCACAGATGCAGTAGTTTTTGTGTTAAATCCAACTGAAACCTGTTCAAATCCAACTAAAACCTGTTCAAATCCAACTAAAACCTGTGGAATAAGAATAAAATTGGATGTTGGCTCTTGGAACATTTTGTTTCTTCAAATGTGGCCCTCTATGCAAAAATCTTTGGACACCCCTGATCTCCAAAGATATTTTTATAAATGCTTTAAAAGAAGCCACAGGAGAATATTAGGAACAAACACAACTATGACTCTATGTTGCTGTGGCAGAAGTCTCAGAATCTGTCTCAGCGATGGTAAACGGGTCATTTATTCATTAGTTCCAAAGCTGCATCCAGGCTTTTATAAAATCTAATGTGAATAACCAGAACCTGTAAAAGTCAGATTGGTTTCTTGACTTTCCAACATCATTATACTTCATAACCTTTCAGAAATGTACACAGTGACTCTTAAAAACCTTTAATATTTGATCACTGTAAGTCATTGTTCCTGGAGCTAACTTAAGCATTTCTTTAGCTTTCAATTGAAAAGAAAGGTAACATTAAATCTTCCCAAAAAAATTAATATCGGAAAATTTTTCTTTAGCTCCAACTGGGACGAGCAGATTAATAGAGCAGTTGTTTCTCTGAATCGACTCGTGAAGAGCGTTTGACCAATTAGAGCTGACCGGGTTTAAAGTAAAAGAAAAAGGATGGTTTTAAAAACTCTACTTTAGAGGAAAACTACAGCAAGTAGACAGCTGCACATGGAGAAAACAATATCTATGAATAAATGTATGTCACTTATAATTCTTTACCTAAGCCGTTTAAATTTGTTGCTTCATTTTGTCACACATTTTCCTTTTTTCCTTTTTTTAAGCCATGTTTCTTCACACAAACTGGAGTATTATTGTTAAATGGTGGTGAGAAAAGGTCATGTTGTGGGTCGTTGCACCGTTCGGTCTGAATCAGGGCTCTGTGTGCGTGTGTCTGTGCGAGTCTGTGAGAGAGAGAAAGAGATGTATTTATATTTTGATGATTGTCCTGTTTTTAAATGAATAAATGTTGAATACATCAGATTCACTGTGTCTCTGGTCTTTTCCCTCAGATCTAATTCACTCAGGGCGTTTGTTCGTAGCATAAAGTATAGAGTTATTGTAAAGCAGCACTATTTTAGTCCCTGTTAAGTCCTTTTGGCTGGTTCTTGTCAGGTTTAGTCGCTAAGAATCTTTCTATCACTGTAAAAAAGAAATATTAATCGTCAGACAAAGGCTACAGTAGATGTAACGTAAATACTTTAAAATGAATAACAATCAGACATTTGGTCACAGCTGGGTCTGCAAATGTTTTACTTCTACAAAAAGTACACACATTTATATTTTGTTTGTGATGGAAATAACAATCTCCCAAGTCCCATCACTCAGTGCAGTTCCAGTTTGTTCCACCAGAGGCCGACACTGTCCTTGAGTCTAAACAGAAACAGCTGGACGTGATTGAAGCCTGAGTAACTTCCTGAGAGTTTCCTGAGACAAATATGGAGTGAGAGCAGCTGTGACTGAGTTAAACCCATCCTCAGACTCTGAGTCAGAACCACGCGAGTCATGGTTCTTGTGAAACGAGGTTTTTAATGGATTACGTTCAAACAAAAGACAAAAACTGGGATTTCTCAGTCCTACTGTAGTCTTAGTTTAGTCCTGATTCACTCCCGGTTTGGTCCTGTATTAGACCTGGTTTAGACCTGGTTTAAATTGGACCTGGTTTAGTCCTGGTTTAGATTAGACCTGGTTTAGATTAGACCTGGTTTAGTCCTGGTTTAGAGCTGGTTTTGGTGAGTTCTTGTTGAATGAATGAACTGAGTGACCCACTGTGGACCTCATTCTGACACGTGTTCAGCAGACCGACCTGGACCACGCCTCTCTGGGCTGGGACCTCGGAGTAAATCCCAAAACCAACATCCGTGTTCGCAAATCCTGGACTGATACAGAACAGGGTCTCGCTCTAATGACATCATAATCCAGAGACAGGCTGAGACTCACAGCTGAGAGACACACAGCACAGGTCAGCGCAGATCCGGTCTGAGAACCAGGACTAAACCAGGACTAAACCAGGACTGAAAGAAACAGAATAATTGATCTCTGTCTGTCCTGTCTCGGTTTAACCCTGGTCCACATGTGTCTGACTCTCTCTCTGATGATAAAATAATAAAACGTGGAGCTGACGTGGCGTCTGTCGATGATAAAAAAGAGAAAACCCAGCAGAGTCTGAGGATCTGAGGAGACCTGTATTTACTGTTCACTGTCACACACTCTGAGGAGGCACTGAGGTTCCCCTGCATTTCCTCTGAGCCGTGTCCAGAGAGAGACGTCTGCTGCAGAAACAGACACGTCACACGAGAGACACAAAAGTCTGCTTCTAAATGAGACATAAATCAGATCTGAAGAGCACTTTTAAAACTTGGATGTGCTAAATGTAGGCTCCATCCCAATTCTACCCCTTAGCCCTCGTTTCTTGCGTTCACAAGAAACAAAGGGGTGTCCCAAGACTTATTTGGATGAAGGGTTAAGGGCTATACATCGAACCAAATGGAGACCACTTCAAACAGAGGTAAGATAATTTCCCAGCATGCAGTGTGTTCACTGTGAGAGATCTGCAAAATGTAACTAATTTAAAACCTGTTCCTGCAGTGGTGTCACCTCTGAGGGGGGTAATCAAAGCCTTTCCCATTTGTTTGGAGGAACAAAAGGAAAGGGTGAGTTGGACTGAGACAGGACTGTTTTGACCAAATGTATAAAAAAAAGTCCAATTCAAAAGACAAACTCTCAATAAAATCACCTAAAGTAATAGCTCAATATTGTTCTTATTGTGCCACTGATCCTCTTTTGTTACATAATTCAGTTGAACACATTTACATTTTTCCAAAGTGACTTACATTTAGCTGTAATTTCCCAGTGTTACAGCTGGAACACCCCTGGAGACCAGGTGGGTTAAGTGCCTTGCCAAAGGACACAACAACAGCGTGAACTGTGGTGAGAGTGGGTTGTAGAACAACATCTGAGCCACTGCGCCCCACATTCAGTGCAGTGTGTCGGTGTCGGCTGCAGTGACTCATCTCTGGCGGAGCGTGTGTTTTGTGTGAGTCTGTAAACACATCTGAGCAGCTCTCTGACTCAGAGCCGGTCCAAAGACAAAGAGAAACCACAGCTTGTATTTATATTTGAGAGCAGACGAGTCAAACGCAGCTCAGAGGGAAGTTAGAGTCGGGTTGAAGCAGGTTCCATTGCAGAAACAGGAAGTTCAGCTCAGAGAGACGTCAAAGTAAAAACTTATTTTAATTTTTTATTTTGTATTTATTGTGGTTTAGATGGATCATAATTGTTTCCCGTTGTGGCTTTGAGTCAGAGGCTGGACTCGTCAAAACCAGGACTAAATCAAGACTAGAAATAACCTCAGATGAAAACCAGGACTGAAAGGGATTACTGGTTTAGTCCTGGTACATACCAAATGTCAGGTTTACTGCTCAAAAACACAACAAGGCACATCCTGATGAAACACTGAGCAAAAATGACAGATTAAATCTAACTTAACCCTGTTCAAATCCACCTAAACCCTGTTCAAATCCAACTAAACCCTGTTCACATCCAACTCAAATATGTTGAAATCCACCTAAAATCTGTTCAAATCCACCTAAACCCTGTTCAAATCCACCTAAAATCTGTTCAAATCCAACTAAAACCTGTTCAAATCCAACTAAAACCTGTTCAAATCCAACTAAAACCTGTTCAAATCCAACTCAAATATGTTGAAATCCACCTAAAATCTGTTCAAATCCAACTAAACCCTGTTCAAATACACCTAAACCCTGTTCAAATCCACCTAAACCCTGTTTAAATCCAGCTAAGACCTGTTCAAATCCAACTAAGACCTGTTCAGATCCAACTAAAACCTGTTCAGATCCAACTAAAACCGGTTCAGATCCAACTAAAACTGTCATAATCCAGTTAAAACCTGTTCAAATCCAAATGAAACCTTATTACTGGTTTAGTCCTGGTACCTGGTTTGGGGAAACAGTACAAGTACAAACATCAGCTCACTGCAGAGCGCACATAGACTTGGACTTGTGACTAGGCCCTGTAGCATCATCTGAGTGTGTGCACGTAAAAAGGCTTATGAAAACTAAATTGGAACTAAATTAGGCTGATCAGTCCCATGTTACTGTGGGTTCTCTCCAGCATCCTCCCATCATCCAAAGACATGCATAAAGGCCAATTTTAAACTCTAAAGTATCCCGTGTGAATGGTTGTCTGTCAGTGTCTGTGCCTAAAGCCCACATTCAGTCCGGACGAGGTTATTTCAAATGCCGTCTTTGTTCGCACAGGCAGATTAAATCTGTAAAACAAACGCGCTGTTAATGTTCATACGCACATCTTAAGTCCAGCGTGTACCCCGCCCCAGGTCCATAGTTGCTGGGATAGTCTCCAGTCACCCCACTAATGGGAAAAAGCAGAAGAAAATAAATGAATGTATGCTGTAACTGGGGCTCTCGCAGAGGAAACCCTTAGATTAAACCAAACTTTAGGCTCTTTCATTAAAGCTGTAGGGAGGAACAGGGACAGTTTAAATGAACCGTATTTAGACTAGCCCGAGAGAAAAGGATGAAAAAACACTTTTTCAAGAAACAATTAACAATTTTTTTAAAAGTTGATAATGACATTAAAACAATACTTGTGCATTTATCTATCTTGAAACAAATATTAATTTGGAGGTCTGTCACACTCATTTTACTCAAGTGCCCAGAGAGGACGAATTGAACTAAACATGCCCAGTAATGTTCTTTACTTATGCATGAAATTGCACTTTTTTCATGTTCTGGCAGATTTAAACCACTTTAAAACTGACCGACTCCTGTTTTAAGCAAGTTAAAGCCATTTCTAACTGGTTAATGTCTGAGTTTAACCACTAAACTTCTCCAAATCAAATCTTTAAACCTGTCCAAATCCAGTTCTAACCAGGATAAAAGCATTTTAAACAGTTCTGCTAACATATGACACATGCCAGTAGCTCAGACTATGCTGTTTAAAATGTTACAGCTTAACATTTCCTCACATAAACAGTTTAGACAGTATAACAAAACCTTTTTTTTTTTTTTTTTTGAGTTGTTAGCATTGTTGCAATCGCCCCACTCTCCTGAAATGACCCTGTTATTTCAGACATTATAAAACCAGTGTAGTGGTTTTACACGTGTGTGAAAAGAGGAAATGTTGTTTGAGGAACTAAGTGTGCTCCTGAAGTTACTCACAACACGTTCAGTAATTTTCCAACAAAACCCAACGTTTAGACTATTATTAATAAAAGTGTTTGTCTGGATGTGGTTAGTGCCAGACTAATGCTGACTCCAGCATAATATATTTAAACAAAAGGGTCTTTCCACTAAACGAAAAGATGAGCCATCTGTTCAACCAGGTTTGAGATGTAGTTTTGTTGTGTTAAGAGAAAAGAAAGGCTTGTGTTTGGCAGCCATCTTGATTGTTGGAGATTAATGGAAGAACAGACAGACAGTTCAGGTGCATTGATGTGCTAGAACAGTTCTGACTTTCCTTTCTGTGATTTCAAAAGAGTTTGATGACTTGTTCAGAGACAACAACTTTTCACTTCCAAAAAATGGATCTGTTTTACAGGATTCCTAGCTTTAGACCTGGGCCCTGGTTTACAAAGCTACCACTTTATCTCTCTATATCTCTCCAACAGTTACAGACAAAACACTCTCAGTCTGGATCAGTGGGATCACGAAGTTAAATATCAACTCCACTATCTTTCTCCGATCAACCCCGGGTCTCTCCGATCAACCCCGGGTCTCTCCGATCAACCCCGGGTCTCTCTGATCAATCCCGGGTCTCTCTGATCAACCCCGGGTCTCTCCGATAAACCCCGGGTCTCTCCGATCAACCCCGGGTCTCTCCGATAAACCCCGGGTCTCTCCGATCGACCCCGGGTCTCTCCGATCAACCCCGGGTCTCTCCGATCAACCCCGGGTCTCTCCGATCAATCCCGGGTCTCTCTGATCAACCCCGGGTCTCTCCGATAAACCCCGGGTCTCTCCGATCAACCCCGGGTCTCTCCGATCAACCCCGGGTCTCTCTGATCAACCCCGGGTCTCTCCGATAAACCCCGGGTCTCTCCGATCGACCCCGGGTCTCTCTGATCAACCCCGGGTCTCTCCGATCAACCCCGGGTCTCTCTGAGAAGTGAGAGCACTTCATGTGAAACAGACCAGTCACAGCGACATGTGGCAGAGAGTAAACACGAGGAAAACAAACAGCAGCAGAGACTGAATGAGCAGCACAAAGAGCTAAAGACTAACAACAACAGAAGTGTGGAGTCTGTTTTAAATGAATCTCACAGTTTAGTCCAGCCTTTGGTTTTGATTCACGCTTGACTCGAGACAGGTGTTTTTTTTTGGGTGGTTATAGGAATAACAGTCTTTAACTAATGAATGGACAAGCGTAACAACTCTGGATATATTCACAATCTTTGCTACAAATGATTGGATCTGGTTTTATCTGAGAAAGTGTCTTTGGTTTGGTCATTGTTTAAATCTTGTTTACTGCAGGGTTTAGACCTGGTTTAGACCTGGTTTAGTCCTGGTTTAGACCTGGTTTAGACTTGGTTAAGACCTGCTTTAGTCCTGGTTTAGTCTTGGTTTAGTCCTGGTTTAGTCTTGGTTTAGTCCTGGTTTAGTCTTGGTTTAGTTTTGGTTTAGTCTTGGTTTAGTCTTGGTTTAGTGCTGGTTTAGACCTGGTTTAGACCTGGTTTAGACTTGGTTTAGACCTGCTTTAGTCCTGGTTTAGTCTTGGTTTAGTGCTGGTTTAGACCTGCTTTAGTCCTGGTTTAGTCTTGGTTTAGTGCTGGTTTAGACCTGGTTTAAACCTTGTCCAGTCCTGGTTTAGACCTGATCTAGACCTGGTTTAGACCTGGTTTGCCGTACTTTAAGATTTGCTTGGACTTGACAATAAATATATTCATAAACCCTGCTCATATAGTGTCTAAATATCATCTAAACTCATTATAATTGTGCAGTTAATGATTTGTTTTGATACTTTATGGTTAAGTATCAAACTGTGTCATAATTGTTCTGAGATCATCCATCACGTGTGGTATTCAAGCGTCTCGGCTGCAGACAAAAGCCCCTCTGAAGCTTTGATAAACTGAAAATAACACCAGCTGATCCTTGAGTGTCCCGTCCTTTTATAGTCATCATGAAGTCACCACTCCAGCAGCAGACATATCCGACTCTTCTTCCCACGACTCGTGACACTAGAAAGTGTCTCCAGAGGGTCGTCTGGTTCGAGCGAGGGTTCATGTCCGGTCGAGGTGAAAGCAAACGGAGAGTATTAACACGAGAGAGAGATGCAGGAGTGAGTCTATTAAGAGGCCCAGAGGAACACGCTGTACCATCACGTGATGAGGACACAGACACACTAGGACAGGGATGTACAGAGGGTTTAGGTTTGGTCATGGTTCTCTTTAATATAAAGTAGATCCTGGTGTGTCGTTATGTAAGAGGCTGGAGGTACAGCTACTGCAGGAAACATTCAACTATGATAAATACAAAGTTTAAATTCCTGAAGCCAGAGCCGTACAACTCAAACACTAGCTTTGTCTTTGGAAAAACAATCTTGTTATTGAAAAAAGACATGCTTCATTTGGAAAGTAAACCACACACTTGGACTAGAGGCCAAAGTGTCCCCAAAATAGAACAGAGGGCTTATTGGGGACACTTTGCACCTCTTTCGGAAACTGACTTGTACTGACCTGACCTTTACCGACCTTTACCGACCTTTACCATAGAGCTACAGTGGAGACAAGGCTCTTGTGTTTAGTTCCAGGTCCAGAACTGGTTTAGTCTTGGTTTAATCCAGGTTGAGTCTTGATTAGACAAGGTTTAATCCTGTTTGATCATGTGTTTAATCCGAGTTTAGAGTCGGCTTTGTTCTTAGTTCAGAAGTTTAGTCTATAATTAGTTTAGTTCTGACTTTGACCTGGTTTTGTCTTGGTTTAGACCTGACTCTAGTGCTGGTTTAGTCCTGGTCATAGGTCCACCAAATCAGGACTAAACCTACTAAACTTAAAAGCAAAAGTCTGAACATAGAACTAATTCTGGACTAAACCAGGTCTAGAGCAAAACTTAACCAAGGACTAAACCGTCCAAGTCCATACACTGGATAAAATAAATGTAAAGCTGCTCTTTTCTCTCGGTGATGTTGATCCTGGTCTAACGCTGTCCTCTGCAGAGCCCAGGCCTGTTTCTGTTCACAGTAAACGTGTCAGAGTCATGTGTGAAATACGGCCCACAACCTTCTGAGAAACTTAAACAGTGTTTGTTTCTAGGAATTACACCAGAAACACACGAGCACATGAGATTAGAAACACTTAATATCACTCTTATAAACTTAAACCATATTGAGCAGTAATAAAAATGCCTGAATAACCATTTTGAAACAAGCTCCTCGCCGTGTCCTTGTGTCTGAACCAAAATACGGGTCAAGTATCTAAACAGAGCTTTCAATTGTTATTTTTGTACAGAACTTTTTAATTGATCCATTCGTCATCCTTCCTTTCTTTTCCCTTTCTCACAGATTGAACAGTGATGGTTTTGGTTTAGCCCTGAGTTTATGTCCCAATTATATTCTGGTCCCAGATTATGTCCTGGTTTAGGATGACTTGATGCCTTTTCATTTGGGTTCAGCAGGTCTCGACTACAACACCATGAGTGCACAAAAATAACTGTTAAAGTATTGTTCACACATTTGTTCTCTCTTCCCCTCAGACCCTGATCTAAATGTCAGGCAGTTGTTTATTGGTTCGTCTCATCTGTTCACTCTCTCGGTTTGAGACTTTAGGATGAACCCTTAATATACAAGTTATTCATTCATTTGCTCACTGCTAACAACAGGGATGTATGTGCCTTTTGGATTTTCCTCATTCGGGGGTCGCCACAGTGAAGTAGTTTGCATGAGTAGCTTAGCCAGGTTTTTTACGTCGGATGCCCTTCCCCGATTTTACCTGGGCTCGGGACCTACACAAGTAAACTGTGGCTGGAGTTGCTCCTTTTAGGCAATTTAAGCGCCGAGAACTGCCAGATCAATAACATAGTGACTACATTGTGAAAGGCCTCTATGATTCTAAAAATAACCAGGAAACAGGAAGTGAGAGCAGTACTTCTTGCTCTGAATGAACACTTCCTGTCAAACGAAGACCTCCTCTTCATTCATTACTTTAATGATAATGTCAGTTCACATTCAGCACCAGTTCCTGACGAGAGACTGGAGGAGATTTCAAAGCCGAACCACCAGAACCGTCCCGTCCCAGTGGAAAGGAGCTGGTGGGCTGGAAGAAGTGTTGGGGGACAGGGAAGTCTGGGGCTCGCTGCTGTGACCCAGCCCTGGAGAAGAGGAAGAAGATGAAAAGAAATAAATGGTTTATCCAGTTTTTCAAATGTGGATAATGGAGGAAGAAGCGTAGTGTTCTAAACATTCTCTTCTGTAAGAGGCCAGAACAGGAAGAACACGGGCCCCTTTAATACAGCAATAACATGAAAAGGAAGTGTTTTCAGTTCTTATTTTAACTCTTCCCTTTTTAACTTGAACATGAATGAGATCACGACAAAAAAGGCTTTTCACAAACTGACCTGGGAATAACTCTAGTTCATAAAACAGAGCTGGAGTAAGTATTGACCTGTAGTATTATCCTCTCAGCCACAGTTTTATTTGCCTCGTTTGTTCGTTTACCATGTGGTTTTTCTGTGGAGTTTGTCAGACGTCTGCTGCGACTGATAATGTGAAGCTGTTGTAACAGTTTGTCTTTATCACGGCTCTGTCTAAAACTGAGATCTGCAGGAAATCCATTACCCTAAACATGCCATTGGTTAGTTCTCAGTGAGTGTTTCTCAATGTCCGGGATCCGTCCTCCAGAGTCAGGTCTGAGCCAAGACAAGGATCCTGTTTCATTTTTAAACGTCTTTTGGAACATGCTTTGACGTGGCAGAGCTCCCCAACCTTCAGTTTTCACTCTTTTTTAGTTGTGTCTATTATATGCAGTTATATTAAATTAATTATTACACTTACATATATACATATAATGCAATATCGAGCAATTAAATAAACTATTAAAGCTTCTGCACTTGACTGACTTTTTGCCGTCTCTCCCTCAACAGCAGCGTTATAACATTTACTGCTGCTTTTATTTCAAAAAGGTAAAACCAAACCAATTTTCCACAAAACACAGAATAGATTACATTTAACCAAAGTTTAGAGATGACTTGAAACATTTATCTCTATGTTTATTGTGAGACTGTACAGATCCTGTAATTATACCGTCTCGTTAAACATTGGGTTGAAGCATTGCCAACTATTTCAACTGTTTCACTATAAACTATAATTTCTTTGCAACAGAATGACCCATTTCCAGGTTTTATTCCTTGGTCTTTGTTGTTGACATCAGTGTCAACCAATGGGACCGCTCCTTTTTCCTGAAGTCAGCTGTGATTGGACAAACTCCAGCTGTGGACCATTCTCATTTATTAAATTCATTCATTTATTAAATCTGTTTATTAAAACATCTAATGGTCTCATTTTTTTCACAGATGATTCTTGTTACAATAAGCTTTAGTGATTAAACTGTCAAACTAAATGCTAGATTAAAAACATTTTGTATATTTTATTATTACAGTGTCGTAAAAATAGGACAAATGTTGAATAGTTAGCTGACATTTTATTAATTTCTTTATGATCCCAGATGTATTTTTAAATTTTTTTTGTTGCTAAATGTGATGATTATGAATACGTGACTAATAAAAACCTAGTTCACTGTGGGATTTTACTCATTTATAGCTAGGTAATCTTTAATTTATTTTTACAATAAAAATTATTGGGACAAAGATACTGTAAATTGTATTGAAGTATGTAAACGAAATACTTTATTATTACTATGTTATATTATTGCTGATATACTTTTTCTATAACTATAAACTTAAATGCAGATAGATTTGCACACTTGATTATTGATACATTAATTACGGCAATTACTGTTATATTATTTTAAAGTAATTCTACCTAAATGGTGCAAATTTTTTTGTCTTTGTAAAAATCTTGTAAACTTGTCTTTGTTTTATGATAATTAAATGTATTTACCACAGTCCTATATTGTTTTGGGTTTTACGAATATTTATTGTTTTTTCCATTTGACAGTATTTGATCGTAAATCCTTCAGAGCTTTTTCTTTTTGTTTGTTTTTATGGTTATAAATGTATCTTCTACCTCATCCATTCGTAAAAAAAGTCTGTTGTGTTTATCTACTACAGCCATACTGTTGTCACAGGTATTTAATGTTATTCAGTACTGTTTACTGTAATGACAGTATTCCACCGTAAATCTTTTGTTTTGTTTTGTTCTGTGTTCCTCTTGTTGTCATTAGTGAGAATCCTCTCCACAGAGACTGATAACTCTCAGATCAGGGACAGCAGCTGGGACTGTCTTCATTGATAACAGTCACTTATCCTTTACCAGTGATTTCCTGTAGACAACTTTCGCAAGAGGCTCTTTATCTTCTGACACCAGCTAACCCTAACCCTAAAGGTCACTTGTACTCGTTAAATCACACATGTATTGTTTTTGTTTAAGTCAATTACAAGCACTTTCCTGGACTTACACAATGAAGGCTGCAACCGTCTCAAACTCACACAGGGGTTTTCCATCATGCTTTCCAAAAACTGAGAGTAATGTTAAAGAGACTGAACAGTGTCCTTGAACTGTGTCTTGTGCAACCCATTCAATACAAACCAGACTTTAATTAAATGGGGAAAATGCTGTAGAAAGAGGCCTGTGTGAAATCATATTTACACAATTTACTTTTACACAGTGCAGTAAACATACTCTATTTATGGTTTTGCGGCGAAATATTGATGTGTGCAGCTGATACATTGTTGGTTTTACATAACCACATGTTGGTCTTTTCACAGTTAAACCATTAGACAGCGTCTGGCCTCCATTATTACCTTTCTGTTGTGGAATAAAGACAAGACAACGTCCCTCTCACCAGGTTTAGTATGGTTTAAACAGACTGGCGCAGTTGCTCTGTTGACTCAAATATGTGTGAACTACAGTGTACAATAAACATGCAACAAGAGCTGATCTTGGTCCACTTCCACCTGAACTCTGGTTCAGTTGGACTGAAATATGAGCTGCACCAGGACCACATTCATCTAAACAAACCAGAAATAGCATGATAAGAAACAACATTGAAATCATGTGACTTAATATCGTCCCGAGAGCAAAAAAAGAGTGTTGTCTAATGAAACAAAACTCTCCAGACTCTAAACGTGGAGCAATGAGGAGGTGAAATGTTTTATTAGTGTTTGGTGCAGCTCATGTGAAAGTTTACAAGAAAATAAATCATTGACACTGTACTGCCCCAAAACTCTATTGCACTAAAGAAAAGACTCAAGGTCAAACTCAAGGCCCCAGGAGCCAAATGTGGCCCTTTGTAATGTTTATTTGGCCCTATTTTTGGTACTTTGCACATTGACCAAAAGGCACTAAACTATTTTAAAAGTGTCACAAATTGAAGTGAATTCACAAAATGATTTGGGGAAAAAAGGAGTACATTAATTAAACTGATGTGAAAAAGACATGAAGATCAAACCTTAGATTCAAACACTGTCAAACTTTAACAAAGCTTCCCAAGTGTGTCAATTTTCAGCCCCTGAAAGATTTATTTTTTTACTATTGTGGCCCCTGCACTACTTTGAGTTTGTCACCACTCGCCCAGAGGGTGTCTGTTGAAAGAAAAGCCAATGTTTTCTTCAATCACGTCTTCCTGCCAAAGTTGCTAATTTATTGTTTTGGTTCCATCACAAAGTCAATCCAGAAAATTCAATACAATCAGAATGAACCCTTATCCACTCACTCTCCTCTGACAGCGCCCTCTAGTGTGTTTCTGGAGAAAGGTCCAGAGCTGAAAAATGTCACTGTGAACAAGAGGAACCAGAAAGTAAACCAAACCAGAGTTCTAAAAGAGGAAACCCAGCTTTTGGTCCCAGATGTGTGTGATATTAATATTTCAGACAATATTTGTATCTGTACAATGGAAAATGCAATATATGATTTTGCCTAAGGTTTGGAAACATATCTGTTCTTTATTGTTAAATGTTGATAGATAAAAAGCTAATGTGTCAGTTGTGGTGAAAGGTTTTTTTTTTGGTGACTGCTCCTTTACAAGGATGAATGAAAAGAAAAAAGAATGAATGAGTAAACAGTTTGACACACATTGAGCCTAAGGACTGGGAGTTACTGCACTGTGTCATGTGTGTCCCTTTTGGACTCACTGACAACTTATACACACTTCCTGACTCATTTACAAACCTGATCCAATCCAGCTTGCCTTCGCTTTGTATAGCATATACTAGGACTTATTCAGCACAAAGGGTTTTTCCCACAGACCTTAATATGAAAAGAAACGCCTGGTGTACAGCTGACAGGACACATACAGTATAACTAATAAAAAAGATTTTCATATCATTGAGTTTTTCTACATCCATGTGGCGTGTGCAAAACGTAGTGCTGTAGTCACACTCTAAGAAATAAACACAAGTTTTGATTAAAAATGTAATGTCAACTTGTTCCACATAACTGCTAATCTACTTGATTTCTTAATTTGGATTTGAGGAAGTTGATTGATTTATATTTAATGTGTTCAATATAGTGTTCAATATATATTACTCAACTTTATTACTTTACTCAGTTTTATAGCAAAACTGAGTAAAGATGATGGTTGCTGATGTTCCTCTGAGTCATGGTTAGACCATGACCGACGTTGACAGAGGTAGGTTAGAGATTGAACAGGTCACTGTATAAAACAGTTACAAAATCCAAACCAAGTCCAGTCTTGGACCAGGTCCAGACTCATGGAGGTTACATACGAGACATGCCTGAGATTGCACATAAGGAACGCTATGCTTCACATGCAGTAAGACGATTATAGCATTAGGTGTTGTCCAAATAATTGACCATAAATCACTGTAAAAAGCAAGTTGTAGTAGTTCATCTTAGAGGCATGAAGCTATTTGCAGAGTCACATAATGAAACAGCACAGATCGTGTTTCGTTCAAGTCCAACGAGGTCAGGTTTAAAAATGGACCTGAGCAGAGTTCACCTGAAGGAGAGACACTGTCATTATAGGAGTACATTTTTATTTATGTGTCTCCTGGTACTTTCTGCCGAATAGATTTTTATTTTTCTTACAAAAATAATACAACAAAAAAACACACAACTCCACTCCTTAAAGTCTTAACCTTCTCTAAGATTAAAAACAATGGAACACTGGATATGTTAACCCTGCTCATCCTCCGCTTCCTGCAGTTATTCCTGATCCAGCTGTATTGAAAGTAAATCCAGGACAGTGAGTCAGTCAGTCAGTGGCCTGTAGGTGGCCCACTAACCCACATCTGCCCTAAGCCCTGTCTGTCTCTGTGTCACTGTTACAAAATGTTCTGTTCCCGCCCGCGGCGCAGCCGAGTCCCACTCAGTCAGCTGCAAAATACTCACACACCTCCCTCTGTTTCTGTAACAAGAACCAGCTTTGACAACTTTGGACAAAGATCTCACATAGATTTTAATGGTTTTGTAGAGAAATGTCTCAGATCTACAACAAAGCATGGGGTTTACTCATGTATCTAGCTTTAAGGATAATATATTTCCAGCTACATCCAGACACTTTAGGGTTGTATCTTGGTGACTCCCGCAGATAATAATAAGCACATTCATTACTTACAATTAAGTACTTTATTTGACATTGGCCAACAGCTTTATAATAAATACTGACATTAAACAAAGACTGTTTTAAATATTTCATAAAGGAATTACTGAGAAGAAAGCTTTACTTTGGGTCTGACTTCTTTCTAGTGATGTAAATATGTGCATTTCTAATAAAACGTTTGTAATAAAAGCCTGTGACAATATAATATAATGAGTCTGAAGTCTGAAAAGTGAAATGAACAAGAATTTGGTTGAAGAAATTGGTTTTGGTCCTTTGGTCTAAGCACTCTGGGTTTGCCTTATGTTATTATATTGGTTTATGACACATATAACAGGGGCTCTTTTTTCATGTTCCATTCTGTATAAACTGCACTGGACAGATACTGCAGTTTTTCATAATCACAAGACATGCCTATACATTCATATACTTATTAAGGGCACATTTATCCAATAACACATGCCATAAACATTATTCATTCATTTAGCAGACGCTTTTATCCAAAGCAAATTACATTAAGCTTCTATTCACCAGTGTTACAGCTGGAACACCACTGGAGGAAATGTGGGTTAAGTGTCTTGCCCAAGGACACAACGGCAGTATGAACTGTGGGGAGAGCGGGAATCGAACCGCCAACTTTCCGGTTAAGAGACAACCTCTCTGCCACTGAGCCACTGCGCCCCTAAACAACACTCTATCTTTGCTTTTGTGGTTTTAAGACCCATTTGTATGAAATGTCATTATTATAAATGTCCTTTCTGTTAACTGTGTCCTTTTAGACTTAGTCAAAAGAAATATTTAAATGCACTTATTCATGCTCTACTTCTAACTTTATCTTTTCCTGTGTTTTTTGTTCACACGTGTCAAGCCAGAACCCTTTGCATACTTCTTGTGCAATAAAACCACTTCATAACACTATTAAATGTGCAAACCACAGCTAGAGGAGAGGCCAAAACGTAGTAAAGTTAAAGTTCACTGGGGGCGTTTGCAGCTTTAAAAGGCTGAGAGCTCTTAGTGGGATGTGTAGTAGTAACCGGAGCGGGAGGTGGGGACAGATGGGTGGATGGTGAAATAGCCTGCAAGAGAATTTGAGTACAACGTGGCTCCGAAAGCATTTCTCCTGTCTGTCTGTCTGTCTGTCTGTCTGTGGGCTGGTCCTGCGCTAGAGGACGGTCCTGTGTAATGAATGGTGCTCTGAATGTGGAAATAGTAGCACACAGAAAGTGTACTACTGGCATTAAAACAAGATAATACTGTACATGTAATCAGAGTTAGTTTCAGGTCGAACCCTTCCCTCTTATCAGCTGAACTCAGAACTGAAAAAGTCTCTTGGAATTTCACCTTGAAAACCTAGTCCAGATGCCTTTGCTTCAACCTTCTGATGTCCTGGATGACTGAGAAACTTCACAGACAAAATACTGTACATGTATAATGCACATCTTCTGATTTCTTAATATCATAGAGTAGAGTTTAGTGTATGGTAGAGTATAATAATTTATAATTCTTCAATTAAATGTAACTTTATTAATCCACAGGGGGAAATTCAGTCGTTAGGTCACTTCAAAGAAAAGATTCAGACTTCCACTGCCACAGACGGACTGATTGTAGAGTCTTGTGTTAGTCAAGAAGAAGGAGTTCTTGTGGCGTTCTGTCCTGCAGCTCACTGATCTCAGACATCCACTGGCTGCTCTCTGTTGTTCAAAATTTCAGTGCAGGGGATGGTCCTTGTTGTTCTACACTGATATGATGCTGGGTCTGTCACCTCCACTTCCTTTTCCTCCTTTACTTCCCAGATCTGCAGCCTCTGTATCTCCTCCTTCTGTCTCTGGAACGCCATAGACACCTCCAGCAAATTTTCTCTTTTGTAAATGATGATTTTGAAATGAGCAGTTCTGCTATAATCAGGCACATTTGATGTTCATTAATGTGCATTGTTACAATTAAATAAAAAAATTAAAAAATAAAAGCATGTGCTGTTGTTTTGAAGGTAAAATTATACATCCAAAAGTTTTTGTCCTAACAAGACATGGACTGTCAAATATAATTAGCACATTAATACTATTCCCACAGCAGAGTTGGATGACACAATGTTTTTAGTGATGAGAAATATAACAAGAAATAAATAGCTTTAAAAAAGTTTATTAATTGATATTCATCATGTTTTTATATCTCCTGCAAAGATGTAACTTTGTACTATGTTACAACCATAACCCACTGATGCTATGACTCAGCCAAACACAACTGTTTTACTGTTTTTTTTTGTTGCTATGAATCACATTTGACATCAAAGCTAAGGAAACATTTAATCACAAGATCTTCCTTTTTATGACTTTTATTGGTAATCACATTTTGTATTATTAACTGGGAGCAGAGCACAAAGCTGGAGGGCTGGTCTTTGTGTAAGATTTTGACAACACTGTGCAATATGTAAGTAGATAATATTTGGCCACAGTTGAATATTTTAATGTTAACAGCTGGTATTTGACCTCCTAGAAAATGCCAACCAACTGGTATTAAGTCAGGTTTCCTCTATTTATTCTCAATTCTAGCCAAGGATTTGCATTTGGAAATAGAAATATTATATATATTAGTATATTATATTATTCAAATAACTCAAATTATTATTAAATAGTTTGTATATTTTGTTTCTCAATGGCATATAAATAAGTTATTATGACCCTTGTTTTGAACCCACTGACATGTTGGCCATTAATGATTTATCTTCTTGTGATAAATGAGACTTTTAAACTAGTTTGTTTGAGAAAAAATAACCTAGAGATATTCTCTTGAGTTTAATAGTAATGTATAACCTCCCAGCTTAGTTTTAAATAAACCATTTAAAAATACCAATCTGGCTTACTGTACCCACTGCATTCCTCTGTAATGACTAACAAAGTGCTTCACTTTCTCTGCCATGACACATAAAAGCGTCGGAATGACCGCTATAGCCGCAGTAAGCGCTTCGTCTTGCAGACTTCTGGGCTTTTGCGTGCTGAAGTATGTATTGTAATGATTTAAAAGCCGCATAGAGCCTTTCCGAGGCGCTGTAGGGTGAGACCTGCAGACAGACGAGTAGTAAGACACCCGGCTTCTTCTCACAATCCACGTGTGTCTGTCCCGAATTTTACCGCCACCATTTTCCTGGAATCCCACCCTAAGTCGTATCACTCCGCGGGGAAGACGAGCTAGACCCTGACTTTACAGCAACAATTCTCCTAAACACATCTAACGTTCGCTTTTCCGGTTGAACTTGACTGTCATTTTACACAACAACGTTGACACAGACAGTATGTTTACTCTTTATGCATAATCCGATGGTGGTTTAAAAGTTTTGGCGCGATTTTTGGTTTGGCGGAAGGATATTGTGGCAACTTGACTATATAAGAAAACGAGCCCGGCCGACCACACCTCTACTCTGTCTCTGTCTGATAGTAGCAGTGGGGAAGGAGAGGGGGAGACCGGCTCAGCGTCACAAACCATGCTGCTCAACACAACTTTAACTTAACACGCAAAAAAATCTTCTTCGAATATAAATTTTGAACCCTCCGCTCGATTTGTAGACGTAAACGGATATTTGGACGTGTCTTTGCCTCCGTTTTCTTCTTCCCAACGGTTTTAACGGTAAGTGCGTAGTATGCATGCGTAGTTGTAATATACCCATCCATTATCCTAGTTAAATGCATTCAAACTGCCGGTTCCTAGTTGCTATTTGACATAGTTTTCCGGCTTTTTTTGCTTCTAAAATGGTCCCAAATTTTGTTGCATGCGTATTTCACGTGGGTTACATTGCCCACGCATGCTTTAAAGACCCTCACAGCGCCACGGTGCAACCTTTGGATTATTACAGGGACATTGTGCAACTGCAGAAAACGTTTAGTCGCTTTTATGCTGCGTTTTTACATCCATATTACAATCCCTGTCATTATAAAATTTAAAATAGGATTTGACCTCTTTGAGTTTTTGGGAAAATGCTGGTTTTAAATGTAAAGAAATCTGCGTGTCAGCTTAACTCATGAGTAAAATGCATCTTTAGTGAGTCATTTTGCTCTTTTTCTGCTCGTTTTAGGCTTTTGGCTTGTTTTTTTTTTTGTCTTTTTTCTTGGTAAAGAGAGGTTGGCTTGAAAGTCTTGCCTGCTCCACACACTGCTGCTTTGTTCTCACATGCCATAGGAGCCCATAGGAATACAACTTGCCTGCCTCCCATGTCTTTTAATCAGCATTACCCTTCAATTATAAAACCTCCCAAATGTGCAATGCTAGCTTGTCCTGACTTGTTAGTGTCGATAAACTTAAGTAAACTGTGGGTTTTTAATCCCCATTGTGCTGAGTGGAGGTTTTTTTTTTTTTTATAAAGTTGTGAAAGTGGCTTCCTGCAGAGAACTGAAGGCTGGGGACCATGTGTTTGAACAACAGAACGGTTTTAAGGGCTGGAAAAAGAGCTGCTCTTCGAGTTGTCTATCCTACCACTAATGGAGCATTCTTTAAATGAAAACTCCCCACTGTAAAATGTAATGCACCAGCCTTTACAAGTAAACACTTGGCATTTTTTGTGGACTTTTGTTTTTAGTTTTGAGCAAGTTGAACGTGTAATTTTACATAAGTGCATTTGATTATCATAAATTACTCTGTGGCTTTTCATTCAATGTTTTTTGACTTTTGCATCTGAACAAACCCTTGCTTTGATGTGACCAAAATTTGTATTATGCTCTTGATTTTAGTGCACACTTTTTAAATTAATAATAAAAAATATTGCATTGTGAAACATTGGCACTAAATTTAATGGTCCATATCCACTATTTGTTTAAATGCATGTTTTTCTTTTTTTGTGCTATGTGCCCTTTTTAACCATTGGTACTGTCTACAACCTTGATTGATTGCCTGCTAAAGTTTGCCACTTTCAGTAGCTCAAGCCCATTGTGTATTTGTTGAATTGGCAACTTTCAAGTCTCCCGTCCAAAGTTAAAGTGCTGATTTATTGCCCCTGAAGTATTTTCCGCTGCTCTTTTTAAATTCTGGTGCGGTATTTGGACTCCGCGGTCAGGTAGCACCACTTTCTCAGAAGCCGAAGCCGGTGTTGGATTTCTGCCACAGCTGTTACCGTGTCGTCATGGCCATTTGTGGGAAGGGGTGGGGGGCTTTTATTTTTTTATTTTTTCTCCATCTTTGGGGTGAGTGGAGGACTTCCTTCGGAGTTTACAGAGGCGGGGTTTTGTATGAGGGGGGTGGGGTTTCGGTAATGTAAACACAGCTAAAAGAGACACGCGGTTACTCTCAGTTCAGTCTTGAGGTAACTTTCACTGCTACTGCTGCTATTCACTGGATTTTTGCACTTACACTACGGACCGTTACTACCTCAACAATCGGCTGGATTTACATTAAGGCTACCTCAGACTCGGATGATATTTGATCTTTCTTTTGTTACCTCATATTTAGCAGGTAATTTTAAACAGCTTTTGAAACCCTTGGCATGCATGCTGCTAGTTTTAATTATTCAAACTTTATATTTAGGATTTTGTTGGCTTTGTAGCTTATGGGTAGATTTAGCTATGGCTTTTACTAGTTTTTGCGTTCTTAGATAACTTCTAAGCAATTGCCATTTACAAATTATTATTATTATTATAGGCTGTATTTGTCCCACGTTTGGCTCTACATTACATTTCTTGTCTTTTTGGAGAAGTGGTTCTGTTTTTAAACTTGTATCTTGTTTGAAGCTACGTGTTGCTCTTTTTAGTCTTAAGACACTTGTACAATCTTTTGTAGAATCTAGTCTTAAAAGTTTCGAGTGACGCTCTAAAAATGCATGTTTCTGAAGAGCATTACTACAGCAGAGTACACACTTCACAGTTTTGACTTGTGTCGTAGTGGTAGTAGCGGTCTGCTCTAGTTTCGTCAGTTACCCTCAGCCGCTTGAATGGAGCATTGGTGAATGACGTTTCAGCGTTTCCCTCCAAAGAGTGCCACTTTATTTAGATGCAAGCGGTTTCCCATTTTGTAGCGTAATAGAACAATGCAAATGTGTTAATGGGGAAGCCCTGCTGAGGCTTAACAAGTTATTTATACATCTCTGATCACACAACATTCTTTGCTTTAGGGTAACAATGGACTGAAATGGATAGATTGGATGTGTTTCTTTAAATCTTTAGCTTGTCTCTAATTTTACCACAGACAAGTGCTCTTCCCCAAGATGTTCATGTTTGAAGTGACGTTTAAATGAATCTTCTTGTTTCTGCTTGTAAAATAACCTTAGTTGTGTACGTTCAGATTCTCTTCTAAATGGCTTTGCACAAACACTCATCTGTATTTTAGTACATGTACCAAGTAAAAGTGAGCAAGGCAAATTAAGTACCCAAAAAAAGCGTTCAGCTGTTGGGAAGTTTTTAAAAGGTCTTGTATCCAACACTAATTACTAAACTGGCAAAACTGTACAAGACACTGGCTTTGTTATGGCTGGAGGCCTTTGTTCTTATTTACCACCTTTTGCAACATCTAATAAGCCTGTTCTAGGACTGTTCCAACCCCATTTGCCCAAAATGAGTAGAAGTTTTTTTTAAACACTTTAATGAAAAAAAAAAAGAAAACAATCCACATTGCCAAGAAATACTTATTTCAGTAACGCTAGTCTTACATTTGACCCTAAAAAAATTAAAATTTGCACAAAGCCTTAATTCAAATTGTGGTACACACAATTGGTGGCACCAGTGGAAATTCAAGAAGCGTGCATTTCTTTTGATCCTGGGACTACACCAAGGGCCTTTTCCAAGAACACAACCTCCACCTGTCTGTGCAGACATTTATTTGACTTGCTTCTGTTTTCCTCTCCTTAGATTGAAGTTTCCACCATGTTGCAAAGCTTTTCTCAGTCCCAGGACTGGCTTTACTCCGAGCCTCTCTTCGATGATGATTTTTACCAAAATTTAGTGAAGAACCTAGAGTTGCTTCCCACTCCGCCGCAGTCTCCTCCGACGAAACCTACTGAGGCCAATGGCAAACCTCTGTCGAAGGAGGACCAGCTCAGCTACGTGTCCAACCTCCTCCTGGAGGACTGCGACATGCAGGCTCTGAACTGGAGCTGCGACCTGTTCGATGGGAAAGAGCCGGACCAGGGCTGCGCCTTGTTAGACTGTCCCGAGGATTACCTGTGGAAAGACTTGGATAAAGGGCTTGACGAGAAGCTGGTGTCGTCCATGCTCAGTTCCAGTCCTCTGCTCTCGGACATCGACACCAGTATCTTCGAGGAGATTGCTGGTTCGACGCTTAACTGCCAGGCGCTGATGGAGACCACACCAGAGACGAGTGAAGCAACATCAGACTACGGCTCGACTGGAGGAGACGTGTCCGCGTACTCATCCTCAGACTCTGGTAGGTTACAATCTACATCATTTGCACTGCATTTATCAACACTTTCATTCCACGAACAATAGAAGGGTTAAATTTCTTTATATACATACATTCATATGTTGTATAATAAACACTATAATGGACTGTAGTCTCTCTGAGACTTGAGTTTATGGAGCCAAAAGTAAGTTACAATTAAACATGATCAGATGTGGAATTGATTAAAATATAGCTAGTGATGCTACCGAACAGTTAAGTGGTCGTACACTTCATGAAAGATTTTATCTATAAATATAAAAGCAGAATAATGAAAAACTGTATAAATACTCTACTGTATTTTACAGCAAGATCTTATGTGACAGGCCAGTTAATTCCTTCTGTTTTTATCTAATGTAAAATTGACAAATCTACCTAATGCTGCCCTGTTTTTTAAAAGCATTTGAGTTCAATCAACAAACTATTATTTTTTTTTATTTTTTTATTTTTTTAAATGGCTCAGGTTCACCTCAAAGTACCAATGCTGCAGTTTGCCCAATGTCCACCCGAGGCAGTAAAATAGTCTCCTCAGATACTGTCCCCGTTTGCCCCCTCTGTTTCCAATCGACTTTAATCTTCTGTTGTAAAGCTTATCAGCCTGAACACTCCTCAGCTGCGTTTTTCTGTTAAAGGTAATCTGTTAATGTTTACAGTTTACTCTGGTCTTATCTCTGAGCTTTTACAATCAAGTGGGCGGGACTTCAAAGTGCCGCACAGGCTTTGATTGACATCAGCTGATGAATGGGTTAAGTACATACCGGGAGTCTAAAGTGTGACTCATGGTTGGATCCTGATGAGTCACTGTCGGCTCAGCCCCGAGGCCAGGATCATGTTTTCCTGCTACTGTGTGTACATACTAAACAATTACTGCTGAGTGTTTAATCCTATTAAACCTGAGTCTGTTCATTAGAGAGGCTTCAGTTTGACTCACAGCGTCCCAATAGATTAGTTCAGAAACCATTTAACTACAAAAAAAGGCAAGTCTTGTTTTAAAGCAGCTGCTATTGGAGTGAATGAATTAAAAGGAAATCAAGACAAATGTGATCTTAGAATTGAAATAGGACAGGATGTTACCAAAGTAAATTATTCAAAAGAAAGCTTGGTTTGTTGTTGTTCCCAGCATTGATTGTGAATTGCCAAGTGGTAAAATTTTTAAATCTTCCTTTCACAGAGGAGGAGGAGATCGATGTGGTGACAGTCGTGCGCTGCCCGTCTAGCCCCGCCCCTTTGCGCAAACTGGCCGACGCTCGTCAGAAACGGCAGGAAGAGGAGGAGCAGCGCCTGGCTTTGCAACGCCACAACTTCGAGATCCAACTCCAACACAACTATGCCGCGCCGTGTCCTGCATCGCCGCCACCCATGTCGCCTCGTCACACGTCCCACAAACGCTCACGGGACAGCTCGTCGCGCCACCACTCAAACCGGAGCTCCCCCACGTCCTCCATTTCATCACGCTTCAGCTCCAAAAATTCAGCTGAAATGGAAGACGATGAGGAACGCCGGCGGACACACAATGTAATGGAGAGACAACGACGAAACGAGCTCAAAAACTGTTTCATGCGACTTCGAGATAATGTCCCGGAGCTGTCCCGCAACGAGAAGGCCTCCAAAGTGGTCATCCTTAAAAAGGCGAGGGACTGTATCTATAGTCTTGAAGACAACGCACACAGGCTTCAAAACAAACGGGACCAACTCAGAGCAAGGCAAGAGGAGCTAAAGGCCAGACTCTCTCAGCTACGGAGCTAATAAGCGCTATTGGCTGTTAGCATTGGGAGGGGTGGGTCAATGGACAAGACTTTGTACAAAAAGACATTATGGAAAGAGACTGGACTTTAGTAAAACTGCCCAATCACCACAAAGAAAGCTGTGTTACGACTTTACAAAAACCAGTCCTGTGTGGAATAAAAGGGGAATCTGTTTAATACTGTAAAGTAATGTTGGTGTCTTATCCGTTCATTAAATTGCATTGCAGCAATTTATGGGGACTTTGTTAACGGATAAGACTTTGGAAAGAAAACTGCAAGTCAGTTTTGTCAACTTGCATTTTTGAATATAATTATGCCAATACATTTGTAATAAAATCTGAAGTTCTATTCTTTCTAACATATCACTTTATTGGAATCGAACAGGTGGTAAACTTGTGCATCAATTTGGCATCGCGGTACTTCATAATCTGTTTAATCTCGACAGTAAAAACCTTTTATTTGATTAATCAACAAATTATTTTTGTTAAAAATCAACAATTGTTTTTACAAATTATCTAAATGAGAAATGGTGATCTTTTCCTAACCTTAATCATGGCTCTTTAACAATTAAGTTGTGAACAGTTAAAGGAGCACTTTAGACATTTGTGAAGCTATTTCAAACTTAAAAACAATAGTTGTTATTGACCCCAAATAAAATAAAAATTACCGTTGAAGTCAGTCCAGTCTTTAGGTTTGAACAGTAGATAGAATTACACTTCCTAAACTTTAATTTTTTTATTTTTTTTTTTTTACAAAAATGTTGACTCTATAGACCCACAAAGATTTATGAAGACTTTTTCACTTGTTTATAAATTTTAATTTCAAAGTGAGCGGTGTTCTAACTAAAATTAAGCTAATTTTGAATCTAATCTTCTACTTTTATCTAGTAGAAATTATTGTTAAAGATTTGGGTTTGTGTCTATCTTCACAAATGGATCAAGAAAGTTCTTGGTTAAGGTTAGGAACTGTACATGCCTCAAGGTCTAAACAAAAAAAAAACTACAATCTACCTTATTTTAGAGGGTGTTTCTTGAAAATACTCAAATTTTTCTAATGGGTAGTTATCTAAAGTACAAGATTGAATTGGAAGTCTATGCTTGGACCTGGTAAACTGTAAATAAAGCAGGTCATATTTGAATCTTGCAGTCATCACCAGCCTCTGAACATAGCTTGGGTTTTTGTAAAGTTATCGCTTTTCTTTTCCTGGTGATTGGGCTAACGTTTTGAGAAAAGGCTTTTTAAACTACGCACACATTAAAAATATTTCAAGGACTTGATATATATATATATATATATATATATATATATATATAAATGTGTATATATTTTTTTTAAATGGAGACACTTGCCTCAGAGTTGATCATTCTCATGCCTTGACTGCTGACTGTAGGATGTTTTATAAGAACGGAACGAGGAGGAACGCACATGTTTTAATCTCAAGGTGCAGCGTTTGGGTTTTAGAGATGTCTCTGTCTATACATCAATATTTTGTAATTACTTGCAAATTAATGATTCAGTAAATAAAAAATAAATACTGTTAGATGTTGGTTACACCTACTGATGTTTCAATGGAGTTTTGACTTTGGGTTTTAAATTAAGTGCTTCTGATTTAGCTGCATAATATAAACGGGATTTAATGCGTTAGGCATTCTAAGGAAATAACCAGAGAATGCTTTAATTGTTGCTAGTTTAAATAAAAATTGGCCGCATCAACAAAACTAGTCAAAGTATTTCTGTTAATACTTCCAATGCCCAACAGGAACATGAGGTAATGCAAGTGATAACTTTCGATTCATTAAAAAAGCCACTTGGCAGACCATAAAATTATTTTATTGTCCATAAGCTTTATGTGCTTTCTTAAACCTGACACTATAAATAGTTGTCTAAGAATTAAACGTAAAAGAAATTGTTTGGAACCCATCCCAAATTGGGCTTTGTGTAATACCAGTGTGAGACAGAACTTCTGCAAAAATTAAACTGGTTGACATTTAGTTTTTAAACTGTAGCCCAGTATAAAAACTTTCCCGTATGGGCTGCACAATGTATCGCAAGTTTATTGGTATCAGAATCTCCTAAATATTTAGTGGTGATAACTTAATTAGGACTGACCTAGAAACCCTGATGAAAACTTAGAAACTCTGGGTTCTGTCTTCTGCATTGGTTTAAAAAAATAAACTTAATCCAGACTAGGGCTGAAACTGAACTGGGACGAGACTGGAACCACCACAGTTTGATTTAAGACTTTGGAAGAGGATTTTGGCAAAAAAAAAAGTCCATCGCATTGAGGACTGTGTTTTTGCAATACAAGCAGTTCTTTGTGGTAATTAGTGTGATTGACAATATTTAAAAATCGTGAAGCCATAATCTAAACAAAACTTAAATAATCGCAGCATAATGGATTTTTTTTTTACTAATCTTCTAAATGCCACTAAATAATCTGTAGGAGAATCACTTTGTTGGTGAAATTGAAAAGTTTACAATCCCAAATCACAAATGGACACTTAACCTAACTCTAAATGCTTAGGTTATACAATTTACAAAGCTATTTCAGCCCAAAATTGTGTGAGACAAAGGTATGTTAAACTCATATTTAGATGTCACAAACCCAAACGTTGCACTTTTAAGTTGGAGTATTGTTGATGATGACTGTACAGAGTTGTTGAAAACTTGAAAGATGATGTATTCAGAGCCATAGTAAAATATACAGAGTCATCCCTCCATATTTTTGGGTCAAACCAGACTCTATTTCCCAGGTCTGTAAGCATTTTAAATCAGGTTTTTACCACTCTTTAATCCACATCAGGTGACTTTAAACCACTGTAGCGACCGGTTTCAAACTGTTAACGCTTCAGTTCAATCAACTCAAGATTTCTAGCCATAAAAAAACGAAAGTTATCAGGTTTAAGAGTTGAGAGAACTGAAGCTAGATGTTCTTATCCAAAGCCTTCCAAAGCCTTCCTAAGCTTATTGTCCTGTGCTTGTCTGTTTCTGTGTAAAAGTTTAATGACCTTTTAAAAACCCAAGAATATAACTTAAATCCCTAAGAAAACTATATATAACCTCTTTAGACAAGCATTTATTAGCTAAAGTCCATTGTAAACCCTTAAATTGGTGGAAACTGTATTTGCAATTGCTATCAATCATTTTTGTAAATGTTAAATGCCCCAATATAGGTTTGACAAGATAATTTGCTTTGTATAAAATGTATATTATGGGATTAGATAAATGGTTATCCTCAATGATTTCTGCAAAAGGAAATGAATAAAATGTAATTTCTGACTTTTAGGGACTTTTATGTGGACTATAGTCTTGTATAGACTATAGTTGTGAGAAAGTCCCCAAAAGTAATGATTATTGTTTAAATTGCTTTGAAATGTTCGGTTATTCCCTCTTTACATGATGTATCGACAATGTTTCCTACAAAAACCTTGGTCAAACACCTAAATTTAAACCTTTAAGACTTTGTACAAGGATAATTAGACCAATTGTTTTGTTTAAGTCCCCAAAAGTCGAGACTTAAAAAATATGGTTAATGGTCTGTTGCATGAAATCGTTTGAACCTTTCTTCTTTAAACGTCATGAATAACTTTTGAAATCCACACATTACACTTTTGGAAAAATGTTTCTTCTCTGCATTTACTGTGAAATGTTTAAATTAACACCTAAATTTTGACTTTTTAAAGGAATATTGCCAGTATAGTTTTGCAAAAGTCAAATGTAAGGTTTGAATTACATTTGAAAAATACTGTTTTAGACTTTTAAGGAATTAAATTTATAGTTTAAACAGTAATGGTCTGCAACATGATTTTGACATGATTCACAAATATCTATTGAAATCTCCACATTTTGCAAATTGACAAATGGTTTTCTCCAATATTTGCATCAAAAAATTTGGATGATATATACTAACTGTTTTGTGAAATATCCCAAAAGTTGCCCATTACCTGATACAAAATGTTCATGTTTTCCACAAAAAAGTAAAAGTCTCAAAAGTCAAGACACAGAGTTTGGTGTATTATGTGATGTTAAACGACCATGTTCACAAAATGTCCTTAAAAGTCTGAATTAAATGGAAAAAATACATTGGGTCTGTGCTTTGTGTAAAATGTGTATTGTTCTTAAAGACAAACATTTATTTGCAAAAATGTCATAACTTTCCCACAGAAAAGAATATTGCTTAAATTAAGAAAAAAATGACTCAACTATTTTAAATTGAAAAAATCAATCAAAAATTGGTTGCAACCTTGACATTCCCCAGATTTCATTATTTAACAGAATTTTACTTTTGTAACAAAATTAAAGCTGAGCTGTGTTCTCTACTTTAGACTGGATCTGAAGTTATTGAATTATATAAAATATGATAAATGACAACGGGGTTGAATTGTGTAAATTGTTTTGAGTAAATGTTGGCGTTTTGTTTGTTTTGTGTGTGATGTCTTAAAGAAAAATGGTTGTCTATACTCTCAGTTCTCCCTCATTTCGCTCCGAGAAACTTGAACAGATCTTGGTTTGTTGAAAAAAAGAGACGTCCTGCTGCTTTTTAAATGTGGAGATCTTTGACTTTAGTTGGAAAAAAAAAGATAAAGATATATCGGTGAAATGTAAAAAACATGGCTTACTACCATTACTCTAACTTGACTTTAAAAATTTCTAAATTTAACATTTCAGCTCAAATTAAGTTTGAGACTTAGCTCTGTAAAGGGTTAGTGATGTGTCACTTTCAACCTTTTGCGTCTTAAATCTCAACACCTCTTTTAGTTTCAAACCAATTTAGTACTAGATTTATTTATTGAATTTTTTGGAATAATGTTGGAAATTTGAAAACATTGGGAAAAGTTTAAACTTCATACACTAAAATAGTGCTGAAGTTCCAGCCTAACAATCCTCAAGTATAGTACATTATCTTTATTTTTCTTGACCATTTTAATCAATCAATCAATCAATATTTATTTGTATAGCGCCTTCCAACAACCACAGATTGAACCAAGGTGCTTAATATATCAATATGGTGCCCACTTTGACTCAGAAAAATGCGTCATGTGGCATCTACTGTTTTTGTATTTTTTGTAAAACTGACGGGTCACATTTCGCTTGGTTTGACTTTTTAACCAAAATTTCTGTGAAACTGTTTGAATAAAAAAAGTATTTAGTCTCCATTGGCCATCACTTGTTTTTTTTTATATATATTTTTTTTTCTTTTCATTGAGTGTCTATTCCAACAAGATATATCTGCTCATGACTTTTGATAATTTTTCCAACTTAAATCAATGTTATCCACAGAAAACGGCAGGATTTTGCTTCTTTATATCGAGCTGTGTTTGTGTTTAAAGCCTGTTCTGCCTTGAATCATTTCCTGTTTCTCGTTTCTTCTCATTTCTTTCACCGTTTGCTTCAAAACCTCACAAATTTTTTCTCTTTTTTTTTCAGGGAAATGCCATTAGTGCTTTAATTTTTACCGTTATTTTTTAGTTATCGTTAAATTTAATTTATTAAATCTAATTGAATTTATGGCCTTCTTTTGAGGTTTTGAAGCAATGGCTTAAGTTTTTTCGCATGATAAACCTACCTCCATCGGCTGCAGTCTGGCCCAATGTTATTTCCATTAATGTTAAATAGATTATTTTTATGTAAATATTTTTCTTATTGTATCATAAATTATTTTTGTTAAATTTTAGTATTTTCCTTTTTTCTTCATTGGATTTTGTTTTTGAGTTGTAATTCTTTCGAGCAGCTCTTTTTAAATGTAATAAAATTCAATGCAGGCTGCAGAAACACGTGTGGTGTTATATTGTAAATGGACAACATAAAGAAAAGGAGATTTTTAATGTCTGAAGGTTCTTAGTCATCCAGCTGGTTTAGTCCTGGTTTAGACCTGAGGATTAGGGCTGTATTTGAAAAAAATAATAAATAAAATAATCCTAATTTAGGATATACAGTAGTGCACGGGCCTACTGATCTAATGAATGAGAGAAAGAAAACTTGTAGGTCACCTGGGAATCCAGTTCCTGCCTGAATTTCACCGCCTGAGGCCAGAGGAGAGGCATCTTTTACTGGTGTGTGTCTTGGTGCTGTTTAAGTGCTATCAATAAAGTGCTTGATGGGAATTATCAAATCAATTAATAAAAAAGGAGTTAGTAAAAATAAAACCTTGTTAGTATTCACACAGTTAGTTAAACAATTGACCAAGACTTGATCCGTGGATTCCATGTTAATGTGCTGTTCCTGTAGGCCTGTGTCTGGGTGTAGGCCTGTGTCTGGGTGTAGGCCTGTGTCTGGGTGTCTTCTCCATAGAGCCAGGTCCCACTGACATTACTACGACATGCCTCAGGCAAGTGCGTCTAGTTTTTAGATAAAGCTAAAAGTACTAAGAGGAAACGTGCTCCTGGCAATAAATAAACATTAAAAATATTAAATAACATTAATAACAATTTCTAGAAAAAACAACACGCCAAGATACAAATTATTTACAATATTCACAGAGTCAAGTTCTAGTCAAGTCAGAGGCAGGGTATCGATCTGGTGGGAAAAGTTGTTCTATGGGCAACGGTTAGGATGGGTAATGGGTAAGGTTAGGATGGGTAATGGGTAAGGTTAGGATGGGTAATGGGTTAAGGTTAGGATGGGTAATGGGTTAAGGTTAGGATGGGTAATGGTTAAGGTTAGGATGGGTAATGGGTAAGGTTAGGATGGGTAATGGGTTAAGGTTAGGATGGGTAATGGTTAAGGTTAGGATGGGTAATGGGTAAGGTTAGGATGGGTAATGGTTAAGGTTAGGATGGGTAATGGTTAAGGTTAGGATGGGTAATGGGTAAGGTTAGGATGGGTAATGGTTAAGGTTAGGATGGGTAATGGTTAAGGTTAGGATGGGTAATGGGTAAGGTTATGATGGGTAATGGTTAAGGTTAGGATGGGTAATGGTTAAGGTTAGGATGAGTAATGGGTAAGGTTAGGATGGGTAATGGGTAAGGTTAGGATGGGTAATGGGTAAGGTTAGGATGGGTAATGGTTAAGGTTAGGATGGGGAAATATTGAGGGTTATGGAAGGGAGAACAAAAAAAATACTTATTGGTTACTTGTCATTTAGACAGTGTTGGGAAAGTTCACTTTCTACAAGAACTAGTTCAAAGTTCAGTTCACAAATTTTAAAATGAACTAGTTCAGTTCAGTTCAAACTTCAAAATTTTGAACTAAGTTCACAGTTCCAAAAATGAACTAGTTCATAGTTCTTTTTTCCATGTTGCTGCGAGCTATTATTTTTCAAAATTATTGCCACAGCCCATATACAGTAGAATCACAGACAGACATTATTTTAACAGTTTTAACAATGAAGCTATGCGTCAGATTTCATTTTCATATCCAATTTTCAAACCTTATCCAACCAGGGTTTACATTAGCATTGAGGGGACATTGTTGCTTTAATGCTTTGTTGCTGTCCATTCACTCCACACTAGTAGCAGCTGCAGCTTTCAACCCTACAGCTAAATGCATATATAGAACATGTACATCCCTGTACATTTTTGAATATTTTAAGTCTTTTAATGAGGAATTATTTTGCAAAGATTTATAAACAGGACATTAATCATTTTTTGAAAATTTTTAAATTTTAATAATTTTCCATTGTCCACATGCTAAAACAGAATATTGGAATCCTGGGAAAATAGGCGAGGCAGGTTCAACAAACAAGTTACATGAATGAATTTAAATGATCATACGCCTGACTACATGCTGCTGTCGCTCCATGCTTTATTTTATTTTATAATTTTTTTTTATAAAAATCTTGAATCTTGAATCTTGAATCTTCCCCATTGTTGCTTTAATGCTTTGTTGCTGTCCATTGCCAGGTTTGGTGTTTTTCCGCTACAGTACATTCTCAAGAACATGAGGACAAACGTGCTGGTTTGAATGGTGTTTTAATGAGGAATTATTCAAAGAAAAACAGGACAGCTCTATAGAAATCTAGCACCCTGTTGAAAACGTTTTAATTTTAATAATTTTCCATTGTCCACATGACACAGAATATTGGAATCCTGGGAAAATAGACCAGGCAGGTTCAACAAACAAGTTACATGAATGAATTTAAATGATCATGCGCCTTACTACATGCTGCTGTCGCCTCCATGCTTTATTTTATTATTATTTTTTTGGTGGCTGGTGGTGCCAGGTTTTGTCCAGATTCTTTCCGCTCTCTTCCTCTGGCCTATGGTCCAGTGATCGTTGGGCTCGACTCCGGTGATGATCAGGTGAGTTGTGGGATGGGTGAGGAAGTGTGTGACCAGGGACGTGTTCTGTCGACCTTCCCTAATATCGTACAGGTTTTAAGCGGGTTTGAATTGTATGTTTGGTTTCTCCTATGTAGTGCTTTTTGCAGAATGTGCAGGTGATGACATAAACTGTGTTGGATGTTTGTAGTGAGAGTGTAGAGGGGACTGGCAGACCAGTCTTAAATCTTCCCAAAAACCAGTATTGTTTTGTGTAGATTTAAGATTGTGTGGGAGAATGTGGGGTGAAAGTCGGCCTCTTTCGGAGCGAGTGGGCGTAAAGGATGCTTTACGCCCACTCGCTCCGAAAGAGCCCGACTGGTCTGGTCTGGTATTTTAGGTGACATAGAAATATTTTTGAATAGCCACGCTTACGCAGAGCAGAGAAAACCAAGTTAAAGTAGCCTGGTTGAAGTCTGTGGTATTGGAGCAGTTGCGATGAAATCTAATAAGCTGTGATTTTATTATTCCAGAGAAGGTGTGTTTGGTGTGATAACTTGATTTATGAAGAAGGTCATGTGTGTCTGTTGTTTTGAAGTAGACCTTGGTTTTAATCTGTTTTTGGGTATCTTTTAGGGGACTGAAAAAAACAGTTCTGTCAAGAAAATCAACCGGTAGTGGATCTATGGTATATTTGAGTTTGATGGATGGTGGTGATTATTCAAAATTGTTGGAAAGTGTGCAGAGGGTGTGGCCATGCTCCAATGATGTCATCCAGATAACAGAGAAAAAACAGGGGTTGGAGGGGGCATTTTGTAAGGGCCTCCCGTTCCCACTCGCTCATGTAGATGTTGGCGTTGCTGGTTTAGACCTGGTTTAGTCCTGGTTTAGTTCTGGTTTAGACCTGGTTTAGACCTGGTTTAGTCCTGGTTTAGTTCTGGTTTAGTTCTGGTTTAGACCTGGTTTAGACCTGGTTTAGTCCTGGTTTAGTCCTGGTTTAGTTCTGGTTTAGACCTGGTTTAGACCTGGTTTAGTCCTGGTTTAGTCTAGGTTTATCTCAAACCAAACCCTTTAAATTGAATAATGGGTTTAATATTTCTGAGGTCAGCTGTAAACGCTGCTGTTTTTAGGCAAAGGCCGTGTTTCACCTGAAGAATCTTCATTGTCTTGAAACTGAGTCAGACTCCAGTCAGAGGAATGTGTTCAGAGAAAACCGGGTGGAGTCTGACATAAATTGTTTGTTTAGTGATTCTTATCGTTTCACAGCTCTCTCTTTCAGAAACATTATAAATGTTTTGCCTCTTTATCAGCGAACCCATAAATATATCACTGATATTAAGGAACTGGTTTCCAGGCTGATATGATAAGACTGGAAACAAACAAATCAAAATACTATCTTAAGTCTATTTTGTAAAGATCTTGGTCTTGGTGTTGGGATTGAATGAAATTCATTTTATATTTAATTAAACATCTGTCTCCTTCACCAAACACTGACCTCCATGAGTCTGGACCTGGTCTAAGACTGGACTAACTCTGTCTCCTTCAAACACTGACCTTCATGAGTCTGGACCTGGTCTAAGTCTGGACTAACTCTGTCTCCTTCACAAACACTGACCTCCATGAGTCTGGACCTGGTCTAAGACTGGACTTACTCTGTCTCCTTCACCAAACACTGACCTCCATGAGTCTGGACCTGGTCTAAGTCTGGACTAACTCTGTCTCCTTCAAACACTGACCTTCATGAGTCTGGACCTGGTCTAAGACCGGACTAACTCTGTCTCCTTCACAAACACTGACCTTCATGAGTCTGGACCTGGTCTAAGACCGGACTAACTCTGTCTCCTTCACAAACACTGACCTTCATGAGTCTGGACCTGGTCTAAGACCGGACTAACTCTGTCTCCTTCACAAACACTGACCTTCATGAGTCTGGACCTGGTCTAAGACTGGACTAGACACTAATTTTTACTGGAGTGGTACGGTGCATTTCCAAAAGGGGTCTGAAGCATCTGCAAAAATTACACTATGTACCACTTTAGGACACTATGGCCTCTAGTCCCAAGTGTGTTGCCCACTTTCTATAAGTTGGAGCTTAACACTGCAGTCTGTTGACTGGACGATAGATAATCCTCACTGGGTAGAATGAGAAACAAAAAATAAAACATAAAACCTGCTAAATATATTTAAAATCAACAGCTGTCAACTTTGAATCAAGGGCGGCCAAAAATAAAACGTGTCTATTCCAGCTTTTAAGAAAAGTTTAAAGAAAAAACATCTGGACCTAGTTTTTAAGGTGAAGACATTTTGTCTCTAATTCTGAGATCAACTGGATCCCAGAATTGATAAAGTCTCTTGAGATCTTTAACATCTCTCACATCAGGAGTCACACTTCCCTTTCAGAGTTAACGACTATGAGACCAGAACAGCCTGGTCCGTCAGGTTTAGTTTCAGGTCAAACTCCTCCCTCTAGCTCAGCTCTTCTACCAGTTGAGCTCAGAATTTATAAAGTCTCTTGGAATTAGAGACGAAACGTCTTCACCTTGAAAACTGAGTCCAGATGCTCGTACTTTAACCTTTTCTTCAAGATGACCTGGATGACTGAGAACCCCTAAAGTTCACTGTTCACCCTGGTCTCCTCTAAACACACTTTGGTCTCGATATCAGATGCAGATTGGTATGTTTGCAGTGTGAAGCAGTAGGAGTCTGTAATCAGCAGATGTTTATTTATGAGGCTGTTTTATTGTCACTCACTGTGGTTTAACCCACTTTGAGTGACTCACAGTTTAAGTAAAGAGGACAAAAGAAGAGAGCTGAGGTGACGACAGATGAGAGGAAACATGAAAGAGTGGGACAGAGACGTCAGAGACAAGGGTTTCCATCAGAGAGACTACAGCAGTGAGACCACAGTGTGTCAAAACCAGACAAAAGTTTTATAAGTTTAGTTCTCATTTTGTTCAGGTTTGGTTCTAGCTCAATCCTTTTGTCCAGGGTTTTAGTCCTAGGTTTAGTCACAGGTTAAACCAGGATAAGTCTAAACTTAGTCCTGGATTTAGTCGAGGGTTAGTTGTGGTTGAGCCTTATGTTGTCTTGGGTCTGGGTTTTGTTCTGGGTGTAGACTTTGTTCAGGTCTAGTCTTACTTCTGTAAGACTAAACTAATATGTTTTTGAACTATTTCAAAAATGAGCAACATTCATTTACAATAATAATTAATTCTATAATGTGACTCTTTAGTGTTTGAGCAAAGATTAAAGTTTAGTCTAAGTCCTAAGTTTTTCCCTGGTTTAATGTCGGCGAGTGAAAACCCAACTAATGCCAGTCTAAAACCTGTTCAAATCCATCTAAAACCTGTTCAAATCCATCTAAAACCTGTTCAAATCCATCTAAAACCTGTTCAAATCCATCTAAAACCTGTTCAAATCCATATAAAACCTGTTAAAATCCATCTAAAACCTGTTATAATCCAACTAAAACTTGTTCAAATCCATCTAAAACCTGTTCAAATCCATCTAAAACTTGTTCAAATCTAACTAAAACTTGTTCAAATCCATCTAAAACCTGTTCAAATCCATCTAAAATTAGTCTATGACTCCTCATCACAATTAATAACACACTCTCTGCACTGACTGCAGTAGTTCTTGCCCTGCAGAGAATGTGACGTCATGAAACATGTATAAAAAAAGAATTCTTTAGACACAGCTAAAGTGAGTGATTTCACTGGGTCCGGAGAGTTTCCATCACCAAAAATGTTCAACTTCAAAGCGCCCCAAAAAGGTGGAGTTAAACACAGCGGTCAGCTGATTGGACGATTGATACAAATTCTCCCTCGAGCAAAAACGAGAAGCGAAAGTATAAACATTAAATGGAAATATTATTTAAATAAATGACATTGTGTTCTTGTGAAAAATGTCAGATTCAAACAGAAAACATGATAAATGCTGTACTTTTTCCCGGCGAGTCAGTGAGTACGGCTCTGGCTTCATGAATTTAAACATTTATCGTCTTGACTGCTTTAAACACAAGCAGAGGCACAAATATAGAGTTCTATGAAGTAATGTTTATAAAGATGGGAATAAAACAGAAAGAGTTGAATGTTTACAGCCACAATATGTTTTCAAACTGATTATAACTCATTCTGATCAACAGGTCTCAGGGTTCATGCAAACGAGGGGAGGTCCCGCTGAGTGTTCGATCTGACTGGAACAAAACTGAGTGTGAGATTTAAAAAAAATAAAAAATAAAAAAATTCCCCTGAACCTGAGAAACTACACTTTGTTTCCCCTGGGGACAGGAACAAGAGACAAAACCCACAGAGTCTTTCATCTCACAATTACATTCATTTAGACTCTGGCCATTTACATTACAAGGATTTGAGACTTTGACATTTTTACATATTAGTGTTATCCTAGTTTTGCTGTAGTTTCGTCTTTGGTTCAGTCTTGTTTAAGTCCTGGTTAAGTTCTGCTTTAGTCCTTGCTTTGAGAGAATAAACAGCTCTTCAAGCCTGTAGTGTTGTCGTAAATGTTTGTGTGGGAGTTTACTGTTCACTGAAGAGACCTGATTAGATTATGAACTGCCTACACCAGCTTTACTTTCATCTTTTTCTCAGAGATAAAGGAGAATATGACAGTGTTTACAGTTTTTTTTAACATGGCTCATAGACAAAAGCAACAAAATACAAATATGTCATCCGTGTAGACAATCTTTTTATTTAATGATAGAAAACCCGAAGAGAAAGACAAGGTTTTCTGAAATGATGTGCTGCAGGTCAAAGTCAACACTGTCAGTCAGTTCTTGTTTAATTTCTCTAGCTCTCTCTTAGCTTAGAGGTGTTTCTGTGCTTTTGGACAACACAGTTTCTAAATAATGAACGTGTTATTATTTTTTTGTTGTGTGTATGTGTTTTTAACTTGAAAGTCAAGAGTTTTAGTGTTAAACTGTATAAATACATTGATGATTACATAGCATTTAACACTACAGGTTTAGCGTTAGCTTCTGTTCTCTTTTTTAAAAAAAGGCTTAATGCTGTTACATGCCACACACATGAACGCAGCACCAGCACTATGGTTCTCTTTTTGTGTAAACTCAAAGTGTGAGGGTTTAATGGAGCTGTGAGCAGAGTCCGAGGGACGTCTGCAGGTGAAGGTGCTGGTCCCAGACTTAGGCTCCATCACAGGCCTTCACTGTGTTTACTCTAAAGACTGACTTATTTATTTGATTTATTGTTAATTTGATGTGGACAGGATCTGTTTTTCTGAAGTTGGACAGTCTGGTCTCAGCAGAGAGAGACTTCCACAGGTCAGCACCTTTCACACCTGGAGTTTTGGAGTCTTTTTACAAAATTAAAGAATGGCTCAGGAACATTTAAATACAAGCTTTACATGGTTAAAATAACAAAAAATCATTAAGTTTAAGATTTTGTGTTTAGTTAAACTAGAACACGGAAGAAACCTTAAAAGCATGATTATAAAGCCGCTCAAGAGGCTCATATTTAAAAAGTTAAACAGTTCTTATTCAGAATGACCGTTGACACTTAGAAGCACTGTGAAACTTTCTTGTTAGTTGCTGTTCTTTTATTTTGCTGTTTACTTTGTTTTGTATTCTGGGTGGGTTCGACTCAAGTGACTCCCCACCGTCGACTGCCCCCCCACCCCCCTCTGTGCTTTGACTCAATGGGGCCTAGGTCTGTGCTCATTAACCTCTGAGGCCCTTACCCTTCCCCCGGTGTTACCCTTCCCCCGTGTTACCCCTCCCCTGGTGTTACCTCTGTGTCACCCCCTGAGGCACAGGACAGTGGAGTGGATCAGGATTAAACCCATTCACATTTGGGTTTTCAAATCCAATTCAGATTCAGGAAGTCACTCCAGTTTAAACTCTGACTGTAAAGACTGGCCCTGAGGGAAAAAGCAGCTCAAATACGATTTTTAAGATCCATTGTGAGCTGATCTATAGATCTTTGTCTGTGCTCTGTGTGTCCTGAGTTCATCAGCTGTCTCTAGTTTCAGGAAGCATTATCTACAAACATAAACTTGTACAGGACGAGCCGAAGACAAAACTATTCCTCTGACAAATGTGAGCCGTGAGCTTGTAACAGGGATAACACCAGAGCAATTATTTCAAACCATTTATGGACAACACAGTTTCTAAATAATGAACGTGTTATTATTTTTTTTTGTTGTGTGTATGTGTTTTTAACTTGAAAGTCAAGAGTTTTAGTGTTAAACTGTATAAATACATTGATGATTACATAGCATTTAACACTACAGGTTTAGCGTTAGCTTCTGTTCTCTTTTTTAAAAAAAGGCTTAATGCTGTTACATGCCACACACATGAACGCAGCACCAGCACTATGGTTCTCTTTTGTGTAAACTCAAAGTGTGAGGGTTTAATGGAGCTGTGAGCAGAGTCCGAGGGACGTCTGCAGGTGAAGGTGCTGGTCCCAGACTTAGGCTCCATCACAGGCCTTCACTGTGTTTACTCTAAAGACTGACTTATTTATTTGATTTATTGTTAATTTGATGTGGACAGGATCTGTTTTTCTGAAGTTGGACAGTCTGGTCTCAGCAGAGAGAGACTTCCACAGGTCAGCACCTTTCACACCTGGAGTTTTGGAGTCTTTTTACAAAATTAAAGAATGGCTCAGGAACATTTAAATACAAGCTTTACATGGTTAAAATAACAAAAAATCATTAAGTTTAAGATTTTGTGTTTAGTTAAACTAGAACACGGAAGAAACCTTAAAAGCATGATTATAAAGCCGCTCAAGAGGCTCATATTTAAAAAGTTAAACAGTTCTTATTCAGAATGACACTTAGAAGCACTGTGAAACGTTCTTGTTAGTTGCTGTTCTTTTATTTTGCTGTTTACTTTGTTTTGTATTCTGGGTGGGTTCGACTCAAGTGACTCCCCACCGTCGACTGCCCCCACACCCCCTCTGTGCTTTGACTCAATGGGGCCTAGGTCTGTGCTCATTAACCTCTGAGGCCCTTACCCTTCCCCCGGTGTTACCCTTCCCCCGTGTTACCCCTCCCCTGGTGTTACCTCTGTGTCACCCCCTAAGGCACAGGACAGTGGAGTGGATCAGGATTAAACCCATTCACATTTGGGTTTTCAAATCCAATTCAGATTCAGGAAGTCACTCCAGTTTAAACTCTGACTGTAAAGACTGGCCCTGAGGGAAAAAGCAGCTCAAATACGATTTTAAGATCCATTGTGAGCTGATCTATAGATCTTTGTCTGTGCTCTGTGTGTCCTGAGTCCATCAGCTGTCTCTAATTTCAGGAAGCATTATCTATAAACATAAACTTGTACAGGACGAGCCGAAGACAAAACTATTCCTCTGACAAATGTGAGCCGTGAGCTTGTAACAGGGATAACACCAGAGCAATTATTTCAAACCATTTACAGTAAATGATGAAGTTATTTATGCTTAACTTATACTTTAATGTTTAATAGTGTGTAGTTCACAACATTTGAAAATGTTGCTTTAAATTCACAAATTAGAAACCCTAGTATAGAGTGAGAGTTTGTTTGCGAGTGGAGTTTACTTTCTTTCTGTGGAGGCTCTCATGCAGGACATATTCAGGGACAGGTTTTTAAGAAAGCATCTGGATTTATAAACCTCAGCTCTGATCAGTCTCTGTCTTCTCTTTAGATAATCATATATAGACTTTACTTATAGTTCATGGAAACAAACCTGTGACTTTTGACACATTTCAAAAGTTCATCTCAGTACAAGAAACTCGACTGCTGTGAAAACTCATCAAGCGCCTGTCTTCCTGTTCAGATGCAGATGCCTCCTTCATTGAGAGTCGCTAGCGTCTAATGAGCTCGAGCAGCAACAGCTTCACCACAGGAGCCTCTTTCGCTCACAGACTTTCACTGGGACAGAGTAGCATGAGCTGCAACAGTTTCCTTTTGAATTTCCTGTCGATGATTCACAGAAGGATACTTCCCTCTGAGAGTGTCTCCAGGTCAAAGGAGAACCTTGTTTTATAGTGTTTTTTTCATTTACAGTGTTGTACAACTCGAGAATGAACTGGGGCTTTAAACTATTGTCACGGCCCTCCTCTGTCTTGCAGCAGGGGTTCCTCGGGGGGCAGAGGATGGCAGAGGAGGGTCGTTAGTTAGAGGAGCCATCACGGCTCAGAATATTTAAACAGCCCCACTGACCCCGCCCTCTGCTCCTCCAGGTACGATCCTGTTCAGTTTAGCACTTACTCACACCTCCCATTATGACTCACTCACACTCTCACATTCTTTTCTTTCAACTTAATGGTTTTGGTTTGAAAGAAAGAAAACCTGTTGTCTGTGTCCACAGGCTAAGAGCCGGCCTGTGACTCTTCTTTCTAAAGGTCTTGGTCTTATTTTTTACTCTGCCTTGTCTCAGTCTCGGACGTCAAGACCAAAGACCAGAAATGGTATTGTCTCTTTTTGAGTTTGAACAAAAACCTCAGTTAATTTAATCAAAGAAGTTGTTCTGACTCTGGACTAACTCTCCTGTCTCCGTGTGAACACAGTGACTGACACTCTTTAAATGCATGTTTAAACATCCAACCACTGGATAGGTTTAGTGGGACTGGAACTGGACTAGAACTTTGCTCTGCTTCACAGTCGACAGAAAAAAGACAAAGTCTAAAGGTGGGCAGAAGTTTGAGCGAGACCCTTGCAGTTTTCTCCTCAGCTGTTGTAGTCTTTGCTCTTTCCAGATTATGACACATTCATCTGGTTCTGGGACGGTCTTTGTTCTGAGTCAGAACAAACCCAGACCCATTGTTTCGGGTTTTTTGGCTTTTAAGACAGGAAGTCATTGGTTAAAATGATTCATAAAGTTACCTCAGTTATTAGCAAAGCCTTAACATTACATCTCTTTTTTTTTTACTGATAATAAAAAACAAATAAACCAAGCGAAGAGTGTAGTTTGATCAAGTGAGTGTTAAGATTCCCTTTGATCTGATTTTTAACACTTTTCCTCCAAAATTTTACCTTTTGTCTCTTCAGGTGGAACATTTGTTGGTCGTTTTAAAGCCCAAGCGTCGGCTCTAACTCAGCCATAAACCGAGACGAGGAGTGAAGAGCTGCTGTAACGACCCACACTTTCACAGCTCCTGGTGTTAAACCCTTTGTTCCGGAGCCACAGTTAATGAGCTGTAAACCACAGCTCTATCTCGAAACTTCAAAATCACTGCCAGAAACCAAGCCAGGCTGAGGACAATTAACATTTCTAAAATAAAGAGTCTACCGCTGAGAGATAAGATAAGCCTTTATCATCTCCAACTGGAGAAGTGTATCTTGGACAATCATGGACCAGCATTAATCAGTTCATTCTTAAACACTGTTTAAAGTCCATTCACAACACTGTCACAGAAACACAACTGAAAATTCATCACAAACACATTACTGTCACTCTGTTAAAGTTCACAGAAACAATAACAGCTCAATAAAGGTACTTCTCTATTTTGAAGAATATATTGCACACAACTCATTGAATAAACGTACATTAATGGTGCTGCACACAGTCAGATATATTGCACAAATTCCCCAAGAATTCCCCTAAGAATGTTCTAAATAATCTGTTTGGTTACGGTTCAAAAGTGTAATTGACAGAACAATCAGAGAGTGTTTGTATCTATTCAACAGTCTGGACCCTGTACCTTCTGAGGGCTTTACCTCAATTACTGCAATTCTCTGACCCCGTTTAAAAGCTGTCTCTTCAGAAATGTCACATAGAGAGCAAGGAGGGAGTTCACCCATTACGCCGCTCTTTTTATCAGTTTCAGAATTTGTGATTTCAGTTTGAGTGATAAATTACTAAACCAGATTAAACGAGATAAAAGAGATTGAATAGTATGAGCATTAGAAGCTCAAACAGTCATCCTGATAATTTAACATGAACCTGGTCAAGGGCCATTCTCCGTCTTCCACTGAAGCTAAGGGAGTCATCTAGATTTATAAATTGAAATCAAATATGAATACAAGACAATAACATGTTTCCTGTTTCTCAGAAAGCTCTCACAAAGAGGCTGTCCTGAAATATTAGTCTTTTTCTAAAATGTGGGCATCCTGTTGTTTCTTTATAATATAAAGTAAAATATCATGAAAAGACAACATCAATAAACACTTGACTTTGTGTGACGTCAGAGGGTTAAGGTTTTAAATGCACATAGAAATCAAAGATACAGCTTTGCAGGAGACAACAATACGGCAGCGAGGGTCGTAGCACAGCAGCAGGACTGAGCGGAACAGTTTAGTTCAGGTTTAAGTGATGGCTGAAGATACTTTTTCATGTTATAAGTTTTGCTTGTGTTTAATGTTTTTATTCACAAAGCAACAACTGCACAACAACCTGTGAGGTCTCGAACGGACTTGGTCTAAGACTGGACTAACTCTGTGTCCTTCATCAGACACTGAGTTTTGGCCCTTTCTTTACAGGATGCACTTTAAAACATTGAAACACAGCTTCTGAGCAGTTCTTGTTTTTAGTTCCTCCAGTCTATTGTACGGATCATTAACAGCTGTCGCTGCATTAATGGTGTTACATAAGCTCTCTGTCCGTTTCATTGTCAGTATCAAACACTATTTTTCACAAGCCCCGACTTCAGAAGACAGAAGTCTGCCGTGACGACTTTTAGAGACAGTTTAGAGAAACAGGAAGACTTTACACTGAGACCCCCGCCTCTTTTACACAGTTATTTGGGGTTTTATTGTAAGGCCTGACTCACTGAGGGGAACTCAAAGACAGAACTGAAAGTGGGTGTGTGTAACGGATGTGGAGTTCGGGGTCGTGTGCATTTTAACGGCACTTTCACTCTTACATCACAATCCATTCAAATGTCTCTTTATTAATGTCTGTGACAGAGTTCAACTCTCTGAGAACGCACTGGGCCAGAGGAATTAAGAGCAAGTGCATGTTTTGACCCTGGTTTAGTCCTGAGTGTAGTTATCTTTTCATGCTTTAGTCCTGGTTTAGTCCTCAAATAGTTCTGGCTTAGTCTGGGGTTTGTCCACAGGGCTAATGCATAAACCTCAACTCAAGGTGCATCAATTGTAATTTGGCTAAATATTTATTTTCTCCCTATTTCTGACAAAATATTCTCGAGACTGTTGTAAAAATAGTGTCACTTTTTTGTGACCTTGAGTCTGACCTTGAGTCTGCTCTGGACCAGACTCGACCTGACTCAGGATGAGTTGTTTTTATGTAACAGACCTTTATTAACATTCTAGAGTTCACCCAGGGTTTCTCTGTGGACCTGAGAGTGCTTCAAACAGACGGAGACGGGACTCATCCAGTAATCAGAGAGGTGTGAGACCCTTAACATATTCTTACATTTACACAAAAGTACACTAAACTCCTGCAAATGTAACAGCACCAGAGACTAAAGAGCTAAAGGTTGAAGGTCAGGTTAAGCCCACAATTTAATCCCAAATAAAAAAAACCTGAAACCCGTAAATACAGATTCTAAATACCATCTGTTACATGTTTTGGACATTACTTTTTATTAAAATAGTTTTAATTGGAGACAAAATAAGATTACAAGACACTTTTCGTAGGGAGGCTATTTATTAACCTTTGTGTTGTTTTTGGGTCAAAAATGGTTGCCACATTTTAGACCACAACTATTACTACAATTTATCTTTTTAACTTGTGACGTTTCCTATCAGAAAAAGTGAGACATTGTTATTTATAATTTTCACTCAAACAAAAACCTACTTGCAAACGTAGACACTCTCTGAACCAATGGCATTTATTTTGTTCTTGAAGCCCATTATTAGCTAAAGGCCTGTGTGTATTTACTCTTGCTCGAGTGAAGAGCAGCAGCCGACAGACACGTGTGACGTTAAACAGAGCGGGTTTGTTAACAGTAAAAGTCCATCTGTGCTCGTACGTCTTCTTCACACTTCAGCAGCAGCACTGAACACTTAAACAGAAGCTGCTGGACATAAATGAAGACGACAGTGAGGTTAGATTCTTTTGGGCATCAAGGTAGTTAGTGTCAGAGCACAGGGCTCCGAGGAGGTGGGTGGGCTGATAAATGCATATTATTCAACCGTTTCCACAACAGTCACATTAAACAACTTACAGAAATTTCTGTTTCAGTTGATACCGCAACCGTTTTTATCAAACAAACGAAAGACAGCAGAAATATCAGGTGTAGTTTCTAAATCTAATATAGGAGGCTCATGCTGGTTAAAATATATGTATTTATAGATGACATTTTGTACCAAAGTTACTCAATGTGCTTTACAGAAATTACACAATAGCAGAGAACAAACATGGAAAAAATAAAAAAATAAACAAGAAAAAAAAATTATAGTAAAAAATAAATGAACATATGTACAACATTTGACTCTCTGCAAGGTGGAGTCTTTTTTCCTGATGTTTGTGCGTTAGAGAGTGATTTGTGAGGCGCAGCTGATGCTCACGTTTGTCCCGACAGCTGTGTCCGAAACAGAGAGAGGCCGCAGTGACAGCGAGACGGATGGACACGGCAGATGCTCACATAACTTTATCCCCTCCAACAGTGAGTCTGTGAAAGAAGAGTTGTTCAAAAAGAGAGAAAGATTCACAGAAGACATTCCTCACTGCTCTAGGACAAAGCCGTTTGTCTCTAAGTATTCAGCTGTATTTGTTTTTTGTTTAAGAGAAGTCTATTCGGTAAAGACAACAGTGAAGTCAGGTTTAACAGGTTTTTAAAGCTGTGGAGAGGTTTGAGAATGTGTAAAAAAGATCTGCAAATTCATCTCCAAGTTTGTGTGTGCAAATGTGAAAGACGAGCTGCAACTGCAACAGCAAACGTGTCTACAGATCTGCAAACGTGCACATAGACTTGCACGAGCTCCACATTCTAAATAGTTGTCATTTTCAAATAGTTTTGCTAAAAAATAATAATATAGCCCCATAATTGAGCATCATTTCAGCTGGGCTACTACAATTCCACTGGGTAATTTATTTGGAAAACATTTCCCCTTTAGAATTGATAAAGTCTCTTGGAATTAGAGAAGAAACATCTTCACCTTGAAAACTGAGTCTAGATGCTTTTACTTTAATCTTTTCTTCAAGATGACCTGGATGACTGAGAACCTTCACAGCCATTTCCCCTTTATGTTTTATTTTCTCGAGTGAGGGTAATCTATTGTCCAATCCACGGACTGGGCCGTGAACAACGTGTCCCCAAAGTGGAATGGTACACTTCTGTGATATGTTGCAGACCCCCGTCTTGTTTCCACTGGAGCAGTACGGACCCGGACCGGTTCTGGTCCATACTGTACCACTTTAGGGATTCCTTCTCAAGGAAATGGTCCGCTTTAGAAAACACAACAGAGAGTCCTCACAGAAAAAAAAACATAAAATATAAACTGTAAACAGTTGAATGTTTCCTGCAGCAGCTGTTCCTCCAGCCTCTCGCCATGACTTTTGTGGCACTTAAATTACCTCATTGTTTCTGCAGCAGACGTCTCCTGCCCCAAACCGGCCCGTACTGTACCCCACACTGGAGACGAGGCTAAAGTGTCCCCCTAAGAAACAGGGTGCAAAGGTGCACTTGAGAATTTAGGTACTTCATTTAAACCTGGGATTGGTCCATTCATTCTTCAAAACTTGGTCAATACACTTTAGATAAGGAAAACACACACTCTCTGACTTCATTTAACACGGCCCTGAACAAACATCTCAGACCTGTGTCCTTCACTGTCACCGGGAGATGCCACCCCTAACCCTTAGGTGGCGACAGTGGGCCTCATACTTGAATGTTTTCCTACGAAGCTTCTTAAATGTTCTCATCTCTAAGAAGGCTCTACGTGTTTTTCATGAAGTGTCCTCAAATAGCGTTATTCATGTTTCCTTCGTAAGTAAGTGCATGCGCTTGCCCCTCATTACTTTTTTATTTTGCTTTTATTTAACCAACTCCCATTGAGATCACAGACCTCTTTTGACCTGGCCAGCAGCAGAGTTACAACAATCCAAACACATAAACCTCACGTAAAGCACTTACACAAAGACAATCTGGAATCAATTGACCTCATCAACGACTCATTGTTTAGTGAAACAATGTTCTGAATCTTTCTGTATGCAGTTCAGACCGTACTTTGGCAGATCATCAGCCAAACAGAGGCCGTAATTTCTTGGCTTCATGTTTAACAAAGATGACAAGTACTCCTGAAATCGCTTTGTCATCACAAAAACATTGAGAAAGAGCCTGTAAAGAAGAGCAGTTCACTTTAGGGAAGAGCAAACAATGATGAGTGAGCGGCCAACAGTTAGTTATAAACCTCAAGGCGCCATGATGCACACTGTCCAACAGGAACCTTCATGCACAACACATGGCCATTATCAATAATAGGCATAAATGTAGATTCCACCAACCTCTGAAAGCTAGATTTATTTCTATTGTAAAAACTCACAACTTTTTAATCACAAGCTGGATGCTTAAAAGACAAGTTATCATCAATCAGAAAACTTAAATACTTCTAGATATGGTTGGTATCTAGCTATCAACTTTCTGTTGTTGAGAAAAACACACATTTGGTTTTCTCTGCATTCAGGACAAGGTGACAGAGCTGCTTTTGTATTTGATCAAAAGCACAAGACCTGCATTAACATAGCATTAACATAGATTTAACATATCCTTAACAAAAGAAATCCCTGCCAATGCCCTCATAAGGACAAAAGACCGGAGCTCACTAAAGGTCTCTAAGGACAGTCTGCTCACTGCCCCGCTTTATTGATGCATTACTCAAAAACATCAGAACACACACAGTCAAAGCATATTTTTAATAAATAACCAAAAAGTTAACGAGTGCTTTGAAATGTGACTGGAGTGATAGGAGCGGGGGAGGGAGGGGGGAGGAGTGGTGCTACAGAAGAGACCAAACAGAAGAGCTGCTGCTGCAGAGACTGAGGCTGATAAGTGTGTTTTGGGCTTAAGCACAGTCCATTCTATCATTTACTATTGTTTTGAGCAATTCTTAATTTTACAATCATGGTTAATTTTTACTATTGTGTTGTAATGTAAGATTAAACAGCATTAATTTCAGAGCTGAGGTATATGTAAGAGCACTTCCCCCTGTTCTTTTTCATTTGTTCTTCCAGAAGTTCTTTTCTAGAGGCTTATGCAAGAGGCCCATTGTGACCACGAAAACTGAGGAAAAAGCAAAGAGCCCAGCATGAAACTCCATTTGCAAACAGCATACAGACAAAAACAGAAACATTTTGGAAATCTTATTGGAACTATTCTGAGGAACTCTAATAAAACAGAGGCCTTTAATCAATACTTTTTTAGTTCAACAAATAGTCAGTAATGAAAAAACAGAACAGAGGCTAAACTTTTGAATAACCTTTAAATAACTGGAACCAGTCTCGTGGATAAGGGGCTTCTGAAAACCTAAAACCTTATTGTTGTATTTTTCACCTTTATCCAAAGCAATGCAAACGAACACTTAGCTTCACAAAGACTACAGTAACTTTTCCCAGAGTCAGCGTCAGTCCTGGTCTCAGGGAAGGGGTCACACGTAATGGTTCCTAATCCTCCAGAGGCCAGAGGTCGGGTGAGGATCCACTTCCAGGACACAAAGAGGTCCTGTTCTTCGCCTGACCTCCGACCCCTGACCCCCAAAACCCCTGGTTTAAATTGGACTCTGTCGCAGTGAATTCCCGTTGAGTCGTGTGGAAAATGATGTTGGGTTTTATAAAAGGAGAGCTTTTAAAAGGTAAGGCTCTGTTGAAGATTTACACAAGTGGCTCAGTGGTAGGGCAGTTGTCCTATAACCTGGAGGTTGGCGGTTCGATTCCTACTGTTGTTATGTACTTGGGCAAGACACATAAACCCATAATGTCTGCTCTGGTGGATGAATGTGTGAGAATGTTTGGTGATGGTCAGAGAGTCTTGTGTTTAATGGCTGCCATGTCTGTCCGTCGGCAGCTGTGGTACAGATGTAGCTCACCGCCACCAGTGTGCGACTGTGGAGTGAAGGAATAATGTGAGTGCTTTGGAAAAAAGCATTATTATTAAGAACTTCAGCTCCTTCACTAATTTTAATTATTCTCCCTCTCTCCTGCTTTCCTGAACGACTTTCATTTAATACCCCTTTAGTTCTGGTTAGAATCTATGTTTAGTCTCCGTTTAGTCCTGTCTTTAAACCTGGCTTAGTTCTGGTTCAGTTGCAGCTTTAGATTAGTCTTGGTTTGCTCTTGGTTAAACACTTACGTGGTCAGACTTTTGGGCGACAGTGGCTCAAGATGCAGTGAGGGTCGTTCAGTAACAGGGATGTCAGTGACTCAATCTCTGCAGCCATTTATAAAGTCTTTGTGTTTGGTTTAGTCCTGGTTTAGACCTAGTTTTCACAGTGAACCAACAATAAAACCAACGTCTCTCTCACAGTTTTTTTCGAAACACTTTATTTCTCAGTATTCCTCTGTAATTACACCCAGGACTCGCCACAAAAACCTAACTATAACCTCCTTCTGACCCTAAACCGACACTAAAACCAGACCTAAACTGCCCAGACTCACCATTTAACCCTTGATAAGATCATATTATGGTGTGTTTAATGAGTGGAGGTCTCCTGAGTGGATTTAAATAAGCCTCCATATTCTCTGCAGATGTGTGTTTCTATGGAAGCCACCACAGTCACATCTGTAATTTCACAGACCGTTTGCTGGGACCGAAAAAACACAGCTTGTCCCTGTAATTTTATATTTTATATGGGACACACACAAAGCTCCAGCGACTTGAGGAATGTGACCTGTGTTTGTGTGGGCTGTGTTAAACGTGGAAACTCAAAGACAGGATAAAAACATTTGTGATTATGTAAAAGGTTTGGACTGGACTGTTCTGTTAAAGGTCGCTCATGACAGAAGATAAAACTTGAGGCCTCTCGGAAAGGGGCTGTTCTCGCATTTACAGTGTTTTTCTGACTTTTTTGTGTTCATCAGGATGCCTAGTCTTTATAACAGTGTTTTGAAATCTTAAACAAAAGAGTTGCACCCTAGAACAACAACCACAGCATCTGAATGGACCAGTGTTACTAACAACTCTCCTGAGCCTTAACGACTCTCACATCAGGAGTCACACTTGCCTTTTATTATGCCAACGACTATGAGACCAGAACAGCCTGGTCCATCAGGTTTAGTTTCAGGTCATACTCCTCCCTCTAGAGATATCAGCTCAGCCGAGTCCGGTTTGGGGACCACATGATGTTGTCATGTTGGCCTCATCAGACCGGAAACTTCAGCTGCACTGGGACGGTTTGCAGCTGAGTGTGAAGCGGCTGGGATGAGGATCAGCACCTCCAAGTCTGAGACCATGGTTCTCAGTCGGAAAAGGGTGGCTTGCCCCCTTCAGGTTGGTGGAGAGCTCCTGCCTCAAGTGGAGGACTTCAAGTATCTTGGGGTCTTGTTCACAAGTGAGGGAAGGAGGGAACGCGAGATTGACAGATGGATCGGTGCAGCTTCTGCAGTGATGCGGTCGATGTACCGGTCTGTTGTGGTGAAGAAGGAGCTGAGCTGCAGGGGGCCCTCACGATTTACCGGTTGATCTACGTTCTCTCACCTGTGGTCATGAGCTTTGGGTCAGGGCCGAAAAGATTCCGGATACAGGCGGCCGAAATAAGTTTCCTCCGCAGGGTGGCTGTGCGTTTCCTTAGAGATAGGGTGAGGGGCTTGGCTACTCAATAGAAGCTCAGAGTAGAGCTGCTGCTCCTCCACATCGAGAGGAGCAGCTGAGGCTCGGGCATCTGTTCTGGACGCCTCCTGGACGACTTCCAAGGGAGGTGTTCCGGGCACGTCCAACCAAGCCCTAGGACAAATGCTGGAGGGGCTCGGCTGCCCTGGGAACACCTCGGTATCCCCCTGAAGAGCTTAAGGAACAGGACTGCCGCCCCATGACCAGGCCCCGGATAAGTGGAAGAAGATGAATGGACCTTGTATATAGGTGCACATGGTCTAACAGCAACTATATCTTTGGCCTTTGCTGTGTTAAAATGGGATATTGGAGCAAAAAATCCCCAATAACGTCATGAAAAATGTCAGAAAAGAGGCTGGACAGAGTTGCATCAGATAGTTTTGGTGCCACAAAACAGAAAGATGAAAGAAAATGTCTGATTTGAAAAGAAGACCTTGTTTATTCTTAATCATTCAGGCTTGTTGTTAGAGATTTTATGCAGAAGGTTTTTAATTAGTAAAAATAACTGTCTCTGATCCATATTCATAATCTTTATAATCTCCTTCAAAGACCATAATCTTTAAATCCAACACAAGCGTTTCTTTTTCTCCTGTTTCTTGGAAAGGCTGTGTTTTCTGGGTAAACCTCTTCTCCCAGGTCCTTGTTACCCACAATGCCCTTCAGCGTGGTGTTTGTCTGCGTCTTTGAGGAAAATGAGGGGGTCTTTGAAGGTTTTGAGAATGTGAGGGGCCACCTCTTTCCTGGTGTCATGAGGTGGGACCTTTGGGGAACCGTTTGGACGGTAATCAGTGCTTTTTAAAAGTGATCAAACAGAGCCCATTGTGTCCCAGGACAATGGCCTGACAGTGCTCGAGGAGAGGGCATAGACAGATGAGGGACAAGAAACGAGGGCAAGAACCAGGAACGTACAATAGAAGATTTTGGCCCTTTCTTCCCACTCACATTTCTCAGGATCTTATTTTGACAGGGGCCTCATTTCCCAAAATAAAAGGATGGATTTGGATGAGAACTGGACACGTGATACAACGAAAACCTAGTGTTGTTTTGATGTGGATCAGTTTTGCTCTTGAGACTGGCCTTGAGACTCTTTTTAAAGTTCTCTGACAAAGACTACTTGAGGTCTGGACTACACCAATACAGTCATCAGTTGTATTTCTTTTTTTTACATTTCTGGTTCATTCCCAGCTTTATGATCATATGAACATTCAATTCCTAGAACTGCAGCAGTTTCCTTTTAACCCTGGATCCCTAGACATTTTTTTTGTGTTTTTTTTAATAACTTTGGCTGTGTTGATGCACAAGTACTACCTGTGTCCCTTTGGCATTTTTCTGCCATTGACTGGCACACTACCAATGCAACTTTTTTATTGTTTTTACAATTTTATTTTCATTCCCTGGTGTTGAAATCCTGTAATGTTTTTATGGCAGCCATTTAAAATAATTTTTTTTGTTTCCTAGGGACCAGGCGGAGCAATGTAATGACAAGCAACTCTGCACGATATCTTTTCTTTTTCTTTTCAGCGTTCACACTTTTCAGGAAGTGACTGTCCCCAGAGGCTCATGGGAAATGTGTCCCTTTTGTGACGCCTTCAAAGTGACGATAATAACTCTGAGCCAAACTGTCACTGGGTTTACATAGAAAAATAAAATAACAAACAAACAAAAGCATTGTTTAATGGTTTTAATCGGGACAAGACAGAGGCAAATGGAAAAACGGGTCAAGAGCCAAACACTGGTCTGCATTAAAATTATCTGAATCCACACAGATATAAGCCAAAACAAAGAACTTTAGGAGACAAAGTCAGAGAGAGGCCAGACTGAGATGGTTTGGTCATGTTTGGAGGAGGGAGAGGAAATATATCAGTCGAAGGAGGCAGGAAAGAGGAGGTTTTATGGATGTAGTGAAGGAAACAAGGTGGTTGGTTTGAGAAGTCAGGGTTCGTGAATGGATTTGTGATATCATTCTGTCATTCTTTCCACTGGGAACGCCATTTTCACAGTTTACACAACAACACAGCAAGTGCAAACTTGGCTCTGCTCTGTGTCTGTTACACAGTATCATCTGGAAGGACTTACAAAGAAAGCGTTTGGAAAAAGATGGCTTCTTTAATTGAATAACTGGAGGTTTTTTCCTTTTGCTTCTTGTTTTTGCCTGAGAGAAGATTATCTATCGTCCACTCAACAGACAGGGTTACGTAAGTTTGTCCGGGGGATGTCACGTTTAAAACTGAAATATAAAAGTGCTTTAAGGTGGGACTTGTTTTGTTCCATGTAGATTTTATTGGTGGTCCTCAGTGTCAAACCCCAAACCTACACTTTCTCCTTTACATTTGTAGCTTTTGTTCTTCCACTCTTCCACCTTTGATGTTCTTATTTTGAACCTGCCATAATGCACTGCACTTCTTCACACTTTAAAGTTCATGTGACACTCTCCAACCACAGCACTGTCCTGTTGTGGAACTGTCCTGCCGTGGGCTAAGAGCGTGCCTCAGAGTGTGGTCTTTGACTGGAAACACCCTCGAGAAGGTTTACAGTCAAACCTCACGACCACATTTACAGACGAGTCTGAAACAGACGAAGAAAAAAGAATAAGCAGTGACACTGAGTTTATTTAAAGTCATTTAACCCTCCTGGTCTTTGGACATTTATTTGTTTTTTTATTTATCTATTTTGTATGTATATTTTTATTTATTCTATTATTTATTTTTTCATAAGCCTTTTAAACTACATAGTCCGACCTGTGTCCCTGCAGCATTTTTTGTGCCTTTGACTCCTGTTTTTATTATTATTTTTTTTCCTTGGTTTTCAAATGGCAACCATTAAAATATTTTTGGTTTCCTAGGGCCCTTGTTGGGGCAATTTATTTACAAAAAAACTTTGATGAATGAATGTTTTTTGACACTCCTAGACAAGAGATCAGATACAGATCAATAATAAACCTCTCCAAAAAATCTAATCTGCAAATATGGGATGTGTGTGTGTTTTTTTTCTTCATAAAAACCCAAACAGACTGGGAATCAAACCACCAACCTTCTTGTTAAAGAACGGCCGCTCTACGACTGAGCCAATGCACACAAGAGGCAAATGGAAAAAGGCGCCTGCCATGGAATAATTATATGTCTACAGCAGTTTTTAAAACAGAATTCTTTTGTCCGAGGGACTCATGGAGCACAGAGTGAAGGGACTGAGGTGTTAATAAGTCGAGTCAATTCTGTAATAAGCATTTTGCAAAAGGCACAGTCCAAGTCTCTCCTTGTCACCCCACATCCTTCTGTCTTCACTTCAACTTAAACAATAAACTCAAAATAAACCAATCTGAGCAGGCATTTCCCACAGATATAAGTGGAAAGTGAAGCGTCCCGTGCTGCTGCAACTGAGTGGGCTCCACAGCGAGAGGGAAACCCAATGATGCAGAAAAACACAGAGAGAGAACCGTCCCCTGCTGTGTTTTCCACCTTTCATTCACTGAGCCACACACACCACAGTCAGCGCAGGGCAACACTCAAAACAAAGCAGCACTAATTTCCACTTAACATGAAGGGACTGTCACAACGAGAGAAGTCAGTTATTTGCACTGACTGTGGTTCAGTGGTTAATGAGTGAAGTGTGACTGTAAAGGTCCCAGGGGTAAAAGTGATGTGATAACCTATTTTTTCTACTCTTGCATTTATTTTGACATCACATAAAGATTATTGTAACAGGAATCATCTGAGAAAAAAGGGAACATTTATTCTGAATTTTACAGATTATAGAAAATTGAGCAGATGTGAGTCCTGAACAAAGTAATAAATTCAAACTTTCTTTATTGTCCCACTTTGGGGAAATCTGTCAAAATAAAAACACATAATGATTAACCACAACAACGACATCGACAACCCAAGAGCAGGACTAGAACTCTAATGCCCTGCACAAAATAAATTCTAAGTGGATTATAATTTGCCTGTCGACAGATTATATAATTGTTTAATAAACCCTGTCACTTTCTGTTGTCGGCAGATGGTCTTTTTGAAGCAGCACAAACAGCTGCAGCTTCAAATAAAGACAAAAACTGAGCCCAAAAATACGACAAACGAGATTAAATCAAAACAAAACGCTTCCTGAGTCGCTGTGTTCTTTCACGAATGTGGTTTTGTTTTTCGAGAAAGTCATTCTAATTCTGTTTGTCATATTTAATTGACAGATGGTGTACATTTATATCAGAATTAATCTTCAACGAACCAACTCTGGAAATGAAATATACTGTTTGTATCGTTCCACTCTTGTTTCTCTGCGGTGACAAAAACACACTTTCACTTTCTGCTCTGACTCCTGTGTGGTCATGAAACGCCCACAGAGGTCGTTTTTTTTTTCATTTATCAGAAAATAAAATAAATGGCAGTAGATCAGAAATGAATTTTAATTTTTTTATCAGTAATCACTTCCTGCAGTTAGTCTGGCTCTACTTCTCTAAGCATTATTTGAGTCATTTTTCCCCAAAAATGCAAATAAAAGCTGATGTGCACTGAAAAGGAAATTCTTCATTAAATGATATTATAATGTTATAAAAAAAACACATATTAGTGAGGTCAAGTTTAGACCTAATTTTAACCTGTTTTAGTCCTGGTTTAGTCCTGGTTTAGACCTGGTTTAGACCTGGTTTAGACCTGGTTTAGTCCTGGTTTAGTCCTGGTTTAGACCTGGTTTAGACCTGGTTTAGACCTGGTTTAGTCCTGGTTTAGACCTGGTTTAGACCTGGTTTAGTCCGGCTTTAGACCTGGTTTAGTCCTGGTTTAGACCTGGTTTAGTCCTGGTTTAGTCCTGGTTTAGACCTGGTTTAGACCTGGTTTAGTCCTGGTTTAGTCCTGGTTTAGACCTGGTTTAGACCTGGTTTAGACCTGGTTTAGACCTGGTTTAGTCCTGGTTTAGACCTGGTTTAGACCTGGTTTAGTCCGGCTTTAGACCTGGTTTAGTCCTGGTTTAGACCTGGTTTAGTCCTGGTTTAGTCCTGGTTTAGACCTGGTTTAGACCTGGTTTAGTCCTGGTTTAGACCTGGTTTAGACCTGGTTTAGACCTGGTTTAGACCTGGTCTTGACCTGGTTTAGACCTGGTTTAGACCTGGTTTAGTCCTGGTTTAGACCTGGTTTAGACCTGGTTTAGACCTGGTTTAGACCTGGTCTAGACCTGGTTTAGTCCTGGTTTAGACCTGGTCTAGACCTGGTTTAGACCTGGTTTAGACCTGGTTTAGTCCTGGTTTAGACCTGGTTTAGACCTGGTTTAGACCTGGTTTAGACCTGGTTTAGTCCTGGTTTAGACCTGGTTTAGACCTGGTTTAGCCCCGTTTAGTCCTGGTTTAGACCTGGTTTAGTCCTGGTTTAGACCTGGTTTAGACCTGGTTTAGACCTGGTTTAGCCCCGTTTTAGTCCTGGTTTAGACCTGGTTTAGTCCTGGTTTAGACCTGGTTTAGACCTGGTTTAGACCTGGTTTAGTCCTGGTTTAGACCTGGTTTAGACCTGGTTTAGTCCTGGTTTAGACCTGGTTTAGACCTGGTTTAGTCCTGGTTTAGACCTGGTTTAGACCTGGTTTAGACCTGGTTTAGTCCTGGTTTAGACCTGGTTTAGAACTGGTTTAGACCTGGCTTAGACATGGTTTAGACCTGGTTTAGACCTGGTTTAGTCCTGGTTTAGACCTGGTTTAGAACTGGTTTAGACCTGGCTTAGACCTGGTTTAGACCTGGCTTAGACCTGGTTTAGACCTGGTTTAGTCCTGGTTTAGACCTGGTTTAGAACTGGTTTAGTCCTGGTTTAGACCTGGTTTAGAACTGGTTTAGACCTGGCTTAGACCTGGTTTAGACCTGGTTTAGTCCTGGTTTAGACCTGGTTTAGACCTGGTTTAGTCCTGGTTTAGACCTGGTTTAGAACTGGTTTAGACCTGGCTTAGACCTGGTTTAGACCTGGTTTAGTCCTGGTTTAGTCCTGGTTTAGACCTGGTTTAGAACTGGTTTAGACCTGGTTTAGAACTGGTTTAGACCTGGCTTAGACCTAGTTTAGCCCCGTTTTAGTCCTGGTTTAGACCTGGTTTAGTCCTGGTTTAGACCTGGTTTAGAACTGGTTTAGACCTGGTTTAGACCTGGTTTAGACCTGGTTTAGAACTGGTTTAGACCTGGCTTAGACCTGGTTTAGCCCTGTTTTAGTCCTGGTTTAGACCTGGTTTAGAACTGGTTTAGACCTGGTTTAGCCCCGTTTTAGTCCTGGTTTAGACCTGGTTTAGAACTGGTTTAGACCTGGCTTAGACTCGGTTTAGCCCCATTTTAGTCCTGGTTTAGACCTGGTTTAGCCCCATTTTAGTCCTGGTTTAGACCTGGTTTAGAACTGGTTTAGAACTGGTTTAGACCCGATTTAGCCCCGTTTTATTCCGGGTTTAGACCTGGTTTAGTCCTGGTTTAGACCTGGTTTTGTCCTGGTTTAGTTCAGCTTTAGGCCTGATTTAGTCCTGGTTTTGTCCTGGTTTAGTTCAGCTTTAGGCCTGATTTAGTCCTGGTTTAGTCCTGGTTTAGACCTGGTTTAGTCCAGAATTAGTCCTGGTTTAGTTTTAATGACGTTGGAGCCTACAGCTTTATTCAAGACAGCTCCAGCTCTGAGCAGGTCGACTACAGCTCTGCCCAGAATGCAACTCCGCCAACTAATCAGAATTTATCTTATTTTGGACAAAACATGAAAAATACTAATGCTGCTACAGAAAGGAATAGGAAAGACTATACGGCCCGTCCAGACTCTTTACTGGACAGAGAGGAAGTGACTTGAACTGTTTTATAACGTCCTCAAAGCCCAGTTCTGTGATTGTTCGGCTGGAGCTAAAGACAGTCTTTTACAGAAGAGTAAATACTTTTTTATTGTGTAAAATAGTGTTCAACCATTAAGAGCATTCAAAACATTTTAAACTCATTTCTGCAGGTGAAGAGAGGCCAGATGTTTTAGTAACTGTACTTGTGTGAGCCAAAAGCCAGTGGGTGACCGAACAAGAGCAGCAGAACATCTCATACCCCTTTTGAGAATGCACAGGCTTCTAAAAGCGTACCACCTAAAACAATTAAACTATGGCAGCCATGTTTCTGAGAATAATAACAATACGTACAAAAACATTATCCAAAAAACATTTAGGATTCATTTTAGATTTATAAAAGAGAATGGTCCATGAGCAAAAAGAAAATGCCTGGTTTCAATTTTTCATGCATGAATGAGAAAAAAAAAAAGTAGCTGAGATAATGATACCAGCTGTTTCCACGACACACAAAAGTCACAGATATTCTCCCGAGGGAAAACAAGGGTGCCGTCACAGAAAACCCCTAAAATATTTGAATAAAGCAGTGGGTGTTTGTCAGAAGACTCTTATTGTGACGCAGAGGAAGATCCCCTTCAGAATAAAAGAGTTTATTTTAAGAACTCTTTTGAAGGTCAAACATTTTCTTTTGATGAGAAATAAATACGAGAGAATTTGAATGAAGAAGGAAGAAGTGAAACTGGGTTATGTGAGACTCATTACGTCTAGGTTTATTCCTAATTTAGCCCAAGGTTTAGACCCGGTTTAGTTCTGGTTTAGTCTTGGTTTTCCTTGGGTTTAGTCCAAGGTTTAGACCAAGGTTTAGTCTTTAGTCGTTGCCTTAGATGTGGGTTAGTTCTGGTTTATCTTCAAATTACAATATGACTGTCCATTTGACCAATCAGAGCGCAGCAGACTGGTCTCAGAGGGCGGGGTGTTTAAAGACAGACACTTATCTACTGAAGATTAATTTAACACATTTCTATTTGACTTTGGTAAGTTCCCAGCTGCAGACACCTCTTAGTCTTCACTCTGATATGATCTGTAAGTCTACAAATACACTTCTTCTCACACTTAGTCTGTCCTTTGTGGTTTCCTGTTTCTTCTCTGTGACTCCTCTTTCAGTTTTCTCTCATTAAAAACTTCTTGTAGTTTCCCCTGCCAACCTCACTTTTACCAAATAATCTTATTCTTTAAAAACCCTCCATACCCTATAGACCTTAACCTGCTCTAAAACCAGGGATAAACTAGGACAAGCCCTCAGTTTGGACTGTGTCTAAACCTAAGACCAAACTAAACTGTTCTGTCTCTTCCTCGTATGAACTGTTGCTGTTCTGTCTGCACTAATATTGTCTTTGTGGTCTTTGTTGTATCGGGGTGTCTGTACCTGTCCTTATTGTGTTGTATATAGTGGTTTTTCCTTTCTTTCTCTGTGTAACATACCTGCCAGGCAGATGGACTAATCTGGTATATTTAATCATCAGTAATAGAAATAAAAGGTTAGGATGACTGAGAATCTTCACAGTAACGTTCATTAATATGCAATGTCCACATTTTCTTAAAATTAAGGAATTAAAGCCAATACATTTGCTGCAAGAACAAAGAATCTGTTCTTAAGGTGGCATGCCTGGTTCGGGAGTTCCTGCAGCTTGTTCTTGTGGGTGTCCGAGAACTTTTGTGTGACTGGTCATAAATCTGAAGGGGGCGTGGTCAATGCAGAAAAGTGAAGAGTCCTGCCTGGGTTTTCAGATTCAGGAGCTAAACCTGAACTAGGACTAAAGTCAGAACTGGTTTAGTCCTGATTTTATTCAGATCTAAAGAACTAAACTATTATTAAACATAGGATTAGACCTAAAGCAACTAGGACTTAACTCAGGACTAAAGCCAAGAAGAATAAACCAAGACTAAACCTGGACTCAACCCACTTGTGTGGACTTCTATAAAAGACTAGAGTCCATTAAGCCGTCTCTAAGAGCAGTGTAAAAGTGAGGAGTGGGTTTGATAAAAGGCGTTAGCGGCTCATTTGTCAGAGCGTTAGTTTCCCAGAAACACAGTGCTGAATGGCCCTGCTGCAGTTTGTCTTCAGTGAGACTCGGAGCAGCTGCTGGGCTTTTTGTGATGAAAAGACAGGGAAATCATTGACAGTGGACACTACTAACTAAATCTATGTTTCTTCTCCTGGTGGTCTCTGAGCTGTGTGTGTAAAACTGGTTCCACTTCAGCCAATCAGAAGGCATCAGGAGTTCAACCAAGAGACGGTTTGGATGAGATCAGATTTAATTTGGAGAGATGGACACAGGACTGAAGTGTCACTCATTGCATTTGTTTAACTTGGAAAAATAGAACTTTAAAACTCCATAGAACTCAGTGGAAGAAGACGTTAGCTTTATGTGAATATTATAAAAGATAGCTCCTAAGTCTTTTTTTTAGCCACTGTTCCTTGAACTTTGTGAGCAATCCCTGCCTCTTCTGCTTTATATTTTTAACTAGACCAACCAGACCACTTTTTTCTCCACAAAATACTAATACATCAAAATGTAGTTTCGAGCTAACCGTAAACTTTTAGCATCAGAACGACAATTATCTCCTTCTCGTTAAACATTGTGTGATTAAATCTATCTCTAATTCATGTTGCCTCCCTTTTCTCTGTTTATGGTTTTCTTTTTTGAGCTGTTTCTCTGTAAAAAGAGCCGAGAGAGCTGAATATACACCTTCTCTGTTTTATCGGCAGTCATTACTTCATTATTACCATCAGTGTCAACCAATGGGAGCACTCCTTTTTCCAGAAGCGAGCTGTGATTGCACAAAGCTTCCGTTTAGGACTAAAAATACTCATCTGTTAAAATCTAGATGATGTCTAACAGTCTTGTTTCACCACAGATGGTTCCTGTTACACCATGTTGCTACTGACTAAAGAGAGCAAAAGTCTGGAGTAATGATTAGAAAGGTCATCAGCATGTGACACTATCGTTCACAATTTTGTGTCATGAATGAAATCTTAAATAGTGGTATAAAGAAGGACTCTGAATTTTAAATAAACCATATTAAACCCTTTTCCGTGTTTGTGTTGGTCAGAGCAGAGATAACGCTGAGGAATGTCTTTCCTCATACCCCTCTGAGAAACGACTTTATGCAAATCCTTCACCTGAGGCTGAACCGTCTCAACAGAAGAGCTTCTGGGAAAACTTCCAAGAGTCCAGTGCACGGTGGTTTTAAGGGGTCAGAGGTGAGAGGTCAAAGGCTGGTCCTAAACAGAAACACCAAAGTCTGAAATCTTTATGGTGTTCAAGTCTGTCATTTTTAACACAAAGCTGCTTTTTACACAGCAGGAATGAAAGACTGCAGGAATGTCTACCAGAGCTGTTGCTTTTGAATTTGGCAGTACATCCAACCGGCCTCACAACCACAGATCATGTGTAACCACACCAGCCCAGGACCTCTACATCCTGCATCTTCACCTCGAAGATCATCTGAGACCATCCACCCGGATGTCCTAAATCAACCAACATTCCACAGGCAACACTCAACAACCTGATCAACTCTATGTGAAGGAATGTTTTCAGACTACTGACAGACTTCAGAATATCATTCAGTCTGGTTTTGTCTGTAGAGGTACAGGTCGGGTTGGTACGGCTTAGTTTGGTTCAGGTATAACCCCTAAGAGCCTCATGTTTTCAGTCTGAGAAGCATGGTGTGCTTTGTCATGTCTCTATCTGGAATATCTGGAATATACAACACATTTGAGGCAGATCTTCCAACAAGGACCCACTTGGAAAAACCCTGGAAATCAGTGTTAAATATTGTTTTTCCTCATGAATCTTCAGTTGGGCTCAGGTTACTCCTCGAGGGGAAAGTGTAGAGGATGCAAATGTTATTCAAATGTGAGGAATGTGGAGTGTTAGTGCTGCTGTGGGTCAATACAGGCGGAAAAATAAACGTCTGGAAGAGAGTGGCTTCAGTGAAAACATCAACATTTTACTGTTTGTTCTTTGATCACAGAGCGTTGTATTTACAGTGGTTCTAACTGTGTTTGCAGGTAGAGTCTTGTTCTTTCTCCATTGTCTCAATCTGAATTTGACCCAAAGCCCACTCCTTGTAGACATCTTAAATATGTGCATGTTAGATTTGTTATCATGGTTATTGTTAATTAATCAAAAATCCGATTTAAAGTATAAAATGAATCCTCTAATCACATTTTAAGAGAGTGCAGTGGATCAGGTTGTTCTTTGGCCGTTGGGTGAATATCACATGCAGCAGCTGCAGGGTTCAGACTCCCACCACAGCTGTGTTGTGTAATAAACTCTTTCTAGGAACAAACTCTGGGCTCACGCTCTGCTGTTTCCAGGGAAAGGCCCACGTCAGGCTGTGGCTTTAGGGTCGGCTCTGAAAAACAGATAAGACTTTCAACGTTTACAGCCCAGTCCTTGAACTGACTCCATGAGTGAGGGCTCTGCTGCAGGTTTAAAAAGGGCCTTTTTATGACTTTGGGTGAAAATGCACTGGTATAGACCGTACTGACCCATCACTACTGCTCCATTGGAAACAAGACTTATATCACATATTATAGCTCATAAAGGGTTATAGAGCACATAAGGACAGTGTATATTGCCATGTTTCTGCTGCAGTGGTACTGTGTGGTTCAGGTCGGTCCTGGTACAGGTCCATCACTAAAAGTGCTCCGAAGGGTCCCCAAAGTGGTAAGGTACACTTTTTGAGGACCCTGTGGCTTGAGGTCAAAAGCGAGTCCAGTTTTGTGGTCTGCTGAGGGAGAACCAGTAAATTACCTATAAATGCATGATAAAGTTACCTAATTATATTGATATGATTATTATTCGTCTTGAACAAAGAAGATTGATGGATCTAAAACCATGAGTGAGCGTCACAGATAGAGTTGTACTCTGACCTACCTGACAAACACTGAATTCTACTTCATTTCTATCTCTTCCTTTTCTTTTATAAAAAAATAAATAAAATAAATAATAATTCCTATCCTTTGTGTGCTGGGTTCTAACTGACTAGTTTCTAGTTTGTTCCTTGTGTTGTTGAAATTGCTTCAATTGTTTTCCTCACTTGTAAGTTGAATGAATAAAAGCGTCTGATAATGACTAAATGTAAATGTAAATGTACTCAAGTCATTTTTACTGGAGACTCAGACACTGTCTTGAACTGCAGGAGTTTTACAGTAAAACTAATGAGCAAGTGTTGAAAATAAACATCTAGAGACCACTATTAACAACCATTGTGACAAAGTAATGGATTAGACTTAAACTTTTTAATAATGGTTTATGGTTACTGTCAATTTAGTAGATGACCATGATCAGACACCTACAGTAAAAGGTTAATTTCTTCCTATTTCTTAACTGGAAAAGTTATTTGAAAATATTTGATGGTTTATATCTAACTTGAATATATGTTTTTCACTTTTTAAGTAAAGGTAATATCTATCCAAAACAATTTGTACAAATTGTTGCCAAAAGGTTTTTGTGTAAATTCTATTATCTGTTTTTTTTTAGTCAGCTGATTCTCTCAAATGGATAATCCTCATTTGAGAGAAAACGTATTTTAAGCAAATTAAAAACATTAAACAGAAATATTTTTCAAATAAATGTGATAAATGTGATATTCAAACATAAAACATAACACATGTTGTACTTTTCCCAGACAACAAAAAGCAGCTAGCATTAACAGCAGCTGGTTTTAAACAGAGTCAGTGTGTTATGAATGTAATGTTCAGAAAGATGGGAATACACAGTTAAACCTAATTTATATCAGAACTAATAAAACAAAGTCTAAACCATTATTTTAAAGCTACAACACATTTATTATCCTCTCTTTTTGGTTCTGTTCTATGAACTTTGACATGTGAGCGCTGAGTGTTTGTTGTTGAAGTATGTATTTGTCGAGGTTCATTGGCCTCAGACTGAACATATGGTTCTGGGAAACATAGCGTTTAATGGAAAACCTCTTCACTTCACTTCAGTTGTGACAAAAACCTACCTGATACCTGCAGGACTGTTGTGAAATGTAAGAAGTACAGGTCAAAGCACTGATGTAAACAGAAGGAGCTGTATTTGACCATTGTTGTTGCAGGCAATGGCACTAGTCACTGTGGGATTTAGGAAAGAATTACAGTAATTGTTGAGTATTTTCTGAATGACTCAGAATCACCACAGGCCTGATTATATTTGTTTTCACTGCTGATGCTGTTACACAATGAACACAAAACTCTGGACAGAACAATCAGGTCTAAAGTGAAGCTGTCCCGAGTGTGTCCCGAGACTCTGACTGAAGTTATTAACACACCTGGACAATGTGCTTCCTTGTGGGTTTACTGCAGGTTAAAGGTCGGAACAGCTCTGAGCAGCTCCAGAGTCGGACAGAGACACAGAGTAACACACGGAAACAAAAAAATATGAAGAGGAGTGTCAAGAGTGATAATCATTTTTAGACACATATATACAGTTTCTAGTTTCTAGCCATTGGCTCCTGTTTGTCAGTCATTCTGCTCTGTTCATGTTGTGAAATGTTTAGAAGAACAAGCTCACTGTAGCTTTTGATGTGTTCAGGTGCTTTTGGACGGCTCTGTTGCCGAGTAATGAATGAATATAAATATGAATGAATATGCTTTTCTTAAATTGTTTTATAACCTGTAAATCGGAGTGTTATGGTTGTTATTCATTAAATTAGCATTTAGCTTTTGGCACAATGCTGTTAAATATTAAGAACACACATGCAGCATTATCTGAGCGGGGGGACACAGTACTTTGGTTCTGGGACTTAAAGCCTCTCAGTGAAACAAACAGTTTTTGACCAATGGCAGGCTTCTATAGATTACAAATCAATCCAGAAGTGAGGTTGGGTGATGTGAAAACCCATGTTCGGAGCCTCTCGAGCCAGTGTCCTGTCAACTGTGTGTTGATAGGAGCTGTTTCCGAATGATCAGCAGTCTGCCTCTGTGTGAACCCATCCATAAAACAGGCCTTTTCCACTCACCGGATGTGTTTACACACCAGGCTTTTGTAAAACAAACACTCAGTTAGCGCTGGGAGCTAACAGCTAACACTTTGAGAGCAACAGAACAGGACGAAAGGCTTTAGGACAAGGGTCACACCAGACAGTGCACCCTTTAATACAGACTTATTTTTAATTCTTCAAACTCAAGTCTCACACAAATGATAGTAAACATATTTTATAAACAGCTGTGGAGGTTCTTAGTCCTCCAGGTACTCCAGGATAAAAAAGAAGGCATTCAAACTCTGTCCAGATGTTTTCTTTTAACCTTTTGCATTAGACTTTTGGAGGAAAAGAGTTTGATTTAAGGTAACCAAAGAGGCTACAGTGAATGCAGTTTCAGATTCTGTAAATTTAATACAAACTGACGCTGTATAACTTTAGAAAGAAGTTACATTTATGATTTCTTTATAGATTTTGTTTTGTTTCGTAAGTGTGGGAAACCCTGAGCTTTGACCCTCTTCAGGAAGAATTAGAAAACTTTATTAGTCCCTTAAAGGGCAATTGTTTGCAGTAGCCTGGCAACACAGACAGAACAAGACAAACAAGTATGTGCTCTTTCAGTTCACACAGCAGCACAGCTCTGATTTTACTCTGTAAGTGCACATTTGCATAAAAGTATACGCTTTGTCAAAGATAAAAAGCAAGAGTTAAAATATATATAAGAATTTAAGATTTGGTCCTGAATACAGGTGTCTGGTTGTTGAAGGAATAAAAGACTTGGAAGAGCGGTTTGTTCTGGTGAGAGGCATATAATAACCCCGACCCGAGGGCAGGAGTAAAACATGAAGATAAAGTGTGCATCTGGTTTAAATCTGTGATCTGATCAGACTTCCTGATGACCCAACTCTCCCAGACTGAGGCCAGTTCTCTTTACCGAACACCAATGAGCTTTGAACACACTTTAACATTCAAGCTGCTTTTGTCTCTCACTGACAAACAACCAAACCAAAAAAAAAAGAAAGAAAATGTCTTTTAATAAAGGAACAGTAGCAGACTTCTTCTCATTGACACAAAAAGACTGGAGTTTTTGTTTATGTTACATTTTTAAGTATTTATATTGATCTACTTTTACCTGCTCACCAGGGATGATGCTAGAGTTGTGCTGAGTTTTGTTTTGTCTAAAGTCTATTATATTTAGGTCTAAGAAGTTTTAATCTTGACAAAAGTGACAAAAGATGAGAGGGCCGAGCCGTGACCAGGAGCCTGTCCCTGAAGAAGGCATAAGAAAACAGTGTCATCTGAAAATTTAACAAAGTGTGTGTTCTCAGAGGGGCTCCTGTAACTATCTCTAAATAAAAAAAAGAGCATGTCCTGAGGTGAGCCTGTGTTGGACACTAGGACATCTCACATCAGTCCATTCACCAGGACACACTGGACTCTGTCAGAAAGGAAGTCTAAAAGCTGATCTGTGAGATTAAAATGACTCTTAAGTCTCTGGATTAAAACCCTCAAGATGCTTAAAGACTTTGTCCAGAATAAAGGTTTGTGCATCCTGAACACCTTCACAGGGTTAATAGCCAAACTGCAGGGGATCTGTTTTGACAGCAGTATAAGATACAATTATCTCTTTCATTATTCTTTCAAAGGATTTCATTAACGTGGGGTAAGAGCGATAGGTCAGAAATCCTTCGGCTCACCAGGTCTTGTACATTTAGGTATAAGTGTAATTGTTGAGGTTTTCCAAAGGTTTCGGAATTGGCCTTTGTCCACAGACATCTGGAAGAGGTCAGTCACGATCTCGCTGAGCTGGTCAGCACAGCAGCTCTGAAACATTTAATTTAGCGATGGTTATTTTTTTACTCAGAAATGGTCTGATTGATTGATCTCATTGACTTTATGCTTCTCCAAGCAGCTTGTAAGTCCCCTCTTTTGTTTTTACAAAAAGAGGGGAGGTCACAGTTTTAGTGGTAAAAAATGTCAATGCAAAAGTTTATATCTGCAGAAAGTATCTCTCAGTAATTCTCAAATATCAATGATGCCACCACAACCCTCAGAGAAACAGCTCCAGTCAGTGCACTCAAAGCAACCCCTGAAGTGCACTAGCACGAAGAAGAATAAAGTCCATTGTGATCACTGTTTTTAAGTGTATACTTCAAACTCACATTACAGACATACGCCAGGTGGAATTAGTGGAAGAGCTTGTGTTTAAACAGAGGCGTAAACACTTTCATCTGTGTTCATCTGAGTCACGCTGGAGTTTACTCACTTCCAACAGCCAAAGATCAAACTCATTTACAAGTTCAACAAACATTACACCATCAGACCGACACCATTGAGGAAGTTTGGTGGAAATGTGGTAATGTTTTAACAGGACACATTTTTTCGCTGTTGGTTCAGTAATTATACTATAATGTTACACAAGTCATCACTGCATCAAGTTTCTTATTGTTCGAGACATGTTTGATGCCAAGTTTTTACTCTAGAAATTATTTATTGCCTTTCACTGTATCTGCGGTGTTGTCAGGGAAAAGGTGAGAAAAAGGTATATTATGTCTCAAAGTTCTCAGTCATCCAGGAAGTTCAAAAAGGAGGAAGAAAAGGTTAAACCAGAGGCATCTGGACTTAGTTTACAAGATAAAGATGTTTCATCTTTTGTCCAAGGAACTGTCAATTCTGAGATCGACTGGTAAGAGAGCTCAGCTTATATCTCTAGAGGGAGGGGTTTAACCGGAAACTGACTGTGGACCAGGTTGTTCTGATCTCATGGTCATTAAGAGGTCAAAGGGCAGTGTGACTCCTGATGTGAGAGTCGTTATGCTCCTGTGAACCATCAGCATAACTGCTTCCTTCAGGTGGTGGGGTCCTTCTGGAGAGAAACTGTTTTGATTTAGGTTTCAAAACAAACTTTTATATTATGCCATCATACTGTAGATATCCCTTCAGATGATTATTGTTGTTATGACAGCGGCAACATATTCACAGACGTCAATCCTCTACAAGTGGAGACTATCCAAGTTATTATTATTTGAGCCGTAACGGGCGTTATTCACTACTTTCATGCTATTTAACATTTATCATTTACTAGTGCTCCTTTAAATTAATTATTAATATCACTTTTTCTATACAAACTAATGTATTCCAAACTTTACCAAACCAAAAATTTTAAATTTTATGCCCATGTTGAATCAATTGTTCAAAAATAATCATCATTAAGCAATTTATGGGGTGGCCCTGGGCAGAGTGGTTAGCGCTCCTGTGGGGCCCTTTTGACTTTTTAGGGGCTGAGGCTGTCTTGACTTTGGGAATACCTGGACTAGACTACACACACATATGGGACAGCAGGCTCACACAATAATAGAAGTCACAAAACTAAGTCATTTATTGGAATAGCTTTAAAACACTCCACCTCACTCAGGTATCTTTCTAGAAATTGGATTATTTTTTAATTCTGTAGATCTTTTCCTGCTAATCGTAATCACGTCATGTCTCGGGGCTGTATCAAGGAAAACTGGTCAGAAAAGCCCTGTTTGATCCAACCAGAAACCAGTTTAGTTTTGCATACTTCACTTGTGATAGGATTGAGAAATGACCTGTTGAAATTCCCGGAGATTTATTGGCTTATCTCTGGGACAACATTTTCAAATGTTGCCTCAGAGCTATGATTATCCAAACTGAAAGTGACACACTTCTTAAGCATGCAACATGTCATTTTAGAGTCTTTATAATCCTTCACAGTAGTGTTATATTTTTGACAATAAAGTATGAAATGTTAAAGCCCTTAATCACTCATTTCCAGTCAGATCCCTCCTCTACTTCCTCCCAGTTCTGTCTCACACACAAAGACAAAAAAACCACAAGAGCTGACTTTACAATTGACAAAAGGGAAGTTCTTCACAGCACACACACTCCCACTCTTGGCTGGTAAAACGCTCAGGCTTTAGGAATGAATGGCATTTGGCCGAGCTCACCTCTGATTGGTCCAGAGGAGTTCCTTGGGCGTTGGGAGGAATGCAGTGATTGGCCGATGAGCCACGCAGCGGCTGTTTGGACTTCATTCAAAAGTGCTGCGTAACTCGATATCGAGGGCTGTTAACAAGGCTTTTCCGTTTACTGATTAAAGCACCAGTGCGAGGCTGTTACAGGAAAACACTGGCACCGTTCTCTGTCGGAGGAGACACAGCAGACCTTCACATCGTTACTCATTGGATAAAAGCCAAATTCAATTGTATTTGAAACCACACTCCAAGGAAAAACCGAGTAGGACCTGAGATAAGGAAATGGGGAAATAAACACACATGACAAATCAGGAAAAAAGATAGGAATGGAATTGGAAAAAGCTGGAAATGACGATTTTAAATAATAGCAGTGAACGTCAGCCACTATTGTGAGATTTCCATTGGGAAACATCTTTAATATCGCTCAGTCTTTGTCACATAACTGTTTCTCAAAATGAAAAAATACATACTTTTCCTGAAGATAGAATTTTGAACATTAATTTTATTAGGATTTACTCAAATATTTAAATGATAGATATTTAAAGAGATACAAAAAACAGCTTATTCTAGAGTTCTTCGACTTTTAAGTGATTAAGAGAAAGTGTTTAAGGATCTGTTTATTTAAGGATCCTCATTATTTATTACAGTAAAGACTATTCTTCCTGGGCTCCAAATTTACACAACACATATCACATAAACATTAAAAGTATAACAGTTGAACATGCCAATAACTTACACTTTTACAATAATAATAGTTTAAGGAAATATTCACAAAGATACAGCCACAACAACAAAAGAACAAAACACAAATTTACTTTTGAAAGTACCATGATTTGAAAGAATTAATATTGGAGGCAGTTTATTTCCGTCTGAAATGGAACATGATGCGTCGACATGGCTGCCTCACTGACACGTCAAAGAAAAACTGACATAACGTACAAAAACACAACAGACTCACGCTCTTCCATAAGTCTTCTTTCTCTTGTGTTGTTGCTTCTTAGACATGAGGTCAGTATAAATAAACTTATATGACTTACTGTTTCAGAGACATGTTACCGCTTGGATAGTCTCCACTTGTAAATATCATCCATCCATTGATTGCACAGAAAGGGATCTGCGCCCTCTTCTGAATAAAGGATACATAGGGCGGCATTAAATTCATAAATCCGTGCCAAATTTCTGTCATTTAGGGGTTGATTGTTAAATGTCTCAGGTGCTTGTAGATGATAAATACAATATTTAGATTCATGCCACAGCCCATATAGAATCACAGACAGCAATTATTTTATCAGTTTTAACAATGAAGCTACATCAGATCATTTTCATATGTTTATTTATTTATTAGAAAAATATTTCTGTTTAATGTTTTTCTTTTCTCCCAAGGGGAGGATTATCAGCTGACTGCAGTGTTTACATCCCTACAGTACATTCTCAAGAACATGAGGACAAACGTGCTGCTTGAATGGTCTTTTTAATGAAATTATTCAAAGAAAAACAGGACAGTAATCATTAAGGTGAAAACGTTTTTAAATTTTAGGCAGTGTGAACCTCAGTGTGACAGCTCCTCAACGCTTATCACCGCCTTTCATTCACACGGCCTGTTATTTTTACTCCAGAGCAGTTAGGAGCTTCATCATTAACGCTGTCTGACCTTTAACTCTTTCAGACACGCTCTCTCTTTCTTTCCAACACAGGCAGCAGGCTGTGACCGTGACTGGCTCAGAGGTCACGAGAGGTCAGCGAGGATCAGAAGGTAATTGGATTAAAAACACGCACATATTGACTAAAAGGAAGAAAAGGAGCTGTCAAAATACCAGTCTTTTGCGGAGAGTCATGAATGCTGACTGAATCCTTTGATGATGAAGACTGACTGACAGCTTACTTTTTGTTGAGTCCGTAGTAGCTGCATTTATTATTTTACATTGATATAACAGTCGTGATGTCTTCAGGGTTCTGTACAAAGCTGGATCAGGAGGTTAGTGAGATAAGTTCAGGGTTAACCCTGGGTTTTCAGTTTCAGAAGCTGGTTCACTTTCTCTAGATGTAGCTCTCTGTGGAAACTTACGCTGAACGGATAAACTGTTCTGGAGCAGTTTAAGTTCCAGGTAGCAGATAGAAACCTGTCCCAGTGAACAATCAGGAACGAGAAACGAGCTGCAGGTGTCAAAGAAGGAAGACGTGTCTGTAGAATCAGAATAATGTGCCACAAATGTAGAGCGACTAGAAACTAGCTTACAGGCTTAAACACAATGACACTGTGCTCACGATGGGTTTGATGTTTTTATCCGTATTTTGTTGAGAATAACGGATTAATAGACTGTGATTTAAATTTCAATGCAGCATTTAAAACATAGACTACACACTTCTGTTGTTCTTAGTCTCTTCCTGCTGTTCATTCTTCTCAGTCTCTGGCAGTGTTGCCACAGTTACTTTGAAAAAGTAACTTAGTTATTTTACAGATTACTTGATTTAAAAAGTAACTTAGTTACTTTACAGATTACTTGATTTTTAAAGTAACTAAGTTACTTTACAAGTTACTTTATTAGTTACATTCAGCAGCTGCCGACAACATAAAAGTGACAACTGGTTTTGCCAACAATCACTTTATTTGAAGTGTATTTTTAACAGTAACATCAACAATCTATCTCCTGACAATTAAAGTTAAATTTAAAAACTATTTCCTGAAAAAATACATGTTTTTTACAAAAAATAAAGGCAGTCTCTCTTGTCTTAACATAAATACTTGTTTTAATAAAGAAATAAAGGTAGTCTTTCTTGACTTAACATAAATACTTGTTTTAATAAAAAATAAAATAGTCTTTCTTGACAAAAAATTACAAAAATAGTAACGCAAAGTGACTTGGTTAAGTAACTTTAATCTGATTACTGGTTTGGAAATAGTAATGCGTTAGATTACTCGTTACTGAAAAAAGTGGTCAGAATAGAGTAACGCGTTACTAAGTAACGCGTTACTGGCATCACTGGTCTCTGGTCCTGTTTGTTCTGCAGGAGCGTAGTGCAGTCTACTTTAGTGCTTTCTTCAGGTTAACCTCTCCCACATGTCGCTGTGATTGATCAGTGCCACCTCCGTCTGTTTCACATGAAGCACAGATCCCCAGAGAAAATTTAGACCCCTAGAGGAATGTCTTCTTCAGCCTTATCTTCATCAACAGACAACGACACATCATCTGACACCAAACGGGACCAAAACATACACTTGAGGACATAACCATATTTAACAGAGTCCACGCTCTGGCCTGGTCAGTGGGCCTATAACAGCAGGGATCAGGCTTTTCCAAAGCGAGCCCTTCTCAGTGCCCTGTATGTGCGTTCTGAGGAGAGTGGGGTGAGGTACATGTTTAATGGGTGTGTAATGTCCGGGTTTAGTGAGGTTGCCATACATGAGATAGCCCTGTTATTTAGGTCTGTCAGGTTGGGTGTGGGGAGACAACTGATTTGGTAAGCTGAGGTGGTTATACGTATGGACAAAGGGTTAACTTACTGAGTTGTTAACCCACTTTCTGATCCCACTGACCCAGACTGAGAGTGTTAGGTTTTGTCTTTAACTGGGAGGAGAGACATTTAGGTTCAACTACTGAAAGTCCAAACTACCACCAAACCCTCTTTCACAAACAAATCTTTGTCCATTGTGTCTTTGGGTTTGTCCCAGTCTTCCTGCGGCAGTCAGTGAATTTCATTTCTGTGAATCATAGTAGCTCGGGCCACTTTCTCACACACAGCTCATTCATTTTTCCGTTCTTTCATTCGTCTCCTGCACGAGTCAGTGAAACAGAACTCACCATTCATCTGCACTCAGTGTTTACTCAGCTCCTCGCCTTCACTTCCTCTGTCTCTCTGTGTTGTTTTAACTCGGGACGCTGCTGTAATGGGGTTAATGAGTCTCTGTGTGAACTCGACCCACTGAGGCTCAGGCCAAGTCTTTGTATTAACCCCCCCCTCACTCCCACACACACACACACAGCCAGATTTGATGTAATTTGTTCCAAATCTCATTTCCTTTTGCCACAGCTACTCCAGAGAGAAACAGTTTGACTTTAGTGGCATAAAGTAAAAAGAATAAAACATTGTGAAGGTCGACTTAACTCCTGTTAATGTCTTTTAGGAAATATCATTTTTTTGGTGACGTTACAATGTATTCCAGCTTGATTCTGGTTGAAAAAGCCCTGTCACTCTAACCTGCAACCACCGTTGGTAGAGCGGTCGTCCTGTAACTGGAAGGTTGGCAGTTTGATTCCTGCTCTCAGAGTGGATAGATGGTGTGGTAGTTTGAGTGGAAATCTAGATGAAAAAAGCAAACAGCTTATTCCACAGAGTAAATATTTTATCTGTTGACCAATGAACCTACGTACAACCAGTTTATTTGTTGGACATGAATCAATTCATTTGAAGAGACCTAACAACTGAATTTTGCCTTGGGGATAAATAAAGTTGTTAAATATGAAACATGCTTAACTTACCTCAAGTTGACAAAAAAGTTTAAGTAAAAGCATCTGGACACAGTTTTCAAGGTGAAGACATTTTGTCTCTAATTCCAAGAGACTTTATCAATTCTGAGATCAACTGGTAAGAGAGCTGAGCTTATATCTCTAGAGGGAGGAGTTTAACCTGAAACTAAACCTGATGGACCAGGCTCTTCTGGTCTCACTGTCGTTAGCCGTGAAAGGGAAGTGGGACTCCTGATGTGGGAGTCGTTAACGACTCACAGACATGTTACCCCAGGTTCTTTTTGCCAAATTGAAACCTGCTGTCTTTCCAAATTAAAAATTATCCACATTTTGTTAATTTTTTTGGCTCATCACACACAAAAGAGACCCGATGGGAGGTCCTGGACGACAGCTGATCTCGGTCTCTTTGCTGAAAACAGAGGATCACAGAAAGGTCTTTTCAGCGACGGAAACTCAGACAGGGTTGAGTCAGGTCAGAGGTCAACGGGAGCAAGGTAGATGATCTGCTCACACTGCAAACAAAAACAAACTGCGCCACACTTCAGCACAGAGAGAAAATACAGGCCCGTCTCAGGGAAGAATGGCTCTTTGAACGTTAAAAACACAACCTGCCTTTTGGAAAAAACTATATATGAACTCTATAGTTTTAAAAAGTCAGTGGTGGACATCAATAAACACCTCTGGGAAACTAATGTTCACAACTTAAAAACTTAAAAAGAATATTGAAGTGAAGTCTAGTCTTTAGTAAATGTGGCTCTTTTAGATTCTTACGGGTGATAAAGATTTACTGGATTTTAAATTTCTTTTCAATTTTAAGCGTAGAAATATGTAGGTTATAAAAACAGATGTGTGATGTAAATACAGAGTGAGACCTCCCATTCATTTTCTCCTTTTATGGAAATAGTTTTTATTTGAATTTGAACAGGTTTTGTTGGATTTGAACAGGTTTAGGTGGATTTAAACAGGTTGTATAAGGATTTGAACAGGTTTAATATGAATTTGAACAGGTTTTATTTTTATGAACAAATAAAACCTGTTCAAATCCAACTAAAATCTAGTTCCAAAAATATTGCCTACTAAAAGTTTTGGAGAGCCACTTAAAACATTCCAAAGAGCCATTTTTAGCCCCCAGGACCTTGAGTTTGACATGTGTTGCTTAAAACATTTTTGTTATTGTCAATAGGTGCAGTAATATATCTTATTCTGTGTTGGGCTAACTGTACACATTAGAACACTTCGAAGCATAGCCTTTTAGCCTAAAGAGCGACCAAGTGAACGATTCTGAAACATGCTCACTGTGGGGAACATTTTTGAATGAGTCCGGCACCTCTTTAGAGTTAAAATGTTTACGTTTTTAAACATTTTAACTCTGAATTATAACTCTGTAGAAATGTCCCATTAGTTTGTTTTAATGGCATCCTTTAGAAACAAAAAGCTAAAATGCAGTCTTCATAACAACACTGTATGTTCCTTTACCTTGTTTTCCTTCTCAATGCTGGGGGAATATTTCCCCTAAATATTCTCTCTGTGTTCCCCCACCTCCAGCTTTAAGCACTGCATGCTAATATTCATACTCATTTCTTTCAGCCGCTCTCTTTTACCAGGAACTCTCTGATCTAAAAGTGAAACCTCCTTCTGCTGTGTTATTTTGACATTCCTCTGACAGCTGTGCTCCAGTCCTGATCTGAACATGTCCTGCTCACCTCAGGACCTGTCTTCACTAAATCTCCATCTGAGGAGGGAGGGGGGCTGAGAGTAGGGGGCAAACAGAGGGTCCTAACCCCTGTTTAGGAGAAAGGCCTGTTTGTAACTCAACACTTCTGGGAAACAGTGGGTCTGAGTGAAGATGGAGAAATGTTCATAGTTATCTCATAGACTGAGAACATCACCTCTGGAAACTGTTATGAACAACATTTAGTTTGATGTCCCATTTCAACAGGAAAGGAAGGACAACAGTTGGAAAAGAGAGCCTTGCACTGCCTCTGGTATGAGGTAACGCAGAGCTGCCATATACAAGGAATAAACCATTTAAAAAAACACATACATTTAAAATTAGCGTAAGGTAAAGTGCAAGGTTGTTTGAGGCCCAGGGGAATCCTGCATCCTTCATGATGGAGGTATTGTTTATGGTTCTTAGACTATCACTCCTTGGATAGTCTCTACAGTCTCTACAGAGAGGGATCAGCGTCCTCTAAACGTTACACAGTGTTGCTTTAACCACTTTGTGTCAGAGCTGTGATAAGATGCTCTCCAAACACAGATAAAAAGTTCTAAGGATGTGAGAGTCCAGCCCACTTCACTTTTTAACAATGTGGTCCATGGTCTCTTTGTTGACCTCATACGCTGGACATTCTCACCTATACATTTGTTGATGTAAAGTCTAAAGTCTAAAGTTCTTGTGGAACTTGATTTCTTTCTTCTAAACCTTGTCCGATTGCTTTAAGTGAATTTACAGTAAGTCCCATTCAACGCTGTGGGAACAAACGTCCATATTTACTCTTGAACTCTGACTGAGTGGGGTCCTCAGGTCTTTTTTCTCAGACTCCCACAGCTTCTTACAAACGTCTGAATGACATTCTTCTTTTGGACGGCTGAGAGATTGTAAAAGCAGGCCTCCCTCATTGTCCACGCCTTTCTTTTCATGTCCTTTGCAGTTTGTCTTTGTCTGCCTCCTGCTCTGTGTTTGTCCCTTTATCTCATGGAGAAGATGGATTTGAAGTCAACAACAATGATCCAGTTAAAGTATAACTCAGAAGTGATCAGGTTTAGTACAAGGTGGAGTTGAAATTGTCCAGTAATTCCAAATTTGCAGAACCTGTGACATTAAATAATGAGTATCTAAAATGGAGAAAGTGGTGCAACCCTCTGAATATAATATTCATAAAGCTGTGATTTAACCAGAAACAGTTTATTGCAGCAGTACACGACTGTACCTCCAGCATCAGATCATGACACTCCAGGATGCACTTTATTTATTTATTGGCAACACATCCAGGTTTTCAAAGGTCTGCTTCAGGTCTGATTTATATTTCATAGAAACACTTTTGTCTCTTTTTTGTGTTTTCTGTACCAAACGTCTCTTTCTGGACACAGCTCAGTGGAAACACAAGCTAACTTTGCGCTGCCGCTGAATTAACGCGAGATTTGTGAGTTTACAAACTCAAAGTATTCATGTCTGAACCCCGGCTTTACCGACTCATGTGTCCAATGACGTGTCAGCTCTGACAGGTCTGGGTGTGTTTAAAGCGGTAGCAGCTGTTTTACCGTTATGAATATAAACATCATGATGCTGCGCTGATGGGATAAAACTGGGGCTGATATATCCAATCACCTTAAGTACCTGCCCTTTTGGAAAAGCCTTTGACGGGAGTCCTCTCAGATGGTTCTGTGGAGCAGTTCTATCTGGTCGAGTCAGGTTAAACACAAGCCTCTTAAAGAGAAACTCAACAAAACTCAGTGGAAACAATGCTTCCTTAATTGTTTTACTTCTTATTCTCTGCCTAAATTATTGCAAAAATAATGCTGACTGCCTTGTTTTGTAAAAGATACACTAAACAATCTTGATTAAACCCTGATTATGTTTCATTCTCAGACCTCAGCTGATCCAACCTGTTGTAGAGTGACTTACCATGAGACTTGTTTGTTTCCTGTCAGCTGTGTTCAGAGGTTTGTGGCTCATTTGCACAGTTGTTTTTCACACGAGAGAACTTGTTGCACCCAGGAAGTGCACAGAACTAAAGCTGAACTTCGAGGAAAAACAATGAAAATAAAAATCTGTCACTATCAGAGCAACAGGAAGTGGTAAGAGTCAATAACAAGGTAGTATATAGGTACATATTATGAACTGAAGCTTTTTGGCAAATTTGTCCACAGTTCTTACATAAGTTTTCCCTTTAAACCACAAAGTCATTTCTGCCTGTTTAATCAAACCACATCTAAACTTTCACTATAGTTAACAATTTCCACATGAGCACAACAAAGAAATGTAAGAAAAAACAGTTTTAATCACCTATAACAGGTACGCCAAAAGTCTGGCCCCAGGGCCAATCATGGCCTAAGGTGAGAGTTTATGTGGCCCTCAGCTTCAGAGAAATTAGTATTGTTTATGGCTATAGCATTAGCAGCTTTATACAAACAGGTACAAATCCAACTAAAAACTGGTCAAATCCACCTCAAACCTATTCAAATTTATCTAAAACCGGTTCAATTCCAACTAAACCTGTTCGAATTTGACTAAAACCTGTTCAAATACATCTAAACCTGTTCAAATCCAACTAAACCTGTTCGAATCTGACTAAAACATGTTTGAATCTGACTTAAACCTGTTCAAATACATCAAAACCTGTGCAAATCTGACTAAAACCTGTACTTGTATTGGCCTTGGACATTTTCCTCTCATCAAACTGTGGAAGAAAGTTTGACCCATAAAAGATGGAAAAAATAAATACAATTACAAGACAATTTCATTTAGAGATATGGACTTGATATTATTAAGACCAATCAGAGCTCTTTTCTGGAAAAAGGAGTGCTTCCATTGGTCGACACTAATATTAAGGAAGTCATTGTCAATAAGGAAGTAAAGGCTACCAATAAAACAGAAAAGGTGTAAATATGTCGCTGGATATGTCTTTTTACAGAAAAACAGCACAATATATATTTAAAAAGGCAGCGGTAATTACAGGATCACATTGATTTGAGGCTGAACTCAGAGCTAAATGTTGAAGATTGGCTCCAAACTTAAACAAAAGTATTTTAAAATGGATTTTCTGTTTGCTGTGGACTGGGACACGCATAACTTTTCCAAACTCTTACTTCACCTTTTTGATGTCCCTGCCTTGAATAACCCCCCTTTAAATCAAAGTCAGTGTCTTAAATGAACTATGGAAACCTGTAACTGCACTTTGTGAAGCTAATCTCCTGAAAGTGAATGAGGAGAGGCAGTTTTATCATCCTGTGTGAGAAGAGATTAGGAGAACAAAACCAGGCTGGAGCTATACGTTGCTTCTTGTCGGCTCCAGTTTGAAGGCAATGAGGGCACTCCCATTGAACACACAGCTGCATTATTCACCTGCCACTAACTCCTCAGGTACAGTGTACTTTTACAGTTCTGATGTAACACAGCAGAGTCAAAGTTCTCACAGTCGTCAATCACTCAGAAGAATTGGACTGAGATGAAAGCTCTACAAAGTCCAAGCGCCACAGTCAGAACAGATTTCCAGACAGGGTTAGAAAGTGGAGAATATACAATGTTCCAATAAGGACATGCTGGCTTTGTTTTATTATTACTCAAGGAAAGAGAGTGGTGTAAAAAGTGACACAGAGCAAAATTCTCGGAGTTAAATTAACACTGTGGGCTAAGACTTATATAAACACTTTTTTGAAGGTAAATGTACCACGTTACAAACAATTTCCTGTTTGTCCTTTTTGTTTATGACACACAGTTGATACTGTCTTTATGGAACAAAGGTCTGGCTGTTGATGCACTCACTCCCATCATGCTTTGTTTAAATAAACAGTGAGGAAGCAACCAGACTATTTCATCATTTCATCAAGTCCCAGTTTACAGAAGATTGTTTGGCTGGAGCTATAGGCAATTTCTAATGTGTCTCTTTTGGGTTCAGTTCTGGTCTGACCATGACTCAGAGGAATAGAGTCACACATGAAAACAACATTTCAAATAAAAACCTCTGCACTGATGTCTAATAGAACCAGAGTAATCATGCAATAACAACTGATGTTATATCTCATGTAACATTACATGTAACATTAGTAGATGCTATCGAGACCGAGTCAAGACCAAAGACTATGTCAGAGCAAGACCAAACTGTGACAAGACAAGTCCAAGTCAAGACTAGAATCTGAACTAATGATATGCTGTAATCGATACAAAGGAACATAAAAAAAAAATCAGTCCAATTCCAGTCTTAGACCAAGGTCAGTGTTTGGTGAAGGAGTCAGAGTTAGTCCAGTCTTAGACCAGGTCCAGACTCATGGAGGTCAGTGTTTGTGAAGGAGACAGAGTTAGTCCAGTCTTAGACCAGGTCCAGACTCATGGAGGTCAGTGTTTGTGAAGGAGACAGAGTAAGTCTAGTCTTAGACCAGGTCCAGACTCATGGAGGTCAGTGTTTGTGAAGGAGACAGAGTTAGTCCAGTCTTAGACCAGGTCCAGACTCATGGAGGTCAGTGTTTGGTGAAGGAGAAAGAGTTAGTCCAGTCTTAGACCAGGTCCAGACTCATGGAGGTCAGTGTTTGGTGAAGGAGACAGAGTTAGTCCAGTCTTAGACCAGGTCCAGACTCACAGAGGTCAGTGTTTGAAGGAGACAGAGTTAGTCCAGTCTTAGACCAGGTCCAGACTCACAGAGGTCAGTGTTTGGTGAAGGAGACAGAGTTAGTCCAGTCTTAGACCAGGTCCAGACTCATGGAGGTCAGTGTTTGAAGGAGACAGAGTTAGTCCAGTCTTAGACCAGATCCAGACTCACGGAGGTCAGTGTTTGGTGAAGGAGACAGAGTAAGTCCAGTCTTAGACCAGGTCCAGACTCATGGAGGTCAGTGTTTGAAGAAGACAGAGTTAGTCCAGTCTTAGACCAGATCCAGACTCATGGAGGTCAGTGTTTGGTGAAGGAGACAGAGTTAGTCCAGTCTTAGACCAGGTCCAGACTCATGAAGGTCAGTGTTTGAAGGAGACAGAGTTAGTCCAGTCTTAGACCAGGTCCAGACTCATGGAGGTCAGTGTTTGGTGAAGGAGACAGAGTTAGTCCAGTCTTAGACCAGGTCCAGACTCATGGAGGTCAGTGTTTGTGAAGGAGATACCATAAGAGAGAAATTATTTATTTGTATAGCCAGGTACTGCTTAAATAAATAGTAAAAAATTATTACTGGTTCCCAGCTTTACTACATTTTAGAAACACTCACTTAACTTCACTTCACTTCAGTTTGTCCCTTCTAGGCAGCTGTAAAAATAGCTTCTTTCTCTGGCTTCAATGGAATTTTAAAAACATATTTTTTCCAGGATAGACCAATGTAAAGAGTGTTATTTAAAGGTGATTAAACCCTGTTGAAAACGTTTGACTGAAACTAAAACATTTTACGCAATCCCCCTTTAAGTCAACCACAAGTATCTGCCTTAAACATACAGTATGTCTCTTGAGGGCTTTATATATTTACCTGGGAAAGCCTCAGAACAGTACTTTTTCTCTTCCACCCTGCATGTGTTGAAACCGTGCCTGCGGTCTCACGTGCACACTCCTGTTCAGGTAAAGTGAAAGCAGGAATCCCATGGGAACAGGTGAGTGGGCGAGCCGCTGCTGCTGCTGTTGGCGCCGTGACAGATCTGTGCGTTATCTCAGAGTACACAGGTGAGTAAATGTGTGCTCTGATAAACGCCGGGAGAGATTTCATCACAGTGAAACCGAAAAACATCTACTCTTTATTGGAAGTTATGATTTATGAGAGAACACTTCCTATGGAACAAAACCCTATAGACTGTGATTTATGGACAATATTAAAATGAGAGATTAAAATGGTGAGGCAACATGGTTTAGTTTAGTTGCATCTTGTTTAATCTCTTGCTGATTTTTTAGGCCTAAATCTCACAGAAGGGAAATAAGTGTTAGAGTTCCTGGTTGGACAGGTTGTATTTGGGAAACAGTGTACACAACATTATTATTATATGTAGGCAAGAGCATTAGTCATTAAACTGATTAAGATGATGGTACATCACACAACACAGTTAAACACATAAAGCATGTTTTATTAAAAAAAATTTGCTCTCCAATGAAGGAGGTGACTCTTTTGGACTTTTTGATCATTGAATCAAAAACATACTTTGACTTTTTCCATCTTTGTTGAAAACGTGTTGGTTTGAAGGAACAGATATGTTACCATTTGGGGGAAATGTGCAAGTAATGAGTTTAGAGCTAAAAAAGGAAACTGTAAAAACTCTCACTTTTTTTTCCTAATTTTAGTGACAAGAAGCGGTAGGACTACAATAAACCCACCAGAGAAATGAGACGCCATTGCAGCTGTAGACACGTAGATGGGAAACCCCTTTGCTGAGAGTAGGGCTCTTAGGGAGAAATGGGATGGGGCCAAACTGTCTCAGTGTGTCACGTTTGTCTGCCACATAGACCAAAGATGTTCTCACTAACAAAGAAGGCAGGCATCTGAACATAGGTTTAGAGGTAGAATTTCCACTAGAAACCTTAGAGCACCATAAATGATGCTCCTTCTTCCACATTAACATTTAAGAGCTTTTGTCTTGAGTTTTTGGTCTTTCCAGGTATAACCCGGGAATAAACTGCTGTGGTCATGTGACAGAAATGCATTGACAAAACATAATAACAGTAATAATTGTATGTTAAATGACTGTAATAGCCCCTGTCTTAATGTAAGACAGAAGATTTGTCTGTGATATAAGTCTAAATGGGAAAGGTTTTGAGAGAACAGACAGAGGCAGAGGTAACTCTTCATTAGGAAACACTGATCCCAGGGTTGACTCTTTCCAGGTTTGAACAGAGCTCGGACAAAGACAGAAACCGGTTTGAGTCAGCTCCTGAGGGAACAGATCAGTTTTAAGGTGTCAGTGCATGGGCAAGGAATAGGGCGTATCCCACAATCCACTGGGGTTGCATTTCACTCCAGGTTCATCATGTTACACACTCGCACACTTTGGCAATTTCCTGCAGTGACACTAAATATTGATGGGGAGAAAAATTCCCTCTCTACAGGGATAATAAAGTTTAACCTAACCCTCTGTGTGCTGCCAATAAAACAAGGTCTATTGGACCTGAATTTTAAAACAAAGGGAGAGATTTGTGGTAATGGGTTGGACTAAAGTGGGACTAAAGGTGTAACACAGAATTAAGGACAATTTATACTTTCTTCATCAAATAACAGTCAAACCAGGCAGCGGACAAATGGTGTAAGACAAACGGGAGGGCAATATGAGGGAAACTCTGTGTTTCTTTCATCCACTAGAGGTCACAAATCCCTCTGCAACACAACACACAGGCGCAATGTTCATGGACATCAATCGTTTATAAGTAGAGACTATCCAAGCGGCACGTTTGTGAGAAAAACATGTCTCTGAAACAGAAGGTATTTTTAGGCCTAGTCCACACGGACACAGGTATTTTTTTATAATCGGAGTTTTTCCTCCTGCGTTTAAAAAAATCCCGTCCTAGCCGCATGAAACGCAAAAACCCGCTATCAAGTGCTGTCAAGAGCATGCCACACCAACAGGCGACGATATCACCCTAATCGTAAAGGTATGTTGGCCAATCAGAACGGCGCACACTCTGACGTCGCAAGGCAAAAACGCCGGTTTTACTGTCCACACGACAACGCTGCAACCGGCGTTTCTGAAAATCCTCACCCTGGCAGGGGTTTTCAAAAATGTTCAGTTTCAGTGACCTGATACTGCGTTTCGTGTGGACGAACGGCCGAACCGTGTAAAAAAAGTCCCGGTTATAAAAATACCCGTGTCCGTGTGGACTAGGCCTTAGTGTAATTTGTATAAATAGGACTCTGTGGGCTCCAGCGTATCGGCCAATCCCTCACTAATCTCTCAGGTTGGGCTAACACTTAAAAGCACTAAATTCACTTGTAACCAGCTGTAAAAAGGTTAAACTAATATCTGTAAAGTTAAATGGTTAGTTGTAAACGTACAATGTTTTTAAAACTGGCTGCTGTGCAAATGAACACATCTGTCCTAAATTTAGAGACTCTAATTTAACCTGCAAGAAGAATAAAATTGGCTTGTACAGTCTGTGAAGGGTCTAAGTCATCCAGGACATCTTGAAAAAAAGGTTGAGGTAAAAGCATCTGGACTCAGTTTTTAGTTTGGCTTGTACAGTTTATTGCTGTTCATTCATTGGAGTTTTAAACCTCTGGTGAAAGGAAGGCTCTGTCTCTTTAAGCGTCTAAAGCAGGCAGAGACAGGTAAAGCCCTGGGCTCTACTGTACAGCTTTCATTAGACCATCTGAGGAATGTCTGATTCAACATTTTACACAACTCTTACCCGGCGACATGCACCTGAGCTGTCAATCACTCTGACAGCGGCTAATGTTTAAGGAGGAACGCACAGAGAAGTGACTGTCACTGCAGCTTTTTGGCTCAGTGACCTGCTGCAGAAGCCCTTTAAAATGAATTCACAGTAAAAGAACTACAGTCATTTAGCCTGAGGGGTGTGTTAGCTGTGACAGACTCAGCGTGGGCCCAGAGGTTAAATTCCTAAAATTCTAAATGAGATACTCACAGTTAAAGTATTAGCAATTATAAATGCTGTATATGATAAAGCATGAGAAGCATAAATGGCATCAACCTCTCACTTATCCAAAAGAGTGTAACGTTTTATTTTGGAGCTTGCCTAACTTCGATAGCCATTAGCATAATTAGCAACATAGAAATATAGGCTATGGCTCTGACTTTATGTTTTAGAGTCCGGCCCAGGAGCCAATCATGAACCAAGATGAGGTTTTATGTGGCCCTCAGCTACAGCGATAGAATGTACTGTTTATGCCCCAACAGCAGCAGCTTTATACAAACAGGTTAAAACCTGTTCAAATCCACCTAAAACCTGTTCAAATTCAACTCTCACCTATGGTCATGAGCTTTGGATCTTGACCGAAAGAACAAGATCCCGAATATAGGCGGCCGAAATGAGCTTCTTACGCAGGGTGGCGTGCGCTCCCATAGATAGGGTGAGGAGCTCAAAGTAGAGCCGCTGCTCCTCCACATCAAGAGGAGCCAGCTGAGGAAGCTCGGGCATCTGTGTCGGATGCCTCCTGGACGCCTCCCTAGGGAAGTGTTCAGGAGTAGACCCCGGGAAAGTCCTAGGACACGCTGGAGGGACAATGTCTCTCGGCCCCGAATAGGCATAAGACGATGGATGGATGGAAGTTTATTTTTTTTTTAGAGTGCATTAAAAGCCAATTTAAACCTGTTCAAATCCAACTAAAACATGTTCAAATCTATTTAAAACATGTACTTGTGGAAATGTTGGAAATTTTAGTCTCATCAAATGTGACCCTCTTTACAAATAGTTTGGTCACCCATGATTTAGACTTTGTAAAGTATAATGTTGCTAAACATGAAATTTCCGTTGCTGTCTCATCCTGATAAAACAGAGAAACAGCAAAAATAAAATTTAACCCAAGACACTAAAACAGCACCTTACAAAACTGTGGGATCATGATACGTCTTTACAAAAAAACTGAAGAAAAGAGAAAGTGATACAGTGACACAACAGCTTCACTAACAATACTCTGACCCAGTTTAATTCCTGAAGTAACTCTGTGTGACTTCTGAGTTAGTCCTGTGCTGTACAAGGATCTGGCCGGTTCTGTTTCCTTGTAAGGCGTTTCCTGTGACATGCTGCTGTTTTACATTTGAGGGCAGAAAAAAACGTCCTTCGCAGCCAAAGGTCATCATCTTTCTGCTTGTGCACACACACACACACACACACACACACACACACACACACACACACACACACACACACACACACACACACACACACACACACACACACACACACACACACACACACACACAGGGGCATGCATGTGACTGCTGTTAAAAGCCAAGACGTTTCTGTGGAATCGAGGAGGACGGAAAAATGGAGATATGAAAAAGGGAGGAAAGGGTGGAGTGAAGTGGGATGTGGAATGAATAAATCCGACAGATAAATAATTGGAAAATTATCACATAATATTATAATAATGTGTCCTAAAATCTGCAATTAACATCCTTTCTCAATCACTGGATTGGTTCCAAAAACATATGCTAAATATGATCCTATATGTCTTTAATTTTATAGAAATGGATTCATTTTACTTGGGCAGATTTACAAACAACACTCAGTTTCAGACATTTCACTAACAATACCCCACCTTATAAACATCTTAACGGCATAAATGTAAGGAAATATACTATAACAGCTGTCAGTTTGATTTTGTGAAAGATAAATCAAAAGAACTTGGATATCTGCATCATATACTACTTTCAATACATTTAATATACACTATGCTACTATGGACTTTATAATGGATAACCTATGACGCTGGTGTTTTACCTTGGACTGCACTGATAATGAACATGTACTATAATGAACTATCGCAATACTAGTGATAACGTCTAACAGGCTCAACAAAACCAGGTCTTTTCAAGCTATTTGCATAAAATAAGTGATTTGACAATTTTTTTATCGGAAATGAAAAGATGAGACGGTCAAACTTTGCTTAATAAAAAAATAACACCTGTTTACATTTACACACATGCTAACATCCTTACAACTCCAATAATATATCAACTTCAAAAGGGAAAGTCCAATAGTCTTACATTAACCCCTCTTCATTTACAGTCTAATTATTATCTGTGTTTTTTCTATAGTGCTTGAGTTTTAAGCTTCAGGCTACTTTTCAAAGCATTGCAAACCCAGAGCTTTTTCAAATCCAGTTTTTATTTCATACTGTACCCAGAGGTGGTTTCATTTGTAGGTTTTGAGTTTATCTTTAACATTTACTTAAGTATAATATATAATGTTGTGTAATCTCCTGCTGTTACTGAGTAGACTGCTTTTATGACCTCAGTTAATATTGAACTCTAATGGTATAGAAACTGAGTAAACAACCAAAGCTAAAAAGATGCTCTGTTTGGATAGATTGCATTTTGTGTTTTCTACACATACAGTAAATGCATTTATTTTTGCTGAGCACAATTGTCAAACCTTCAACATGCTCAGGTCAGCCCCTTTAGTTGAATATATTCATATAACCTTTTTTTAATTCCCATTGCATCCTGTGCTCATTTATCTTCTTCACAGTTCATTTCTGTTCCTCTGAACAGACCCGCCCCTCTCTGAGCTGTCGTCAGGGTCTGTCTTTGGTTAAACTCATCTTCCTCATATCCCAGCATCCCCTGGGACCGGGACAGAGTCAGCGTGATCCTGCTGCAGAGGAGCTTCCTGGAAAACTGTCAGAGCCTTGTGTAAAGACTTTAACCCCCGAGCACTGGCTACATCCCCCATCTATCATCCTCTGCATCAGAAACAGCTGAATACTTATTATACAAGAAGGTAGAAAAGCTCTATATGAACAATTCACTATTTAAAGCACCCTCTCAGTTCTGTCACAGCTGTTCAGATAGTGCTGCAGCTCCCCATCACTACCTCAACAGGGGACCAGTTCTCGTCATCTTCATCGCCAGCAAAAGTGTCTATACTATAGACTCTGGTGAAAGACTTCTCCTATTATCCGTCTCACGTTGTCTCTCTTGCCGGTGTCAATAAACACCATCAATGTTTGTGATGCTGCAATTATCTCTGCCTTGTTATTTATCCGCTTTTGCCTTTGCTTGCGTTTTCTCTAACTATGTGTTTTTTTGGCTCTGTTTCTCAGCGTAAGTAAACGTAGCCAGTGCTGGATCAGAATCTTTCTCAGTATTTTCAGCAACTTTTGAATTAATTTAGTCTTCTTACTTTATTATATACTAATAAAATACATACAAATTTCTTTTATCAAAAAAGCCTAAGCAATATGGCAAAAAAATCTCTCAAATTTTCAAACAATTTATATTTTTTTCTTGCTTTCTGAACTAAAAAGTAATTCAAATGTATTTACATTTATTAAAACATTTCCTTTCTCTTGTTAAAGGCACAAAAGTCGCTCAGTTTTATCAAAGTGCATGACTAATTTGCATAAAATCAACATTTCATGGTGCATCCCACAGACGCTTCACTGCTTGTGTTTATGTAAATTTCTTGCCACTTCACTAAACCAAGTCTTAAAGAGGCCCTTTCTCTGGAGATTATTAGTTTGTTTAGTGGCTCCACAGACATTTTCCTGCGGCAGCAGCATTAACAGTGTACTGCTCTGCAAAAAACACAAAACTGTATCTGTCAGATTTGATTCTTTTGACATTATTCAAATTCAAAAACATCAATGAATCCAGTGATAAATTCTCCCAGCCCATGAAGAAAAAAAAAAAAAAACGTACATGTTTTCCATTGTTTTAAAAGAGTGTCCTTGTTGCATAGGCGTTCTGAGTGGTATTTACAATGGTGCTGGTCACATGACTCAACAAGAAAAAGCAGAGAGAGAAGTCAATGGATGCGGCGCAGGAGCCATCATTGGACTCATCCATCACCAAGGAACGCTGGCTTTGCAACTCTACGCCTGGATATTGACTCAGAGACGGCAGCTGAGGAACCCTCAGCTGCATCAGAGCCACATCAAATCCACACCATGAAAACATGTGGCAAAGGTTAGGCTTTTAATGTCGTATTTTTGGTGTGTCAGCTTGAAAAGGACATGTCCACAGTAAATTGACTATATCTCTGCAACTACAAGGTGTATTTCAATAATTCTGGTGAATGTCAAAATGAAGGGGGCACTTGTGAATGTGCAATGGTACAGCTTCAGAATAAATCAAGATGGAAAACAGCAAAATAACCCCAAAAACATTTCCGCCTAAAAAAATAAATAAATATTTGGATTAATATCCCTTTAGATGGAGGCAGTTGAAGCTCAAACACTATTTTAAATTACAGCCACACATGTCAACATTACCTGCACCAAATATAATTGTTTTAATTTGAAACAAACAAAAACTATTAAGATTTTTTTTTTTTTGCAATAGTCAGGTTCCATTATAAAGAATAGGGCAGAAGTTGGCATATTTTGGTACCACCTGTTTTTGTTTGCTTGCTGTTTGGTCTGTGTTTGGAGAAAAATGTAAATGGCTTATATGTGCTTGTAGCTGAGTCTCAGTGATGTGCTGCTTTGCCATTTTCTGAGTCTCTGAATCCCTATAGCTCCCCAATTGGGGGGTGAATGCATTGCATTTCATTTTGCTTCTTTATGTTTTTCTTTATGGAGCTGTTTTTCTGTAAAAAATATGTGTTTATGGCTGAATATACACTTTCTCTGTTTTATCGGCAGCCATCACTTTCTTATTGACATCAGAGTTGACAATGGGAGCGCTCCTTTTTCCTGAAAGGGAGCTTTGGCCAATCACAGCACACAAAAGACTCTGTCTATTAATATCCTTGTTGATAAAGTCTGGATGATGTCTTAATGTATTTTTCACAGAGGTTTCCTGACATATGTATAAGTTAAAAGCTCAAAAGTTGAGCGTTGTTCTGTGTTGTTCTGTTCTCTCAGTTGGATTAATAAACAAAAGAATACAAGAGCCATGTACAAAGCAAGATTAGGAGGTTAGTGAGTTTTATTATTTTTTTGCATCACAAAGCTGGTTTAATGTCTATCCAGGTAGATCTCTGTGGAAACAAAACTAAATTTGTTTCATGCCGTCATTTGATTTGTCCATAAATCTTGGCCAGACTTTGATGAAGCAGTGTACATCCTGAGTGGGAGCGGTAATTGAATATTGTGAAAGGAACCATGCACATTAACTCCACAGAGAGCTAATGATGTCCCAGGGGGGTTTGGGGCTGTGAGGGGTTGTGGTGGACAGAGACATGTCCGGACATGCTCAGTGGGACACAGACCCCAGTCAGAGCCGAACAAAGACATTAATTTCCCATCACTGAGTGGATCTGAATGAGCTCGGACATTTGCGGGTGTATGAGAGGCAAATATTAAAAAAGGAAGGAAATCTAAATTCTTCATTTGCTTTTGGTTCACTTTTTTAGTTCTGTTTTACACTTTTTTCTGATCTTGTCTAGTTTCGCCTTATTGTTTTTTTCTATAAAATTAAATTATATCAAACGTTACAGGACGTTATAGTTTATGCAAATGCAATTTCTCACAAGCATGAAGTGAAATAAATATAGAAGCACATTAAAGATTATTTCAATAGAAGTAGGATAATGGAGAAATAGAGTTTGAACATGATCCAAGAGAAAATGACCCCACTCTGAGGACAAATCAAAACAAACAAAAAAAGGGGAAGAAATATGTGGGAAATAGACAAGACGCAAAAGTGACGTCTCAAAGGAAGTTTGGACTAAAGTAACCTGACTCCCTAGTGTTGCACGTACAGTCGAAGTTAAACACAAACTCAAAAAGACATTAACATTACAATTACTGCAGATGACCATATGACCATATTTCGAAGTAAGACTACAATTATTATTGTAATTTAATTTTTTTTTGCCTAAAAACTTTTATTTTTAATTTTTTCCTTTTTAGTCATGTATATCCATTGATTTTTATGTTTATTATTATGGAATGCTTGGATATGTTTTGAAATGCATTTCTGATTTATATTTGACTTGTATAATGGAGATTTTTAAGAGGACCCCAGGAAGATTAGCGGCCATTAAATGGGCAGCTAATGGGGATCCTAACAAAACAATAAAACAATAAACTCTGCCAGATAGAACTGCTCACAGAACAGTCTGTTTCACAGAACCATCTGGGAAGGCTCCAGTTTAAAACATTTGCAAAAGGGAGGCGCCTTCTGTCGGAAACTTGTGATGATTGGATGAAGCACCAGCACCGTCTCTTCCTGTTTGTGCTGCCACATCATTGGTCACAAGAGGCCAGTGAGCCCATGGTTTGACTCAAGCAGTTGGGTTGGCGTGATACAAGATGGAAACTCAAAAATCTCATGAGAATCCAGCTGCAGCATAAGGTTAGGACTAAAGTGGGACTACATCAAGTCTAAATTGTGACAAAAACAAAGACAGACGCTCGACTAAATGTAAGATTATACAAAGAATATATGAAGGAATAACCAAGCTTTGAACCAGGATTTTACTCTACTTTTTCTTCTAAGGAAGTTTAATTCTGTGGTAATTTACAGTGAAACATCCCAAAGGTCAAAAACTGTGTCATCTTCTACTGAAGGTTGTGTTTGGTTAATGGTTAATTTCAGTCCTTCCACATTAAACTTACTCACTACAAACACAAACTCTGGTTATTGGGAGTTAATGGTTTGGAAGTTAATGGTTTATTGGTTGCCATGGTTTAGAAAAGACTCACAATGAAATGCAATACCACAGATTATTTACACAAAACAAAAAAATAATTCTTATTAATTACAGTCTAGATACCTTTAGTTAAACAGTTTAAACTGATGCAGCTCTGTTAAAGTCGCTTCATGTACTGAAAAAACAAAAAAGAACATCTGCCGAGACACTTTTGGGAAGCTGTGGAGAATTTCAAAACTTTGATTCCTTGCCAGTAACTTTTTTAAGGAAGTATTTAAATCCTGATGTGTAATGAGGTTGAAAGTACAACTGTAAACTGTTTCCAACTGTCAAGCTGCGCCAAATTCAGTTTGTGTTTAATGCAATGTACACATAGACTGTGTTTGTTTTAATTCATGAAACAAGAGACATACAATGTTAGCTTGACAGGCCAGAACTTAGCCTGTTCCACAGAGCCATCTGGGAGAGCTCCAGAGGAGTGTTTGCAAAAGAGTAGGTTCTATAAATGAATATGTGGTCAATGATGGAATTTATCGTCTGTGACTGTGAGTGACCGCAGTTTCTTCCAGTCAGAGCAGCTCCATGTTTACATTTGTCTCTATACGTCCAGACCGGTCAGAGCTGCCACATCATTGGACACACTGGACAAGTTTGGCCGGGGTTTAGACGGGAATACTTTGCTTGGAGAAGTTCAAGATGGATTTTTTGAGTTTGTAAACTCACAAATCTCCTGAGAATCCAGCTGCAGCACAAGATTAAAACAAAGTAGCCTCTGTTTAAAACCGGAAACAGCTGTTGCAAATAAATGCATGTTAGCTTTGTCATCTAGAAAAGTTAGATTCATGTAGATTTATTTTTTATCTTTTAATATAATTGTTTATGACAAGCTTCATTAAAATAAAATCATTTCTGTTTTGTTTGTCTTTTCTCGTCTTGTTTATTTCAGTGAGGAGTATCCATCGTCCAATCAACAGACTAGCTTTTAGAAAGTGGACCACACACTTGGGACCAGGGGCCAAAGGGCCTCCAAAGTAGTACAGTCCACATTTTGTAGACATTCAGAGTCTTTTTAGTAATGGAAACGTACCCGCCTCAACCCGTCCTGTAGCGCTCCGCTTCAGTGGAAACGAGGCTTTGGAAAGCACTATGTTTAAGTCACTTCACATTTAAAGCCTAAAACTAATTGCTCTAAATATTTGAATGTCCTGATGAATAAAGTGTTTGAAAATCCAGGCAGTATAACATGTATCGAAGCCCATAATGCCCTGTTTCTTATAAAACTCTTCCCACACAAAGGCTCAAGCGTTACAATGGCAGTAAAATCTGACAGATAGTTTCAGTCTGAGTCACTCCTTTCCCTGTTTGTCTTCATCTGTCAACAGTCAAAGGATTTTATCAACTCCTTGTTTTTGGATGAAGTTCAAAGCCCTTGTGTCCCTGACGGTTTCAATCCTTTGTGATCTGATCCGGGAGCAGCTTTTATCACCTGGGACAACAGTACACAACATTATAACCACTTTTTGGACACGTTCCACTAAAGTTATTTCATCAACAAACAGTGAACCATTCATAACATAAAGGAATAGTTAAAAATGACTAGCTTTGTTATGAACCCAAACTAGACGAGCTGGAAAGTATGAAAAGCATGTGTTTCTAAAATGTCTCACTGGATATTTATGTTCAATAAACTGATACGCCATAAACCAACAGTCCTTTTGGTTTTAGTGCTGGTTGTGTCTTATGTCTGTGACAGCGACTGAACAGCAAAAATACTCACAATAATCCTTTCATACGCTGTATAATGATGACGGATGGATGATCAGACATTATTGTAATTTTATGTTATATATTAAAAACTATGAGACTATAATAAAGACTTGAACTGGAGCTGAGACAGATTCTGTTGCATGTTTATTTATTCTAGTGTCCTTTTACATGTCTTATGTGCAATTCAAACATCACTCATATCAGTCACAACACGTTGAACTGCCTCCGGGCATGTTTTATTGCTCCATACCTGCTCCACGCCTGCATTCACAAATATTACATTAATCTGAGTTAAATCTACAGTTAACACTGACATGAGAGGTAGTCAATCATTTATTGCTGTTTGCTGTTACACTCTTAAAGATAAAGAGCAGGAAACAGGACGTCCTTTTATGGAAATACAATGTAGACTCTATGGAAATAAGGTCATTCATAAAATAATTCAAAGGCTGTTTTGGGTGAAGTTCAACAGAAAATGAATAAGTGACTGGTTAAATGGCATCCTTAGAGTAACGAGTAAAAGAGCACTAAACCCAAAACTGAGTCAGGGCAAAACCAAAGACGAGATAAGGGTTGAACCAGGACTTTACAGGACTAGTAAAAACTGAATAAAGGTTTAGGAGATGTCCACAGTTTTTAATGCTGTTTAAAATGTGGACAAAACAAAAAAATATATTTTGCTGACACGCAGATGTTACATATAAAGGGTTCTATGAGAGATTAGCATCTAACTGTAGGAATAAGCATTAAGCAGATTGGATATGTCTATTGCTCCATTGTTAATCTGATGTACAGTAAACCGGCTCATTAGTGGCACTGACTGTGATCATACAAAGGACATAAGCCGTAATATGGTTAACTAACCTCGTGCCTGTTTTTTATTATGTCCCTTGAGTCATCAGCTTCTGAGCGAGAAGGAGGCATATTCCCAAAACACACAGACAGATAACAGTAAAAACAAGTGGAATCATACACAACAGGTGCGTTCGGCTTGAGCTAGATTGATGCACAGTGCACGGCTGTATGACGTAAGATGTTCTCAGGCGATAGAACAACTGCAGTGGCTGTACGGCTCAGTGGATGATGGGAAAACAATTACCTGCAGCCGTGAACTGACACCTGATATGATCTAGAAAACAAACCAGTCACGTTTAGTATGTCTGTTTGTGTAAACGGGTCTAGATTTCAACCGTCTCAAAAACTTGTCTGTTGTGGCTAAAAAATGGTGATTGTAGGTCTTACAGATAGTTACTTACTTATTAACAGGCGGCAGTAGCTCAGTGGGTAGAGTGGTTGTCCTTCAACCGGAAGGTAGGCAGTTCAATTCCCGCTCTCCCCACAGTTCATACTGTCGTTGTGTCCTTGGGCAAGACACTTAACCCACCTTGCCTCCAGTGGCTGTAACACTGGTAATTACATTAGAACAATGTAAGTCGCTTTGGATAAAAGCGTCTGCTAAATGAATAAATGTAAATGTTAACGCGTCCACACAGGGACATCAGTACAAAACACAAAGATGGAGGAGAAACGGAGTAGAAGTTCCATTTTGGACTCATACCCAGCACTTCTGTAGCGTTCTCTTTTCAATGCACATAAAAGCCGCTAATGCAATTGATAACATACTGTCATAACAGCCATGACAGCTTGGGGCCATGACTCATCCATTGATCCATGTGTTTAGTCAGAAACAATAACCTGGTGTCGGTACCAGATGGGCTCGAGTTGTGATGATGTTGTGCTCTATGATTGGGTAAAATGTTGAGCACACACCTGTGATTGGCTGTAGCTTATAGAAAATATTAACCTGAGCTCATTTCAACAGTTTTGCACAAACAGACTCGGGCAGATTTCACCAGATGAAGCTCAATCTACCCGCATTACTTTCTATTTAAGGCATTCTGTACATAGTTATTTGTTATGAAAATGTTCAGTGCTTCTTGAAGTGACAGACTTTCCACAGTCTTTAACCTCATGAGAGTACGTTATCTGACTCCCAAATAACCTTTCACAATCCCATACAATCAGGAACACTTTCACTTTTTCATGCAGCTAAGTGATGCAGTGTTAGTTTGCTGACGTCATCAACACACAACAATAAAACCCTGAGCCATCTCCTTTTTCTGTGAAATCCAGACAAAACAAAACTGCTCTTGTCCACAATCGCCTGTTACCTTGGGACAGTTCAGACAAAACCTTCAGCCGCTAAACTACAAACAATCGGCTTTAAAAACAACTTTTCTTTGAAGCCACTTTGGACTTGAGCCACTGACCCCAGTCCAGGTCAAGGTTTTTAAAAGCCCAGGTCGGTTTTGAACACGATAAAATTCACACAAACTGAACACTCTTCAAAGAGCAGCGCCGAGTCTGACCTTGATCGCAAGCTGAGTGTATCAGAGAGTGTTACATATTAACTCTGTTTACTGGGATACAACAGATGGACCCACTTTTAGTCTTTGATTCTAGGTTAAGCTACAAAGCAAAATCTCCAGAGTTAAATTTCAACAC